>OZ007564.1:62739929-63072429 GCA_963931875.1 Pollenia griseotomentosa
GTATATACCTATGTACATATTTATTTAGACGCATAGTTACATATCTTCGTCTTTATAATATTTTCATATTTTTAATATCTTTGTGCAAAAAATGTAAATATGTAGTTGCCCTTAGCCTGTATAAAGCCAATTCGGCGCTGAGGCAAAATATTGTCATATTGTAATAATTAATTGAAAATAAACAAATAATAACAATAAAAAAAAAAACTTGTTTAAATTCTATCATTTAACCCGCTAATTTAGTAGAACCAAAAAGCTAAAGAAAACTATAAAATTTCCCGTATTTCCTTTTTTGGGTACTATATCAGCTTTCGGTATTGTAGTGGCAGCCCATAATTTAGTACGAATATGTCAATGAACGGAGGAAAATGTTTTGTAAAAAAAAGAACCAAAAATAGTTACGATTTTCACCCCTTAAATGTCCGAATTTTGAAAAAGTGCCAAATTCGTATACGTATTTGTTTGATAAGTTTCGAATGTGGTATTAACTTTGTTTCTATGTTTATTGGTTCAAAAGATAGATGGGGTGGTAAAAAAGTACTAAGATTCGGATTTTACCCGTTTTCTCCCTAATAGGTCCGAATTTCAAAAAAGTACCAGACACCTGTTCGCTTATTTTACTTAAGAACAACGATAAGTATTACATTTATTTTGCATCTCTTTTAGTTTAGGAGATATGAGGTTACCGAATTTTCCCGTGTTTACCTTTTTTTGCCCCCTAAACATTCGAGTTTCGAAAAATCCCGTCTTAGTGGATCGATTTGGAGAGTGACCAATCGCTAGTCCAAATTTCAAGTTTCTAGGGTCAGCGGTTTGGGCTGGGCGATGATGAATGAGTCGGTCAGTCACTTAAGCAACTCTTTTATATATCGGGTGTTTTTTTTACAGGTTTGTTTTTCGAATAGAGATAAAACTGGCATTTTGTGGTCAAATCTGGCAACTCTAATGTCATTTATGTTCAGTTTGGTTTGCCATTTCATCATGAACAGGTTGACAAAAGAACAACGCTTGGTGTATGGGCCGAAAATGAGATTGATCTCGATGCTGATTTTCATCGCAAAATTTTGTTCAGTGATGAGGCTCATTTTTGGTTGAATGGCTACGTCAACAAGCAAAATTGCCGCATTGGGAGTGAAGAGAATCCACATGAGACCCTTGAGACGCCATTACATCCACAAAAACTGACTGTTTGGTGTGCTCTATGGGCTGGTGGAGTCATTGGGCCATACTTCTTCCGAAATAATGCTGGAGAGGCAGTTACCGTTAATAGAGACCGGTATAGAGCCATGATAACCGACTATTTTGTTCCCGAATTGGATGGCATGAATGTGGATGAGTTGTGGTTCCAACAAGACGGAGCTACATGCCACACAGCGCACGCCACAATCGATTTATTGAAGGAAACATTCGATGAGCGCATAATTTCGCGGAATGGACCTGTCAATTGGCCACCAAGATCGTGTGATTTGACACCATTGGATTATTTTCTTTGGGGATATGTGAAGTCGCTCGTCTACGCCAACAAACCAGAAACGTTAGGGGAATTGGAAGCCAACATTCGTGGCGTTATTGCCGACATACGGCCCCATATGCTCGAAAAAGTGGTTGAAAATTGGACCTGTAGAATTGGCTTTATTCGAGCCAGCCGCGGCGGCCACATGCCTGAAATCATATTTAAACATTAATGGCATAAAATTATCCTTCCAATAAAGCCAAATTGATGGTCATTAAAACGATTTTCTTGTGTTTTATTTCAATTCGAAGTTCTATACCACTGAAAAAAACACCCTATATATGGAAGATTAACATTAGTTACTTTATCCATCTGTTTAATTTTTTCATTATTTTCCAAGGTTGGCAACCGATACCGATACCAATGCCGTTTAAATTGAATACCAGTATTAAATACAGGTATACACGATAATACTGGTACAATCGTTTCGTTATTTAAAAATAATATATTTTTTCAAATAGAAAAAAATTTAAAGTTTCAACACTTGTGCTAATGAAAAATATCTTTGTTAACTTGACGCTCTATGATTGCAACACTGTTATTGTTTTGTTACTTACTTGAAAAACTCAAGTTTAAGTATAAAAACATTCCGCCAAAATTGTTCTATGTTTCTATGTGTGCACATATGATGCTGGACGGAAAATCAAAAAATTTAGATGTGATGGTTAATATTACAATTTGCCAGCTTGGCAAGCATTTGACAAGTGTATTTGGCGCTTTACTGCTTTAAGTATGTATTGTTATTGTGATGACAATATTTTAAGTTGAAATCAATAGATAAAATATAATACACAAATACATGTTTATAAATATATATGTATATAAATATATTTTTCTATTTTTAACATTTTTTGTTTGTTTTGGTTTGGTTGATTTTATTGTAATACCAATATATACCGTTATAAAATTGTTATACCGGTAAACCGTTACCGATATAATTAAAATATCGACACCGTTACCGAAATAAAGAAAAGTTGAATACCGATACAGATACCGAAATTCGTTTCGATATCCAATCATGCTAATTTCTTAAAATTTTGAATTTGAACAATCCGCCATTTTTGTTTCGGTTTTTTTAGTAAACGTTCATTTAATTGTACAGGATAATGTACTTTAGTGCTATATGGAAAACCCTCAGCTCCATTTACACAATTCTACAACTCTTAAGACTTTTGCTCTCACAAAATCCAACGATTTTTAGTTTGATTGTCAAAAATCAAATAAAAAAATCTTTTTTCTTACATTTGGCGTCTAATGCCCAATTTTCAGAATAGTTATTAAATCTAAATTAAGTTAATTTTCATAAAAACTTAAAGCGTATTTAAATACAGATTGATTTTTGAGTTTTATTTTAAAAGTCTTATTTAAATAAGATAAAAGTATGGTAGCACTACTAAATACAAAAAAATATCATAAAAAAGTATAATTATTTACAAGGTGGTCTCAAAAAACAGCTGATTGTTTTTGCTTTGCCTCTTGTTGTTGTATTGTCGTGATATTGAGGCCATGGTGATATAAACAGGTGGCAGCACTACGCCAGATGATGATTTTTTGCTCTTGCATTGTTTGTCTAGGTTTATGTCAAAGTTTTCTTTATGTTTACAAAAAGTCCACGTTTTGTGCTGTGATTATTGTATTTTATTAAAGTTTTTGATAATTTCAAAAGATTTTGTTATTCGTGCTTAATTCCCAGTTTTTATTATTGATAAAAACACTTGAAATTTATTGTTGATGGGATAAGCTATTCCTATGCGCATTTCAACAATAAATTTCAAGTGTTTTTATCAATAATAAAAACTGGGAATTAAGCACGAATAACAAAATCTTTTGAAATTAAAATTTTGTATTCCCAAAAATTGAAATTAGTTTTTGATAATATTAAATTAAAATAAATAAGATATTGACCATAATTAAATAAAAATTGGCTAAACAATTATTTATTTCATCACGTTCAGCGGCAAGCTTTGATTTTTGTTGAAAGTATTTTTTGACGTAAACGGTGATGTAATTTCCATTTTTGTTGTAATGTTGTATTTGTTGCCGTAACGATGCCACCTGCTTATTCCACCATGATTGAGGCCACCTAGCTAAAATATTACAATAGAAACTTAAGTTGAAGTTAAGTGTACCACATCGGTGAATTAAGTTTGATTTAAGTATTTAGTGAAGAAGAGAATTTTGCATTTAAAACGATTTTAAACCTTAATGTGTTTTAATATCAATCCTGAAAATTGGCCATAAATCAAATAAAAAGAAAATTCTTTGTATAACAGAAGCAGTTGCTCAGTAAAAAATATAGTAAAAAACACAAACTGTTTGACATTGCATAACAAATTGTTTTCATCCAAGTGCTGAACAACGCGCCATTGTTAAAGCACTTGTGAATTCAAAATCGCCAATTTCATTTTTGCGTTTGCTGAGTCTTGCGCGTTTTTTTTATTTCATTTACATTAAACAAATAAGAAGAATTAGCCAATTCTTAAGCAAACAGAAGTAACACTGTAGTCAACCAACAGAAGAACACTATTTAATTTTGTATTTTTTATTGAAACTTATCAAAATTTTGTATTGTTTGTAAGAAATTAAATAAAAACACATTAAATTTGATTATAACGTTGTTATTTGTTCTGCATGACTTTCAATTCTTATAATTAAAGCAACTTTACTTAGAAGTCACTTCGGTCTCTGCTTGCGAGTTGATATTACAAAATTTTTTGTTATTGCCTTTTCCAGCACACCAATTTAGCGACTTTAAATCGTAATCACATTTTATTGCAAAATAGGATTCTCAGCACATGAGCGTATTATATATTTTCAATTAATTTGAATTTTTTCACATGACATAATAATCAGTATTGCAGTGTAGATTTTGTCAGGAAGTATATTTTGTTTTGTTTGGGAAATGTAGTTAAAAACAACTAGATTTTTCTAGAAATTAGATTGCAGCGCAAACAGGCTATAAAGGATATTTAAAAAAAAAAAAATGCAAGATAAAAACATTTTTTGTTAATTGATTCCCGTTCTTGTTTATTTGAAATAATTAATTTAACAAGTGTTAAATAAAAAAACCTCTTAAGTTTTAGTTTTTTTTTTTTGTTTATTTGTTTGTTTGTTTTGGTAACTTATTTCTTAAACTATTTCAATGTTTTTCCTAATGGCTTTAGTGGTCGTCTTGACCATAACAAAACATTTTTTAACTTTCAAAAAAATCTATTAAATCTCTTTTAACTTAATATTAAATAATACTTTTTATTTTACAACTTGGGATTTTATTACAACTTCTTAACATTTCGAAGTTTCCTCGGCTCAGTGTTCTGTTCTTCATCCCATTTACTACACCGACCACTAGAACTCTTCTTGAGTTTAAACACATCCCTAGAAAGTTAACAATTTTTTTTATTGTGGTAAACAATTACATGTTTCTAGGAAATAATTCTGACAATTGTATTTTCTATGCTGCTTATACAATTAATAGTCAGTCTGTGAAAGTGTGTGTGGGAGTAGGAGTTTGTTTGAGTGTTTCCTCTTTCCTTTCTTGTGTCTTCTTTTATTGTGGTTGTAATTTTTGTTGTGTTGTTATAGCCATTCATTGCTCTTTTTTTGTTGCTGTTGTTGTGGCTGTTTTTTTTTTTATTGTTTTATTTATTATACTTAAGAAACGAATGTTGTATGTCGAAAAGTACCACTTGATGCCTAAACAACTTATAAATTGCCATAAAGTTTTTCCTTTATTTTTAGAGTTTTAGACTTTTTTTTAAATTATTGTTCAAGAACAACGAATAACACTTATGAAGTGTATTTTTGTTGTTGTTTAAGTAGTAAAGTTTGTGTGTAAAGAAAATAAAATTATAGAAATTTAAAGTCAAAAATTAGTTTTAGGATCTGATGCAACGTAAACGAATTTTTTGGACACACGGACACTAAAATACTCTTCCAACACAAAAAATCACCTTTTTTGCAACAGTCATCTTTTAATGTAAAAAATCATACTTTTTTACAAAAAAATTACATTTTTGTACAAAACATCCCATTTGTTTACGAAAAAACACATTCTACAAAATATTAAATTTTTATGCAACATATCTGTGGCATTTTGACGAAGCTTAAGTCAAGATAAGATTTAAAAAAAAAACTCAGAGAAAAAAGCATTTTTATTAAATAATAAAATAAAGCAACATTAAAGAAATATTACATTTAAAATACAACATTTTGAAAACGTAAGCAAAATGTTTTTTGAATGAGAATTTGTATGATTAACAACATTTTTTTCAACTTTTTAAATTTGACTTAAGATGTTTTGTCAAAATTAAACAGATATGGGTAATTCTATGTCCAATCAACCAAGAGAGGGACTTCGGTTTTTTTTTAGTACATAATTTAAATAAACTAAACAGTTTTTGAGTTACGCGAATATTTGTTGTGAAACCTCCTTCATTTTCGAAATAACGGTATATCTTGAAAACAAGAGCTGATTAAAAAAAAAACGGTTAGCACCACTGGACTCAGGTTACCCGAATTAGGTTAAAACGCCAGGTGCTCGGCTTGTCTGTAGCACAGTGTACTTATTATAGAATATAATTATTCCATGAAACACTAAACAGTTTTCCACGAAATAAAAAATCAAATAAGAATTTTAACAACGCTTTTATAACACCATGTTATACAGCAAATCATGTCTATTGTTGACGGGAATTTAGAGAGAGAAATGTCAACAGTTGCTTGTGTTTTTGACATATTGACCAACGAAAGCACCAAATTATATACAATCTTGTCTTTTTGGCGTTGTACTTGTCTTAGTATTGCCACCACCATTTACAAGAATTCGCCTTGACTTGTACTTTATTCAGACTATGCGAGATGTCGCACAGAATTATTCCATTAAACACTAAACACTTTCGCACTAAACAAAAAATCAAACAACAATTTGAGATCCCTCTTAAAAATAATTTGTTAAATGTTAAAAAATGATTGTTTTTTTCCTTAGATAGTTTTAATCTAATTAAACGTATTTCCCATAAAAGCTTAATTTTGATTCGTTTAATAACAACAAATATATTAGACCTTTTAATTAACAATTCTAAATTGCAATTTAACTATAGGTAAATAAATTTAACTAAAAATTGTAACTAGCAAATAAAAAATAAACATTTACGCACATGACATCACAAATTACCGACATTAAAATAATCATGTGTTCATATGAATGCACAGGAATGCGTTCCAAAGGACTCTCTTGTTTATGTGACAAACATTTATTAGTCTGGCATTTGGCACATTTAATGATATCAAAACAACTTTTTCAATGTATGAGTTTTTGTAATTTGTGTGTGTGTGTGTGTATGTGTGTGTGCTATTCGTGGGGTTTTTAATTTATTTAATCTATAATTCTTGTGTGTTTTTAATTAAAATGGTACCTAAATGTAAAAAAAAAAAAATTCACAAAAACAACTATAACACGATAATCAACATTAATCGTAAAATTAGAAAATAGAAAAAATGTAGGCAATAATTTTTTATGGTTGTTGCAAACACGAGATTCTTCGTTTTTAGGAAATGCGACGATGTGACATTTACAAAAATTACCAGCAGGCCAAACATCAAGAACAACAACATCAATATCATTTTTAATACTCTTTATTGTTGTAGTTAAACACTATTAAATTTTTTCATCCTCATCCACCTCATCGTCTTTTTTTTTTTTTTTTTGATGTCATTTAGGTTCAATAAAATTTAATTATTTCAAACGCGATTCTAGCCATCATTTAATTGTGTTTTAGAAAAATGTTTAACGAAAAAATAGGATCTTCTCTCGGCAGTACTACTTAATAGAAGCAACTAACTGTGTAGTTAGTACCTAGTACTGGTACTACAAGCAAATTGCACTAGTACTAACTTACTGCCACATTGAGTTGCGAATTACAGCTGCTGTTAACGTTAATTTACAACTATGCAGGCTAAATAATCTCCAAGGAGTATTTCCTGCTAAAATTGTTGGTATTTGTGTGTGTATGTGTATTTGAGCTATAGAGAGTCTGTTAGTTTTTTTTTCTAAAGAATATTGCACGTTATTTAACACACAAGATTGTGTTCATAGCAAAAAATAAAACTATAAAAATCAAATGTAATTAAAAGCCAAGAAACAAAACTCAATTAGACAAAAATTATAATTGAAAATTAAAAAAAAAGAATTATGGTGGCAGCGAGTCACTAGAGAAACAATAAAGGATATGAATTAGATTTTAGGGCAAATCAAGAATTTTTATAATTTTGTAAAAAGCTTGGCATTTTTTGTAAAAAAAATTAGTTTGTTTTTACGAAAAAAGAACTTTTTTTAAAAAGAAAGACTTATTTTGATGAGAAAGGGTAACATTTTATCTTATATACCCTTCACCATGGTGCGATAAGCACAGAAATATATTTAGCTATAAATAATTCGATTTAACACCGCGCCTACTTCCCCAATCCCGCCACACTATGCCAGATCTTGTGTATTGAACGCAGATGCTTGTGCCCAATTTGAAAGCTTTGGCTCTTACCATTCTCCAGATATACATAAATCTTAAATTTTTTTGTATGGTCAGTGCCACGCCCACTTAACAAATACCGCACATATTGTGTACGGAATTTGGACCATTTTTCTCTAAACGTTCTTTAGATATAAATCAATCTATTTTGTTGTGCCACGCCCACTTCTCCAATCCTGCCAATATTTTTAGAGAGGTATTCCAAGTGAACGGAATGAGGGCCATTTTTTCTTACCGTTTTTTATATAAAATAAATGTATTCTGTGCCACGCCCACTTCTCCAATCCCACCCACATTTTGTCGAATGTTATGTTTGCACAAACAAGAAGCTTTTACCTAATTTGGAAACTTTCCCTCTTGCCGTTCTCCAGATATACAGAAATCTATAATGTCATTGTAAGATAAGTGCCACGCCCACTTCACCTAATTTAAAAACTTTTGCTCTTTCCGTTCACCATATAAACAGAAAAACAGACGAACAGGCGGACATGGCCACAGAAATCTATAATGTCTTTATATGGGAAGTGCAACGTCCACTTAACTGATCGTGCCCACATTTTTCCGAAAGTTGCGCATTGATAAACAGGATGCTTGAACCTAGCTTAGAAACTTTTGCTCTTTCCGTTTTCCATTTATACAAAAAAAACAAAAAAAAAACCGACGGACAGGCGGACATGGATAAATCAACTTCGCTGTACATGTATGTATATCAAAGTTGGGGGTTGTGCACTAAATTTTGACTTAAATCAGCAGTGCACTATCACTAAATAAAACTGCAAAATAATATAGTTTGCACTATTTTTTAACTACCACTTAAAAAATTTAGTGATAATGCAAATTTTTTCAGGTTGAATGCAAAAATCTGCAAAATTTGGACATGCAATCAAAAAAGCTGCATACAAATATTGTCTCACTAAAATTTAAAAAATGTAACTTTGTATGTGCATGGTTTCTGATATTTTTTGAGGATATGCATAAGTAAAGAACATAAAACAAAATGAAATTTTGTCTATAACGGTAAAATTATTGGCTTTAATCATAAAAAAACACGTTTTTGATTTTAAATTTAGTGCAACTTTATTAGTTGCACTCAAATGAGTGCAGGAAAAAAAGGTTGTAATAAACTGATGATTGCTGCAACTTTTCAATTCATCACTCAACATCAACAAAATGTTTGCAATATTTTTGCACTATCACTAAGTGTGAGTTGAAAATGCACTACCTGCATGAGTGCACTACCCCCATCTATTATGTATATGTTATGTGTAAAAAAACGCCAAAAAAAAAGATTAAAAATAGCAACTTATACAAGGTATGTACGTTAGGGGTATAACCAAATTTTGGTCTTAGCACTACGCGATAGCGAATATTGTGTTATTTACAAAAACAATTTGCTTAAGTCGTTTGAAAATAAAAACCACACCCACAAAAGCGATTTTCTAAAATCCCTAAGGAAAAAAATTTAATAAAAAATTTTAAATATTTTATTAATAAATGAAAAAAATTAAAAATTACCTAAATTTTAAAGGACATGAATTTCAAATTCAATGCGCGTGTTGTTTTGCATAATGGGTAAATATCCTGTACCACAATAATTAGTATTGTGGTTATTTTGTTGAACTATTTATGGTTTTTAATCCAAATTTTTTTAATATTTTCTAATTAGGCTTAAGTTCATTAAATTTAATTTTCATTAAATTATTTTTATGAAGACTTTAAAAAAAATAAGAAAAATAATTTTCCAACTTTACCGCGTTTTGTGGGTGACCTTTTTTGAAAACCGCGAAAAATTAATATAATTTTTTTCAATAGTTTTTAATGGACTATTCGATTTATTTAGTGAGTTATGCCCCTAATGTACATATATCGATAATGGGTTAAAAAACAACAACAACCAGGTATTTTATGGGACATATTTGAGGCATTCGTGGGTTTTTGCTTATATCTCAGCCATTTATGAACCGATTTCGCTGAATGTAAATGTCATAACTAAACCGAGCAGATGTGACAGAAATATATAACATACAAGGCCCATCAGATCTGGGGACTTCGGAAAACACATTTCAACAGACAGGCGAATGTCGTTAAATTAACTTCGGCTTAGCCTTGCTTGTTTTATTTTTTAATGTGCGTGTGTGGGTGAGGTGCTGTGTTGAAGGGTTTTAATGAATATAACACTCTTAATTCTTTATGATAAAATTTTTGGTAACTTTTAGAAAAAAAATATAACTTTTTACTAATAAGGTGTGAAATATTTAAAAAAAAGTTGACTTCTCATATAAAAACAACGTACTGCTCGCAATTTTAAAGAAAATTTGCTGAAAATAATAAGAACACGTTAAGGATTTCATCAAGCCTTCATACATACACACAGAAAAAAATCAAGTTAAAAACGTTGAAAACAAGGTTGATTTAAAATTTTTTGGTGGTGATTTTGCTTTATACGTTTTTCATGTTAATTCAACCTGATTTTACAACAACTTGCGAACAACATTTTTTTCTTTTAAAATAACTATAATTCATGTTAATTTAACATTGCAGTAAAGTTAGAGCAAAATGTAATTTATATTGAAATAACAATCCGAATCACGTTGAATGAAAGTTATTTCAAGTTGAAACAACGTGAATTTCATGTAGAATCAAATTGGTTCGAGTGTGATGTTACAGTGTGAAGAAGCTTTAGAGACAACAATTACATTTATTTAAGAATAATTCAAAACACTTACCCCTGTAACACATGTTTCACTTATTTAGTATTCTCCTTTGTTAACAGAAGCATCAGCAGAATGGCCCGATATGGTTTTCGTCATCATTCTACTTTAAAAACTTGATGTACTATTTAACTAAACTATTTTAATTAAAAGAATACGGGAATTGTCTTCTTTTTATAACATATTTTAAACATGAAAATAAAAAATGTACATACTTAAGTATGTATTCATGTTAATTTAACAAGATACACTTTTGATTTTAATATAAAACAGGTTTTTATGGATTCAATATTGAATCCATATTTATTTCTTATTTTAATATATTTTTTTTTTATTTTAACAGTGAATAATAATTAATAAACGTGATTTAAGGTTATTTTATTTAAAATTATTATGAAATAATGATAAATTTAAAAAAGGGCATACTTTTGCAGAAAATTACTATGATTCTCAATCAACATTTTTCCATGTTAATTTTACATTGGTATTTTTTTCTGTGTGAATGTGCTACCAAAATTAAGCAATAGCGTTCTTATAATTATGTTGGCAAATAACTCAAATTTAATTTTTTTGGAATCGAATTAAATTTTATTCTATTTTTATTTGTAAAAAATATATATTATTTATTAACTAATTTGTTTTAATATTTCGATATCCATCAGATAACATTATCAAGGAATGAGTTACAAGTATATTTGAAAGAGACGTATTACTGTCTGCACCTTCAATATTGTTCTCGTTTAAATACAGCTTCCACTTCAATGCCATTTTTTGCCGCTATAATTTGCTTCTAAATTTTTTGTCGAAATTAAATTCGCATAAATAGCTTTAACAATACGTCTCACAATTCTCCGAAAAAGGATATTGGCTAAGGCCTCGCTATCCATTTCAGAGACAAATTCTGGGGCCTAATTCTGGCAGTCGTGATCGAGTACGTTCGCGATTCGAAAGCAATTTTATTTCAGTCGATACTGAACGAATCGAAATTATTTTTTCAGTATTGTAAAACTCAAATTAATGCTTTACAACACCGAAAAAATAATTCCGATTCGTTCAGTATTGACTGAAATAATTAGATATTAAATTGCTTTCGAATCTCGAGAAAGCACTCGATCACGACTGCCAGAATCAGGCCCCTGTTCTTAAAAATCTTTCTGCCTGCACTCGTAAGGAATATAGGGTAACATAATATTTCAATGTCGCGACTATTTCCATTACATATCATTTTGTAAAGAGTTATGCGGCCTTTTTTTATGAAAAAAAATTTGTTGATCCTTTAAAAGCATTATAAAGAGTTGTGCCAAAAATCTGGGTAATTTTCTAAATTCAATTATGAGTTCTTCATAGAAAATTATAGTTTTTTGTATGTAAATTAAATTTCTTCTGCTACAAATTTCAGTGCAATAAATCCATTTTGATTTTCAAACAAAATTTTCTTGGATAAGTTGCAATAATAAAATCTCGTTTTTTTTCATTTCTTGAAAATCCCAGTATTAATTAATTTAAAAAAACTTAAACAATTTGGCTGGCAGTCTTTTTTTTATTAAGAATTCTATAAACATATGTTTCCACATCCATCTAACGTTCTATTTGTATACTTGGGTGTGCATTAGTGTGTTTAAATGTATATGTCTGTCTGTCTGTCTGCTTTTTAAGTAATTGTGTTATTTATTCTCATGGTTTATTTATGGTAGTGTATCATTTACACTTAATTAAAAGCCAAAGTTGAGTTAAAGAATAAAATAAAATAAAAAGGCAACCAAGGAGAACAAATAGTTAAATAAAAGTTCCAAATGGAGAAAAACACAAAATTAAAAGAAATAACTTAAAATTACAGACAATTCCAATAGAAAACAATCCTTGCTACTAACAAACACATACACAGCTAGAAATTTAACTTGTATTTATACTTTTACACATGCATACATACACGTACATGTACATCGATTTAATGAAAGTCGACATTCAAAACGTATAATTTTTATTACAATTGTTTATTGTGCATATGTGTGAGCACGGTGAAATAATAAAAAAAATATATGTAGCATAGTTTTGTGGGTGTTAACCTACAAATATCAAAAGCAAGCAGTACAAAAGAAATGAAGGAAAGAATGAGTGAGTGAACGAATGCGAAAAATGATGCCAAAATGAAACGACACCATCTAGAATTTAGTAACAAATTGAATTGTGCCAGCAAGAATTCGTTTTAATGATACTCCAAAGGCATCTTTATAATCACCAAAAGGCAAAAGGAAACAATCGTTGAGAAAATAGAAACAAAATCAAAGTGAATGAGTGAGAGAAAACATGTTAGGGACAAACATTTTTTTGCCAAAATGTACTAACATTTCACGAAAACAGACTTATCTGTAAAGGCAGGAAACTTTTTTTGTAAAAGCAGAACTATTTGCTAAAACAGGGCCTATTTTGGAAAACCAGTCATTCTTCTATATCTTTCAGCCTAACATGGCTACAAATAATCCTTTAAGTCTTTCCTATTTTAAGACAAAAATGAGACGATGGGTATAAAATACTATTAAAAAGAGTTAAAAAAAACTGCAGTCGAAACTAAAAACTGTCGAACAAAAAACGAATATTTGACAGCTGATCTGAATCTGAATCTGAAGTGAAAGCAACAGGTTTGTTTTGGCCAATGAAAAATGAAGAAGTGAATTAAAATGACAGTTTTTCGACTTTGACTGCAGTTTCTTAAACGCTACTGGAGAGAGACCCAGTGGTATAAAAAGAAGCAATCGCCACTAATGACACGCGAAATAGTTACCACTTTTACTCAATTTGTACCAGGAACTACTGATTTGACATTCCAAACGTACCTACATTTTCTGCTAGACACCAATATCTGATGTTAACAAGTTAAAAAAGGTACCCTCGTTTCGCTGGCTAATTCTATAGCTCAAAGTAATGCAGAAATCAATATATCAAACGACAATACAATAAAATGTGTATACTAAATAAATCCAGTTACTAAAACCACAACAAAATTTAACGACCATCGCTTGCTTTTGATGTACGCTTTATAGAAGTATGTATGGTAGGTTAAGGTTATGCAGAGAGGAGTCAAGTGTCCCCTCCATGTTAAATTCGCTTCTCAAAAGCATGTGAGGTAGATTGTAAAGAGACTAGCGGTAGTTCTTAAAGATCTAGCTGCTACGCTATACCACTGGGGTATTTTGCGTTTGTGGATATGTTGTGATTGAGAATGAACCCATTTCTGTTCAATAGTCGCCTGCTAGCATATTGATCGTTTCAAAAACTTTCTGTATACGATCAACCAATAATTTTTTTTTTCTAAAAAAGTACCAATCTAATCTAGCGAAAAGAAAAGTATAATATAAGTTACACACTTCTCTACTTAAGTACAAACAATCTCTTATATTCAAGTAAAATATATATCATGTTACAGTTGTTTTATTTCATTCATTTCCCCAAAAAAAGTCAAAAATAAAGAAATATTTTTTTCCCTAGCAATATGAGAGTGTCTCTTAGAAAAGTTTCTTTCAAATCCAGAATTTATGCGAAAATTTCTTGCCAAAAAACTAACAACCAGAATAAATTCTTCATAATACATGTGGTTGTGTGTATGTGCCTGCTATAGTGTGTGTGACTATATGTATGAGTGTATGTGAAAACATAAAATATAGTAATGTTGATTAAAAAGTCGAGAAATCCTTTAGTAATTAAAGGGGTTTTATTTGTCGCAAAAGAAAAAGATTTAAAAGCAAATCAAAAACAAAAAAAAACATTTTATATTCGGCTGTAGCGAATCTTTGATACCCTCCCTCTACTAAGAATTAGATTTTTTAGGAAGTGAACTTTAAATTGGATCTGTGATAAATTAGGAACCAATCAATCTTTATCAAATCTAGACTTTATATGGGACCAATCAGCACAATAATTTCTAGTTATGTAAAACTTTGTTACGGCTTATGGCATTTTAAAGTGTTTTCCGGTGAGGGGAAAAAATTGACGAACATCACAACATTGCTTGTTGCTTTTAAAACATTGTGAAAGGCAGTGTTGCCAAAAAAATCCGATTTTTCCCTACACGTTGAAAAATTTTCCCCTACAAAAATCCCTACACATTATTGTCATTAAAATAGAAAAAAATAATTAGTTATAAAAAATAAATTCTACTCACATATGTTTATTAAAAATTTGACAAAAATTAAGTACAAAACAAAACAAGTAAGAAGGTATAGTCGGTCAAGCCCGACCATATGATACCCTACACCATAGTATTTTAAAACAAATTTTGCGAGAGTGTCTGACTATATGAATAGGGCCCTGTCTATGTTTTAAATTTCATTAAAATCGGTTTGATAGTTTCTGAGAGACGGATATTGCCCCCCATCTCCTTTCGTAGTCCTATTTATTTAAAAATGCATAGCTTATGTGTCCGTACAAATATGGATCTATCTATGTTTTAAATTTCATTAAAATCGGTTTGATAGTTTCTGAGAGGCAGATATTGCCCCCCATCTCCCTTCGTGGTCCTATTTTTTTACAAATATGGAAACCCCAATAATTTTGTTTTTTTAAGATATCTTAGAAAAAACATATACATACATAGTAGAGTCGCCAACTTTTAAAACTAAAAACATATATTTTTAAGCGATTTTAGGGAAAATAAAAATTGATAACAGTTTTGGCCAAGAAAATCCTACTTAAAATACGTTTTTCTGCATTTATTTCATAAATAATGCGATATGGCGAAAAATATTGGAGATTATAAAAAATCTGTCCGATTTTCCCTACGCTTCTATTTTCGTATCAAAAATACCTACATGTAGGGATTTTCCCCTACTTCTGGCAACACTGGTGAAAGGAGAAATATATTATTGTTGATTAACAACCATACAATTATTTAGTTTAAACATATCAATAACTAATATTAACCATGCTATGATCAAAGGCAACCATATTTGTCTTGTGATTCCTTAATGGAGTACTGAATAACCTATAACAGGGTGGACCGCAACAATAATATAGTTGGCGTGACAATGAAATGTTTAAAGTTTTTCCGTAAAAATCTAAGTAGTACCCTGCGGAAAATTTGTATCAATTATTCTTAATGCACTTATCTCGTAGCCAGTAAACTCAACATTATAATAAACATGTGATTAAAGTGCAGTTTCTCCAGAGTTATTGGCACAAAACTAGTCATGTGGGTGGATTTTGTGAGGATATTGGCAGTTTCTGTTTTCTCCGGTTCAGTTTGGACGATTCTTTAACGCATTCACTAAGAGACTTCGCTCTAGCGATATGTCGGACTTTCTTACTAAGAGTATACCGACTAAAAACCATCCTGGGAGTTACATCACCTCGGGACCGCTACCGCATTATTTCGTGCTGGCTCCATCTGTGGCCATTTCGCCCTGTCAACGTTGTTGCTTGGGCCCAAGCCCGCTATTTATGCCTTATCGAGGTTTCCTTTTTCACATAAATTTGTCAGACTTTGCAAATTCTCTGCCTGATCCATCATCGTCTCCTGGATGGTTTCCGGCATAATAGATCATACTCACAGAACCATCGGTCGATGCCATCGATCGAACTGGAAGCTGTCTCCTTCGTAGATATGTCTCCTTCGTCAATATGGCAAACTGCATTTATTAATTTTGTAAATATGATACGTGAAGTATACGTGACATGAGAGCAACTGTGTAACGAAGTAATCTTTGTCACCATGTTTCCTCTTTATCCACCTTTCTACATCTGCAATAAGCTTTGCAATCCATCTTACCATGCCCTCGCCGTCCCACCGTGTTTGCCAGTGTGGCGGGGTATCTACCTTCCATGCTTTTTCTGTTTGATTTTTTAAGTATAAGGGTGGTTACATTTTTAAGGGCCGATGTTGATTTTGAATAGAACACAAATTATTTAGGAAATTATTGTAATTTCTTTTTATTATGATAACATTGGTATGGCTCAAATATGTATGGAACAAAAAATCGGCCAAATGGCCGCCGCGACCTCGGCGGCACACCTCCATTCGATGGTCCAAGTTTTCGATGACGCTGGGACATAACTGAGGTTCTATGCCGTTAATATGCTAAATGATCTCATCCCTTATCTCTGAATTGTTGCTGGCTTATCGACGTAAGCCTTTTCTTTCAAATAACCCCAAAGAAAGAAGTCCAACGGTGTCAAATCACATGATCTTGGCGGCCAATAGATATCGCCACCTCGTGAGATAAAACGGCCATTGAATTTGTCGCGCAAAAGAGCCATTGTTTCGTGGCACCGTCCTGTTGAAACCACATAGCGTCCACATCCATATCTTCCAATTCGGACCATAAAAAGTTCGTTATCATCTCACGATAGAGAACACCATTCACAGTAACTGCCTGACCAGCCTCATTTTGGAAAAAATACGGCCGATGATGCCGCCAGCTCATAAACCGAACCAAAAAGTCACTCTTTGTGGGTGCATTTATTTTTGACAATCACTCTGGGATTATCATTCGCCCTAATGCGGCAATTCTGCTTATTGACGAATCCACTAAGCTGAAAATGTGCCTCACCACTAAAGATGATTTTCTTCGAACATTTATCATCCAATTTCATAATAAGCCTGAATAAGTTTAGCGCGTTGCTTGATTGTGTATCTTTCCATGGTTCAAATTGAGTTAGTCTGAAATTAAGAACTGTCAAATGAAGTGCAGACTTCATTTGTGGTTCACATTCAACACCAACGGCTATGATGCTATTTATATCAATGTTTATTTTGCCACAATTTATTAATTAATTTCAACTGAAAGTAGACGGACCGCCCTTTTAATTTATATGAAGGCGATCTATCAAATTAACATGGTGTTGGCCTAGGGGGTGTTAAATTGACATATTTTTGGCATTTGTGATGGGTCATATAGTGAAATTGAGTGTGATGTGTCCATTTGGGTTATTTTAGTGACTTGTTACAAAGTATCAGAAAGTTGCCAATTAACCCGCTCTTATGAAATCGCTACGGTTAAGTGACAAGTCTACTTCATATAAAGTGTTAGAACTTTAATCGGTCCTAACCACTTTAGAACTGTCACGTGACAAGTTTGGTGCTAGTTCCATTTCTTCTAGGATAAATACTGCATAAAAGGACGAGAACTATAAATTGTTTATGATAGTCTGTCCACAACTCTTCCTCAACAGTACTAATTGTAATGGATTTCAGTGCTTTGGGAACTAAAAATGACACCAAAATTAATGTTTTTGTTCAGTCGTTGGGATATCGACGTCCTTTTAACAGACAGAAGTGTCTTAGTCGACTTAGAAGTACTCATGCACACAGTGAGTCTGGATGTAACACAGGAGCTAATAAACTAAATATACCCTCATCTCAAGGACACAAAATTAAACGAGTGGTTTGGTATATATTCAGCATTTGTTTTCAATATTAGTTAACCCTTGTGTTAATACCCAACTTTATCCACATCGTTTAGCATCCGGGTTACCCGGGTACCCATATACTATAAAGTGTTTAAAAATAAATTTTTAAACGTTTTAAAATCGTATTAAATTAAATTTATGTTAAAATATGATTTTTTAACTTTGTATTGCATAAGGGCTAAAATTTTAAACTTTTTATACAAGACCGCATTTTATAGTATAACAGTTGAAGATTTTTTGTCATACATGATATGTAAATGAGACTTCCTCGTATTATAATACTGACGCATTGGTAACTTAACTTAAGTAATTGTATGATACAGAATTTAGTTTATTGAATTTTTTGAGCAGTTAAAACGGGTTTGTGTTATCCCATAAAGTGTATTGTATTGCATTGGGTACCGGGGTATCTGGGTGCGCATGTTGCGAGGGTTAAAGTTTAAGCTAATTTTTTGGAGTATTAAAGGAGCAAAAAAATAAATCTAGAATCTGAATTCGCTTTTTTTTAAGTTAAATAACGATGATCCAGAAGTTTGTTTAAAAATTTTATTTCTAAATACACTTTTTTTTAATGTACGTATACCTAGTTGGGTACCATGGTACCCGGGTATTAACACAAGGGTTAAAGGAACGAATTTTGCGTATATGAGGCTTTATTCGAGAGGCGGACAACCCTTAAAAATATTTTCTAACTTTTATTTATTTCAAAACCGGAAGTAATCATTTGAAATGCTAATTTTTCTAATGACCATTTCAATAAAATTTTTCTAACTTAGACCCAATTATTTTTAACCAAAATTAGCATAAGATGGTCTAATTACATTGTTACGTTACTGGCTTTTCAATTACGTTTTTGGTTTATTTCCTTTATAATAAACCTCTTGAGTTTTTTCTTGCAACACTTTTATTTAGTTCACAAGTTTTACTTAGAACTTAGTTACTTTAACACTTAGTAACTTTACAGCTTTTAATCACAGCTTTAATTGTGATCTACACACTTTAACGTTTGTACTAATACTGACTTTTCATTACCATCTAGATGTGGTATTTACACTCTAGATGTCTCTAGACCTTCCTGTCACTATTAGTATCTAGACTTATTCAGTTAATATATTATGCTTTAACACTTTGGCTGAACTAAGGTGGTAGAGAAAGATACGCCACGTCGACCAGCATGTAGTTTTTCTTCAATTTGAGTCTTAAAGTCTGTAAAACCAACTACATTTTTGGTTTTCTCTCAAGCTGCTAATATGAAATATAAAAAGTTTGTTGTCTCTCCTGTAAAATGTACTGAAAGGGAGTTAGCAGGTTTGCATATTAAGCCGGCGAAATGCAAGATAAATAATAAATTA
The DNA here is from genome assembly GCA_963931875.1 of Pollenia griseotomentosa. Lineage (NCBI taxonomy): Eukaryota > Metazoa > Arthropoda > Insecta > Diptera > Polleniidae > Pollenia > Pollenia griseotomentosa. Next base: position 62,759,431 of record OZ007564.1, read on the forward strand.
AACATATTCGTAAAATTTTTCTGTGTTGTTGTCCTTAGGTCGCGATTTGTCCAATTATATAAAAATTATATCAAGAAGTCGATTAATTAAAAAACCCCGATTTCATGAAGGGAATTTAATTTAATTAAATTAATCAGCTTAATTAATTAATTTAATTGACATTTGGTTGCAACAAGAAGCGCCATACAGCGCGCTTAATACTCTTGATTGTAAAAGCAATTTTGTGAGAACTTTGTTTTCAGAACTGGACCTGCTAACTGGCCCCTAGTTCTTGCAATTTAACGCCTTTGGAAAACTTTTTATGGGGCTGTGTTAAGTCATTGATTTATGGCGATAAGCCAGCAACTCTTACAGCATTTTAAACCAATATTTAATTTTTTTTATTTTATAAATACTAGGGATGCCAAACGGGAACGATTTTAACAAATCCCGGGATGCGGGATTTTGGAAATCCCGATCCCGAAATCCCGGGATTTTCGGAATCCCGGGATTTTCCGGGATTTCGGGATTTTTCGGGATCAATTTGTTCCTTTAATATACAAATTTTTTTTAAAAAACAACAACACTTTATTTATTTATGTCTCAATTTTTAAAAAAGAAAACTTAACAAAACAATTATAAGAAAATTTTTTTAAATTAACTAAATTTTATTTATTTTTGAATTTTTAAAAAAGAAAAATTAACAGAACAATACTTTTACAACTTTTTCTTATAAACAAAAGTAAAAATATATATATTTTTTTATTTATAAAAAAGAAAACTTAACAAAACAATTCATTTTATATACAAATTTTTATGTCGTTATTTCTTAATTTTTTGTGCGACGATAAAAATTTTACGCTTACTACGTTTAAAACAAAATATTATTTAAGATACATGTTAAAAAAAAAAATTTTATTTTTTTTATTGCATTACTGGAGCGAATTAAAAATGTGAATTTGGAAAAAATTTAAAAAATCACAATTTTTTCAACTTTAAAGTCCTGTAGCTCAGTAAATCTTTATCCGACCCACACGGGGAGAGATATCTATTCAAAATGTTAAATCTTGTACAATTCAGTTAAACTGTTCTCGAGATTTTTCGAAATACCTTAAACAACTGCTGAAAAACACGATTTTCGCGTATATCTCGAAAACGGTTCATGGGAAAAATAAATAAATGCCATATTCGTGTTCAGCAGCACCAATTTAGCTTAGACAATATCTCATTTCTGAGGTTCATTTTTTTGTGGCATAGTGTAATTGGCAGATTGGTGCTGGTTAGCTTTGCGACAGAATAGAAAACAAATGAGACATTGAGAAAACCAAATTTCTTTAATGTGCAGTTTTTCGTTGGGAAAAGGATAATCGCGTAATGAGAAAACGACCATAAAACAATGAATAATTAGAAAGTATAAAAATTCAATCCCTAATAAATACTGTATTCACCTATAAGCATTTCATAATCTGCACGATTTTTATAAAAACAAGCTCGCTTATTTTAATAAACCTCATTAAAAAAAAAAAACTATTTTACTTGCATCGAAAGTGCATGAACCCAATAAAAAATTGTGCTTCAAACGAAGCAGGTTTGTAAGGGAGACATGCAAGAGTTTCGCTTACCACCTCGCTTACGGAAGACATGAATTTTATATGGTGCGTTTCTACTTTGAAGGAATAAATTTTTGACACAAACAGCGATTTATTATATAAAAACTGGTGAACGTAGCGTTCCGCTTTACACACTGTATGTTTTGTTTCGGTTTTTTTTCAGTAGTCCCCTTACAAACCTGCTTCGTAGTAAGGGAACTTGAAATGTTATTTTTTTATAAAACTTGTTAAGAGATCGTTAAATTACTTTACTGCATCTCTGTCTTATTGCTTATCGTATAATTGTGCGCTTATTTTTTTCAATGTAGCATTATTTTTTCGCAAAATGATAACATTTTTTATTTTGAACTCATTCAAATATCGCCTTTTTTAATAGCAAACAGTAATTGCACAAGTTTGGATGCATATAAGAGTAAAATACTTAAAACCAGTGTGCAAAAAAGCGTCAATATTGCACATAAGTTGTTTCCTTAAAATGCCTTTTTTGTAAAACCTTTTGGAAATTGTGCAACGGCAACGCTGGCTCCACCACTTTTAAGGCCCAACTATACTATGCATGAGCTTGCTTAAGCCACTGGTTAAAATTAACAAAAAGCCTCTTAACTGCATTACAAAAAACAAAATCAAAAAACATTTGATTCCATACGGACTGGCGATCAGTTTCTCACTTTGCTCAAGCAAATGGCAGCTTCAAAAAACGTAAGAAAAAGTTTCCTTAAGTACAACATACATGGTTTGATACATATAATTGTCATGTATCCGCACATATGCACAGTCTTGCTAATATTGAGCTTAGACTTTATTAAGTATATACATATATGATAAATCCTTTTGAGTAGCTGAGTTATGTTAACGATGCCCTTCTGTCAGTCCATCAGTTTGTCTGTCCGTGTGAATGTTGAAATGGGTTTTGTGAAAATATAAGATATGATGTTATATATTAAGATCACAAATGGTGCGAAATAGTTTACTATTAAAATTCAGCCAGATCGGTTCAACAATAGCTGAGATATGGGGAAAAACCACGACTACCTCAAATTTAAACACATAAATCTAAAATGTTTACCCATAAGCCGTTACTTTTGAAAGTTTTCTTATAATCTTTATTTTTTCTTTTTTATCTTTAATAAGCCTAGTACAGTACATATAGAGAAATCGGTACATAAATAACCAAATTAATGGTGTTGGCATTATACCATTTGAACTAGGAGGACCAAGTTTAAGTTTTAATTTATTGAGACTTTTTTATAATTCTTTTTTGAAAACAAACTTAAAATTATTATAATATTAGAAGAAAAAAAAAACTTAAGACTATAATGTAATATCTTAATTTACAGAAACAGGAATTCAGCACCAAGCTTTACAGACAAAAGAAATAAATTATATGATAAAATCAGTTACATAAATTAGTGCACGCTCTTGCTCCCGGAGCTTTCATCTAGGAGGACCAAATTAAGCTCAAATATTTTTTATAAACAAGGAGTATTCAATAATGAAAATAAACCAAATCTACCTATTGTTTCACTTTGTCCCTATACAAGTGAACTTAATGTTTGGTACTGTTTTGAATACTTTGGTGAAGGTTATATAAGATTCGGCAAAGTCGATCATAGAACTTTTACTTGTGTTATAAGAATTTATTTTAACCCTTATCCTGTTTCATGAATCGAAATTGCCCAGACAGGCTTAATTGCTTATCATTTTCAAAACTAGTCAATGATTTTATTTTAAATTAATTCTCATATCTAGGGATGAGATTTTCATGCACTTAAAAATCGAAAATATGCACTTAAAACTCTAAAATATGCACTCAATAAATAAAAACTATGCACTAAAAACTTGAAAAATTTCCATAAAAAATTGGTTTTTAAATTTTACTAAAAACATAAAATATATAAACTTCAGTCTATTGTTATTCAATTATCCTTAAAAAACTTAAATAACTAATTTAAATTTTTGTTTGTTTAAATAAATAAGTACTGTTTTATTAAAAGTAAAACTATGTCTTGTACTTGAAGAATGCCAATTCATTTTGAAAAAGTTAATCTTCAGATCCCACTTTGATTCCAGATCAGATCGCAAATATTAAAAATTTTTTTTATTTTTTGAAATCCTCAATTTTTTTTGCAAAACGTCTTGGATTTTTAATTTTTCGGGTTTATTTTACTTTCTAAAAATATCAATTCATTTGATTCGAGTATTATTCCCTCCTAATTAGTTATTGTTTCAACAATATATGCATAGTTGGAAAATACAAATGTAAATTGACTTCTGATGTTATTTTAATTAAATATTTCTTTTTTAATTGCATCATCATCGATTTCAACAAGCTCTCCTAACATTCTTTAATTACTCAAAATTTTTAGATTAAATTCTGAAGCATCCAAACAGGTACTCAGCTTTTCTCATCGAGTTGGCTTCTAATTTCCTCTGCAACGGGGTATAACCCATATACCAAGCAAGTAACTTGTAACTGTTTTGGATATAATATTTAAAACCCATTGGAAGAATTAAAACGGAAGGTTCTTTTGTCGAAATTTTGGAAATCTTGTATTTAGATCAAAGCTCTATAAGAATTTATTTATTGATTTTCAGATTTTTTTTTTGAATGGTGTTTTTTGTATTTTTAAAAATTTGTGTAAAATTTTTTTTTTAATATAGAAATTAAAAAGAAAACACTCAAAAATGTCAAAATATGCGTTTAAAATCTAAATATGCACAAATATGCATTTTCACCAAAATATGCAACAATATGCAAAAACAAATCGATGCCATTTTAATGCAAATTTAATGATACGAAAAGATCTACAAAAAACATGAATTTGCATGGAAATCGCATCCCTACTCATATCATATATATGCTATATATATGGTTATATATAAACTTTTCAATTGGTAAATATTTATAAAAAATTAGAAGCGACTTTTAGACAAATTTTTTTCTAGTGAAAATTTTTTTATTTTCTTTTTTTTTTATAATAATTTGGAAATTATAATGAAGATAATTATCATATACACAATATATATTTCCTTCTTTTGTTTGCTGATGCATAATTATTGCAGTAAATTACACTTTTGATACAATATTTTATATTTTCCTTTTTTTTTTGCAGGATTCTATTACGCAAAATCATTCTAATTGTGTTCAAAGAGTCAACAGGAGCAACAGAGTAAGTAAAATTCATAAAATAAACAGTTTGATATCAAATACGTTAATTAATATAATTAGTTGAGCAATTATGAGACAATTTGATATTAGATACTTATAAGCATTAGGGCTGTTCCAAGGTGAAGTTGTTGCAAGTTTAAACTAAAATTAAATTTTTAATTTATCGTGGCATAGAAAAGACACAAGCACAAATGTATTTTGGGTTCTTTTAGTGATATACACACAAAAACGGATAGGGAGTTTATTGCAATTAAGAATAAGACTTAATTTTAAATATTCAAAATTCATAAAGGACCTAGAAATTGTAGAAAACAAATATGTTGGTTCACTTGTGACTAATAAATATTAAACGCTGGCTAAGTTGATCTTAACTTATATTTATAGGTAGTTTAAAAAATAACATGTGGCAGCACTATAATAAATGTTGTTAAATTCATATGGTCTGTATTGGTAGTTTAAACGCCCAATTTAATGGTTTATATGTTTAGCGATTAATAAATTTGTTGGTTTAAACACATTTTAAGCCAAAATGGAAGTTTAACTTGGGAAACGCTGAATCCAATTAAATCCTTTTTGAGTTACACGAATATACGCTGTGCAACCTCCTACATTTTCGGAATAACGGTATATCTTGAAAACAAGGGCTTACCTAAAAAATGGTTAGTGCCTGTTCACACACGGCAAGTTTAACTCGTCAAGTCTTTAGTTTTTAGAAGATAGGGGAAAAAATAGGCCTTCTCTTTTCCCTTCTCTTCTAAGACCTCAAGACTTGACAAGTCAAACTTGACGTGTGTGAACCGCCACTTAGCACCTCTGGATTCAGCGTGCCCCAATTAGGTTTAAACGTCAGGTGCCCAACTAGTCTTCTTTTGCAACTAGCACAGTGTACTTATTGCTCAAAATTACAATATTAAAAGTCTATTTTAAGATTATTTTTTAAAGGTGGCGAAAGAAAAAAACTCATATCTTAAAAAAGAAAAAAAACACCTCCTTTTTAAAGGACGTTTGAGGTATTATATAAACAAATTTACCCAAATAAAAAAATAGTTTTTTGACTTAGTCTGTTTTTTAAAATTTAATATTTTGCAGATATTAAATTTTTTTCGAGATATTAAAGAAAAAGGCTCAACACATTCGGCTTATACGGCGAAATTATGATATTTTGAATATTACATAACTTTTGAAAAACAAACTTAAAATTTTTTTTTCGTTCATATAATTAGTATGTTCCTTATAGGTTAAAAGGAACCTTCTCACCAAATTTCATTAAAATCGAAAGTGGTCGGGTCCAGCTCTTGGTCGATTTGACATGGAATTACCCAGCCACACAAAGTTTTAAATTTTCGAAATATCTAAAAAAAAAGTATTAAATAAATAGATTGTGGGAATTCTAGCTTTTTCATAAAGTATTTTTTTATATCGAACATTTGTTGGAATGTGCTTCTATGTGTGAAATTTTAATTTATAAAGCTTTTAACAATAGTCCCATTCCCATACTATTTCATTTACTTAAGCAAAAAAGTATGTGAAATATTGAGGGAATAAGACTTTTGTAAAACGCTTTGTAAAATTTAAACTTTATTCATAGAAGAACATTCGAAAAAAATTTTTAATATAATAAAAATATTTACTGCCAGTTCAACGAAATCGAACGTTATCGTTCGCATAGAAAATTTGTATGAAAAACACTCAGTTTTAAAAATATTTTCAATATAAAATTCTATGCGACCGTCTACGTTCGAAATCGTTGAACAGGCAGTTAATATTTTTTAAAACTAATCCAACATTCTAATCAATTAATTTTTTAGGTCTTGTTTAGATTTTCAACTTTAATTTTCCCTAAATTTTAAATGAATAATACATTTAAATAAAATTTTTAATGTTGCACTAAAATTTAAGAAGTTGCAGTACTTTGCCTTTGTTTGACTGTCGTGCCTATAATTTTTGTATTTTTCGCTTATTATATAATAATTATTTGTCTAAAACGTTATACAATTATAACTTACACACTAAATAACTAAATACACTAAGGCCTTATAATGCGACATCAATTTCAATTTGTTTGGAAAATTATAAAAAACATTAGGAAATTTCTGAAATGTTTAAAATTTTTTCAAAAAAAAATAAGGTGCAATTGCAAATAGGAATGATAAATTTTGAAAAGAAATTTCCTTGCAATTGAACCTATTTGAAATCGAAATTTATAAAAAAAGTGCTGGGTTAGGTTTAATGGGTAGCCGACACGAGGATGTCTCATTTGGGTCTTATAGCGGGCCCTGGGTGATACCCTGAGCCAGTGACCAGAGTCAAGACAGTGTTCACCAGTTTATTCCCCAGACATCAATGCAGCCTCGAACTATTTCGATTCCTTACAGATAAGCGAGATCGATCTTAAGGCCCAACTATAATATGCATAAGGTGACTTAAGAAACTGTGCGAATACTTATAAATCATATTTGTCAAACCAGGATGTCAGCAAAATTACCCAAAGCAAGATCGTCCAAAGCGTTTGTGAAAAATCGCGTACATGAAAAATTACCCAACGTAAACAAAAATGGCCCAAAAAATAAAAATGGAAATTATATCCATAAATGGTGAAAAAGGCCCAAGAAAATATTAAAAAATCATCAATTCTTACAAAGTAGGCTTAAAACTTATTTGGAATAGGATCATATGCCCGAAATTTAAAATCCCGAATCCAAAATTCAGAATTTTCAAATCCTGACAAGCCAACTTAAGCCTATCTACCTAGCCGGGCCGCACGCAAGGATATTCGCTAACAATGTAGGTGTACTGTAATTAAAGTAGTGGCATTTTGTATTTTGATGCTGTCGTCTTCTGGTTTGTTTGTACCACTTTTGCTATTTTGCGAAAAACCGTTAAACTTGTCTTTCTATGAGAGGTGCCACGCCTACTTGAAAATAAACAAATATCTATAGCCTGTGTTAAGCGCCGGGTGAAAGGGACGTTACTCTGATAACATCAGGAAAATCGGTTCTGTATTTTAGGAGTCTTTAGCCAACAAGCAAACGCATTTTCAGTATATCCACACCAGAACAGGGGAGAGCCCAGATGGCCAGACTGCCGGTAGCGACATCGTCGGCAATGATGCATGCACAACTTGTCCTCTATCGTTTAAGTTTTCTAAAAGACAATTTAGAGAAAATCGTCATATTCGACAGAATGAGCGACATTGTCTTATAAGTTGGTTTGTATAAAAAACTACTGACGACAATATGTAAGTCAAAGTCCTCTTCTGCCGTTGTTGAATGCCGTTTATTATTATAGTTGCCTCCGAAAATGTTACCGGAGAAAAAAACTGAAAGAAGTTTGTTAAGTAGTGTTGTTAGTAAAGAAGATCGAAAAAAGTTTTTCATTATTTTTGGGACGCTAAAAAAGCGTACATAAACGGATCGGACGATAGATTTTTTATTAAGAGTTACAAATAAAGTTCAAAGTTAATAAACCAAGCAATAGAAACGAAGACCTTCAGCTCGTTGTTGTGAAACAGACCAGATACTCTGGCGGGCATCGGACCAGCAGCCATCGCACAGATAGACCAGCTCACTACCAACAATCCTACCTGGGGCGCCCTTATTTGGCACTAGCTGGACCCGGTCCGCTTTGCTTGCCCTTAGTAAAGATTTAAAATTTTATAAAATATGAACGTGTTTAATTGATTTTCAAAACAATAAAAAAAAAAATAAAATAATAAATGTTTTACTTACCAGCAAATGCTATTAGATTCTTCATGTTTGTTTAAAATTATTGGATACCCTAACCGCGTATTTGAAAAATATTTATGGAAGTGGAAATAGACTTTTGTAAACTAAAATAACATAAATGTTTGGAATAAAACTGGCTATTAAACCATATAATTTTTTTTTTCATTTTGGTGATTTAAGCGTATTTTAGTGAATTACCGCTGAATTGATAAATGTATATTGATAAAGATTTAGTGACATACCATGTATCTAAATTTTAAAACATTATGTTTAGCGATTACGACGAAAATGACAAATATATAAAAACGTGGTGCCATCTATCGGATAAATACGAAACTCCACAGAAACACTCCTCATGCCTCATACATCAAACACACAAATTTTGGTCAAAGTTGGTGCAGTAGTTTCTGAGTTTAGCGATTACAAACAAACACGTCTCTTTTATATATATAGATGAAATAAATGAAATACTTCTTGAAATCTATATTTTGTGAAAGCGGTTAAGTGTTTTTGTTCGAACCTTTTGTATACGGGCTACACATAGCTACTTTTGTTAACTTCTGAGACAGTAAAGATATCTTTAAACTGTTTGGTGGGCAGATGTGTCATTTACAAATTGGGTTTTTTCAATTATTTTATTTCCCGTTTTCCCGGGATTTTTCTTGCGGGATCCCGGGAAATAAAAAATTCCTCATAATTTCAGAAAATAGCTATTTATACTTTGAAATTTAGTTTTCTATTCTCTAAAAATTAGCATCTGTGGATGGGTTGTGGATTAGATCAATTATAAGAAGTGAGTACATGTATTTAAATCAATGTCTCCTGATGCAATAAATCTAATAAAAGCAGAATGGGAAGTGCAACAGTTGATAATTATTACATTTAGTGAAGAGTTAACAAAGTACATTAATTCAAAATAAGATGCAGGCAGTAAAGTTTCATTGCCCATGAACAAGTCTTAAAAATAGGCGATACCTAAACATATCGCTCCTTTATTGAAACATAGTCATATCTACAAAAACAAACGATCTTGGCAAAATGCGATTAAAGTTTTCAAAATGTACCGATTTAAAGATATATTTTGCTATAACTTTGGTTCAGTTGGAGATATAATACGAGAAGGCATGAAGGAAAACTTTGCTAAAGTTACTTAAAATTTTGAGATATGACTATGATGCAATGAAGGAGCGATATGTTTATTAGGTGATAAACACACATTTTCAATTTCAATTTGTGTTGGTTTATATACCCGTGAAGTGCGGGGAAACCGAAATAAAATAACATTTTGGAAACTCGTGTAAGATACTACAACATACAACTTGAAAAACACATTGTCCTAAAGATTACAAATGGATCTATTGAAATGAAAAGGTTTGTAGGAAGCAGTCCGGCTGATGCTATTTTTGCATCAACCTTGACATGCATTTGACTGATATAGACGTTGTTTATAAAAAAGAAAAAAATTGCTTCTGATTGTGAATCCGAAGCATGCTACAACGGTGCACTTTTAACTATTTGTCCAACCTCGGTAAGAAATGAACGAAGTTTTTAGGAAACATGATAATTAGTAAATTAAATCTGGAATACACTTTTTGACGACTTACTAAGCGCTTTGAGTGTGTCAGAAAGTTATTTCCTAAACCTTTAAAAAATGTTATATATTTCTTTAAAATATTTTATCTATTTTATTAATTAACTTTTTGATCTCATATCTTGAGTACCTTAATTTTTATTTTGTTCTTATTATTGTTTTATGAATTAAATTGTTATGTTATCTTTTTATTTTGTATCCAGAACATAATAATTCTGAATAAAAGCATAATAATAGGGAATAAAGGCTTGAGGTAATAATAAATCAAGTTGCTATTTCAATCTTCAATAAATTTTTTAGTATTGAACCTTTTTTTTTACTTTCTTTGTAAATAAGTTCCCTTACGTTTTCTTTATAAAAGTTTTTTTCATTAATTAATAACAAAATTTACTTTGTATTATTTATATGGAGCGGGATCCCGGGATCCCGGGAAATTTAAAAAAATTTCCCGCTTTCCCGGGAATCGAAAAAGTCCGGGGGAAAAAAACTCTATTTACAAAGGTTTCAATGGGTGAAATAAAAAAAATTTCAAAATTTTGCACATAACCGATGTTGTCAGAGCTACGACGATTTTTTATTTTCAATTGTTTATTTAAATAAATACATACAATTTACGAATTAAAACCGAAAACATGATGAAAGCAGTCAAGGGCTGGCAAACGGATTATATTCACCGTCAATTTAAGAATTGCTTATAAAAGTCCAATAAATAAATAACATGGAATAGAAATAAAACAATCGAAATTTAATTGCAACTATACTAAAAAACAACATGGAAAAATTGTCTGAAAAAAATGACCATATAATAAATTTTCGTGGATGACATGTGTATGTCATAACTACCTTATAAAAATTGGTATTGATAGACAATTTGACGACGATAACTTTTCTAATATCTCAGATATTAGAAAAGAAAAGATATTATATCTGTTATGCAATGGCAAAAGTTGGTACTGGTAGGTACAAAACTGAGCTTAGGTCCCATATAAACCCCTCTCTAAAATTGCTCGAAGACAAACAAATCTCTTATAGCTACAGCTACATAGTTGTCATACATTAGAAAATCTGTGATATAGAAAGAGAGTTTTTAAAATTTAAATTTCATGTTTTGTGTTTTTTTATGTTTTATTTTAATGTTACAATGTAAACTATTACGACCCCTGAAGATGTCGGCATATACCGACGAAACGTTGGGAAATTTGTAATAAAAAAATTTGTTTTTATTAAAAGGAAACATAAGGCCTTATTAGCTTAATAACAACAAAATCTGGAATATCAATTCACTTGGCCAAACAAAATATTCAACGCTTATAGATGTTGTTATCAAGATACTTAATAATTGGCATAAAAACCTCTTACATATATTGATTTGCCGAGTTCATTACTGCCCATATATATGGTAGGCAATCTTCTTGTTTCTTTATATAGAAGATAGCAGAAAAAGATAATCTAGTTCGAAAAAGTTAACGGTACCTTTAGCACTAGTGAGGAATAAAGTTACCTTCAACTATTTTTCGTTTTCACAACTTCTGTATAAAATAAACTTAACATTTTTGAAAATGTGGCAATACTAAAGAAAATACCGATTATTTTTGCCAAAATAACAATACGAACTGGCAGCTACGTACTTTTTTTTACATTTACAAAATATACGTATAATTGGAGTTGCCATATATAAAAAATATGTCATATAATATGGCAATCTCAAATCTAAACCTTACGACAAAAGTTAAAGATATCGGGCCTAAGTCTTAACAATAAATCCATTCCCCCAAATATTTAAAACATAACAAAAAAAAACTAAATACAAATTTTGCTGCTTCATAATTTAAAATTTAAGACACATTGTACAGGCCAATAAATGAAAATCAATTTCACTTCTATAAAGGATCAAATAAACCACACAAATTGTTTAACAAACAGATGAATATGGCATGAAGCCTGTTTGCGTAAATAAATTTTTATTATTCGCACATAAAGTTTGTTGTAGTTGTTGCTGTTTCTGTTGCCAAACTGCTTGTGCTATTTATTTGGCCATTAGATAACATACATATTTGTCACGAATAACTTTCATGTACATTAGCAATTTTTGTAGGTTCTTCTTTCAAAGCTCCACAAAAATTTTAGAAATTTTATTTAATTTTGGTTTGACACGAAAAACATCTGGAAACCCTGCCATTAACTGCTGAAAATTACTCGCACTGCCATAAATACAATAGAAGTAATGAATATACAATTTGCCACGAATTTATTTAACTGACGCCAAAAGGCAAAAACCATTTTATCGTCATATAAAATGCAAAAGGACCTGTCAACATTTTTAAAAAATTTACAGTATCGGTATAAAACTTAATAAAAAGAAAACTTTTGTGATCAAAAAAACGGTTTTTAAAAAACAAACTATTGTGATTATCAGGCCTGTTCGCCAAAATGCCTTAGAGAATACAAAATTAAAAAAATTTAACGATGACATTAAAAGCTAAAATTGCTGTGAATTACCAAATTTAGCAATGCACGTTACAGAATTGCATTCGTAGCCAAACATCGCGAAATCAACTTTATAGATTTTTAGCGATAAAGATTTAGCTTTAGCGAATTACAGAATACGGCTTCTGGCCTGATAGTCACAATAGTTGGATTTTTTAAAGTTTTTTTATCTCTCCTGAAAAATTCATCATGGTACCTTTCAAATAACTCGTCAGTCTAGTCCTCAGTGTTTAATTATAATGAGCAGGTGTTTTGAAGGATTTTTGTATAAAATCCAACATAATAAGACTAAATTAATGATAATTGAAAAACATAATGATTAAAATGATACAAATTGTTTGTGAACGAATTACAAAAAGAAGAAAAATTAAAAGCAAAAGCTAAAAATAAATAAATAAAACACTTTTAAACACAGCAAAATATAAAAGCTGAAAAGAAATACTTTAAACGTAAAATTATGAAATGAGAATAATGAATTTTTATTAAATTATTATTTTCCGTAAAGTATGAGAAAAGTTTTAGAGCTGGTTTTTCTACCATTTTCCCATTCCCAATCTACAATTTATTAAGCAGGGGAAAGTTTTATGGAAAAACGCAGGTAGAAGGAAAAAAATTTATTCTTTTTTTTTTTTCTTGAAAAGAAAAGGAAATAAATTAAATGAAAGTTAAAAGCTTAAGAAAACATTACAGATGAGAGAAGTTGTAATTGAAAAAAATAAATATGGAAAATATACAGGTAAAGGAAATAAAATTAAAACCGAAAATAAGGAGAAAAAAAGAGAAAGCTGAGAATACTACAATGAAAATATTAAGGCAACTATCATATCGCAAACTTTTTGATTAAAAACAACTCCATCGTTTTTTCAAAAACCATTAAAAGAAAAAAGTTAAATTTATGCAATAACTATAAACAAATTAATATAAATTTCATTTCGTTTTTAGGTAAAATATTTGTCATAAATTTTTTTACTTACAAAAGTAGCTTAGTTATTTCCATTTTAAGCATACACACATTTTTTCCATAGATATTCTCAATAACAATGTATTGCTATTTCACTGGAAAAGCAAACATATTGCTATTGATTGTATTGTGTAGTCAATGATACTTTTAACAGGCAGCTTGTATGTGTGTTCAAGGATTTTTTTTTTTTTGTTATTAATAAGAAAAAAATGTTCGTAACATTGTAGCAGTGCATATATTTTTCTAATTTGCATATACATATTGGCAAATTTCTGTCAATGTATATTGAAAATAAATTTGTTGTTACTTCGATGGCAAGAAAGGTCGATAGTATTAAGATAAAAAGGTCATAAAATATTTTTTTTAAAGGACATAGTCAGTAAAAGCATAATATCTGCCAATTCACAAAACGTTTTTACACTAAAGCTATTGTTTAACAAAATCGTTTATTTTTCACACAAAAAACTTAATCTCTACGCCAGAACTTAATACATAAACAATTTTTCATTTTTATTCTAGATTTCAAGCTAAATTTAAATTGTAGACAAATTTTTAAACGAAAGACTTTTTTTAAGACTTACATAGCTACATTTCTTTGTACAAAAAGATACACTTTTTACACAAAAAATAAAATTTTTTACACACAAAAAAAAAAAAAAAAAAAATTAATCGGTCAAGCTCGACCATAAATACCACAGAACTAAAAAGCAAATTTCCGACAGTGAAGCTTATTTAGAACTAATGTTCAAAAATAAACCTATTGCTATGTTCATACTCCTATATAAACCACTCATTCTGGTTTCATATTGACATTTTTTTTTTGTGTTGTTAGTGTGATTTTTTTTTTAAATAGATAAAACAGTAAATAAAACTTAAAAATATATGCACCCTTATTCCATTTAGCGTTAAGCCCATATGACACTACATTTTTAATGCATTGTTCAAGTTTTGATGAACAGTACAAATATAATGTAATAGAAAAATTTACCAAGTGCAAAGAGTTCAGCTGTATTAAGATAAATTGCAAACTGTCAACAATTTTTAAAAAGTTATCGATAAAAAATGAAGTTATGTCAAAAAAAATGTAAAATTGTTTAACTTAAAATTGACATTTCAAGCTTGAAATATTAAAAGTGTTGCTGAATCAGCGGTTTATGGGCAAATTCAGCGATTTACCGCTTTTTGTTTTTAGGTTTCTCATCAACAAAAAGTTGGCAACATTTAATAAAATAAACAAAACAGGGATGGCTAAGTTGTTTCAATTGTACTTTTTTGTTGATACTTTGTAAACAAAGATGTATAATTCCTTTTTGTGGTATTTTTTATGAACATAAATAAAATTAATTTCAACTAAAAAAATTTTTTAGTACAATTATGGTAAAAAAGTAAAATTTTTAAAGGTTGTTGGTACAATTTTAAAAATTCTCAACGCCATCCCTGAAACAAAACCATAACAAGAGAAAAAAAAACTAAAAAAGTTTGTTTAAATTTTTTTTAGTTTGCTCTTTCTAACATTTACTGTTTCTTTCTATCAATTCTATATCAATTAATGAATAAAAAATGTAGTGTCATAAGGGCTTTATCAATACGAAACGATATCGTTTTGTGTGGATTGTTGCAAATCGGTATGCCCATTGTCAATATCAAGTTTTATCGATAAGCGTCGATGTATTTTTGGTATGCCGTACGCAACGTTAACGTTGGCATCGATTTTGTCGTCAGTCTTATTGGTGTCGAAACAGTTTTTTTCTTTTTTATTTATCAAAAATAATAATTTTGAATTAAAAAAAATGAAAAAATAGCAAAAATTCGCGAAAATTCGCGAAAATTTTATGTATTCCAAACAAGCCAAAAAATTGATTAAAAGTTCCTAAAACTATAAGGAATAGCAAAAAATTCCATGAAAATCGCTAAATTACCGCAAATTCCCGAATTTTAGCCATGTTCGCGATAGAAGCAATTTTTCCTGTAAGTTTTCTGATTCTTTACAGTTTAACGATTTTTAATACATATTAAATTTTTCTTTCATGCCGCTTTTATCAAATTTTTGCGAATATTCACTAATTTTGCCATTTTTATGGAATTTTTGCCATTCTTATGTTTTTGGGGACTTTAAGTCAATTTTATGGCTTGTTTCAAATAAAAGAGAATTTCGCGAATTTTCGCTATTTTTGAAAATTTTCCGAATGTTTGCAATTTTCGCGTAACTTTTTGTTGCTCTTTTCGGCAATCGTCGTACCGTTCTGTTTTTTACAGGGCACTATCAACACTGTCGATTTATACGGGGCGAAAAGTGTAATCAATACCTTATGGCATTAGTAAGGGTGAGCACAACATTAATAAGAAACGAACATCAAATTGCACATTTTTAATAAAAACTTATTAGAGATGTTCTTAAAAAAACGATAAACAATCGACATCGTTACATTGCTGTTATGGCATACAAGTTTTGTATCGAATTGATGACGATGTCGATAAAAATTGATTTTGATATTCAATTGATGACGATGACGACGACGTTAAATGGAATAAGGGTGATTATTTAATACTTTTATTAATATAATTATGTTATAATTATCACTTTATTTTATTAAACATAAACTTTTGTTATGTTTTTTTCTTTGTTTTGATTTTTTTTGAGAGCTAGTTCAGATAAACCAACGATAAATGTTATCAAAATTGGAGATGATAGTACATTTTTCCTGTTTCGCAGCCTGTTTCAAAATGAAACGACCTGTTTCGCTCTTAAAATTTTGTATAGGGAAACAAGTCGTTTCAGTCATGTTTGGGGTGCGAAACAGGAATAAGAGAGCGAAACACGAATAAAGCTGTCCGTGTGAACATCGTATAACATTATTTAGCGTACGGTACACACACCCAAACTATGGGCCATGTCACAGGGTACAATTCCGTCGGAACTGAAGAAACATATTTGTTTATTGATAAAAAATAGTCTATTTTTATAGTTTTTGGGCCTTTCAGATACAGAAAACTCCCATTCCGTTCATGAAAACAAGAATGGTTTAATTTGGAAAAAATTTTTCTTCCGTTTCCGAACGGAACTGTACTCTGTGACTCTGTGACCCCAGAGCAACGCGTGCAAATTGTTGAAATTTTTAATAAGAAGATTTCGGCGAATGAGCTGAAGCACTAATTGATATTGATTTTGAATTTCCATTCAAAATTTTATTTTCCGATGAAGCCCATTTCTGGTTGAATGGGTACGTAAATAAGCAGAATCGACGCATTCGGAGTAAGGATAATCCACAAGCTTTTGTCAAAACACCATTATATCCACACAAAATTATTACTGTTTGGTGCGCTTTATGGGCTGGCGGAGTCATTGGCCCATATGTCTTCAAAAATTATGCTGGTCAGAATGCGAAAAGTTGTTGAAAATTGGTGTTCCAGATTGCGTCTTCTACGCGCTAGCCATGGCGGCCACGTTGCAGAAATCATATTTAAACATTAATTTTATAAAATTTTCTTTTCTTTTCCAATAAAGCCCGTTTCATTGATAGTAGAAATATATTTCCTTGTTTTATTATGACTTAAGCTTGTGTCACTTCTATAAAAAACACCCTTTATAAGGTTGAGATTCATGTAAATGAGATTTGTTTGACTTAAAGTGAATTCGGCTTAAACAGTTACGAATCACGATATCGACAAATCTTAAACGACAAAAACAAAATTTTATTTTATTTCATATAAATTTCGTATTATCGCTTACGATAAAATATTCCTTTGCTATAAAATCGCAGCGGTACTTTATGTGACCATGACATTTTAGAAGATGATGCAAGTGTTGCCAATAGAGTCATTTCTTAGAGATACAATTATTTTTTGCGGTAATGCCTAGATATTTTACTAAAATTTATTCAAATTAAGTTTTAGAAGACTAGAAGCAAAGACATAAGCTTTTTGATTGTCGGTCAATAATTTAACATATGTAGGTAAGTCTAAACAGTGAAGAATTTTAACACTGAAGTCCGTATTTATAAAGATTTGTAGATCCCTAGAAACCACGTCGGAAATATTCTAACTGTCGGTGGAGGGTACCAAAGATTCAGCACGGCCGAATTTAAAACTCTAACTTTTAAAAAAACTCGAACATTCCCCAAGACCTCAATATGCCATCAGTATAAACTATTAGCCGTATTCATAACAAAAAGTTAGCAACAGTTTGTACACAACGTACAACGATCTGCTTATTAGAATGCCTTTTAAGCTTAACAGCTTGTTAGCACAGAGCTTATACAAATACTCCTTTACAAGAACAACTCTTAATACCAGGAAAAACAACGGTAAGACCCCTTTCACACTCGGCAAGTTAATTGCGCAAGTCTCTTGCGCAACTCTTGGTTTATTGACGTTAGCGGTAAGGTCGGGGTAGAGAAAAAAAAATTTGTACAGACTTTGTTGTTGTCGGCAAGTAACTTGCGCAACTAACTTGCCGAGTCTGAAAGGGGTCTAATTTTGTAAATAATTGAACTTAAAATCTCGTTCGATTTCAATTTCACTTCATTACGATTTCTAGAACATGCCAGTGAGTACCAATTATATTTACAGGAACAGCTATTAAAAACAGGAAAATTTACAGTAATTTTGTGAATAATTCAAATTAAAATCTCGTTCGATTTCAATTCCACTTCATTTCGATTTGTAAAACATATCTGTATATTGCTAAAATATGCAATACGTTTTGCAAATTTTTTCAATGAGTTCCTTTTATTCTAGTCACACTTAAGAAATAAATAACAAAAAAATAAGTTTTTACTAGCAGTTTCTTCTTGGGCGTTAATGGGTTAATCATCGCTGGTTTTGTAACTATTTTTTTTTTTTATTTTTAGCTTTTCTGTATACGTATAAAAATTTTAAAAAGTTTTTAAGATAAAAATAAATTAAAAAGTGACAGTAAATAAAAAAGACCGCAAATTAAAAATAAAAAAAAAATGTAGAACATTAAACGGCTGTTTTTCACAAGTTGCCAACATTTGGCAGCTCTTAACGGAAACTGTGGTTGGTAGCAGTTTCAATAAATAAATAATGAAAAAATCCTTAAAAATCATTTTTCTTTCTCGAAACAAAAACTGTTTACGCAAAGAAAACATTTCTTTCTTACCATTTTGGCTTTTAAGCTCGTTTTGCCTTGATGATGAATTTCCCAGTATTTAAAGTACTTACATTCAATCATTTAAATATTTACAATAACCAACAATATGCTCTAAATTCTTTTTTATTTATTACACATTTTTCTGAAACCTTTTCTCCAAAATAGAGACTTGCATACATCACCAAACCCTATAAGTAGGCTAGGTTTTTTTTAACAAACAAAAAGTCCTTGTTGCATGAATAAAAATAATTTTCTTAGGAAAATTTTGTGTTTAAATTTTTGCAAAGAATTTTTCAAAACAATTTTTAATATTAAGAAGTTTGTTTTTTGTTTTTCATTACTGTAGTTTTCTAATAATTCAAGCTTGAATGGTTTTAAAAGCCTTCCAAGAAATTAAACGAAATTGATAAGTTGTTATCAATTGTTAAACAGCAGGCTAAAATTTTAAATGCTCATTTGGAAATGTTGTTAGGAAATTGAAAAGGCTTCTTAAAATTGTTTTGTTTAAGTTTGTTCTTTTTTTCTTTCTATTTTACGAATCAGATTAGTTTTTGGCAAAATTTGTTAGCAGGAAGTTGAGCAAAGTGTTGTTTTGTTTAAGCTTGAATGGAGAAAAATAGTTGAGCCATTTAAATCAATCAAGTTTAGAGCAAAAATTTATGTAAAATATTTTAATACATGTAAGTAAGTACAATATAGATTATTCTTATTAAAAAGGTCTTTTTATCTTTAACGTTTTACTTAGATAAATTTTAGTTTTTACACTTCAATTGTTATTGCATAGTTTCAGGCTTATTGTATTTTATATTAAATATAAAGCATATTTTTATTGTTTCTTTTTGTTTTTTTTTTATTTATTTTATTTGCCATTATTGTATTTATGAATATTTATATTAAATTCCTTTTATTTAAATCGTTTTATAAATATAATGATATGTATAAATTATTGAAATTAAATCACAATATGTTTTGCAAAATGATTGCAAGTGATTGCTCAGTAATGATATATTATTTCAGTGGATTTAATAAAACTGTAGATGATGACAGTGGAACAGAAGCATAAAATTATGCCCATAGTTATAAGTAGTAGGCATAAAAACCAGTGCTGTAAGTAAAAAAGTTTAAAGTTAAGTATTTTAAATAGAATTTTTATTAAGAAGATTTTTGTTATAAAAGTATATTTTTAGGAGTTTTTTTGCATAGAGGGGTGATATAAATCTGAATAGTGATAAATGTATATTTTATATAGATCCGAGTATTAAGTGAGTTATCAGAACTAGGAATATGCAGTTAAGCGATTAATCAAAACCATTTGTCTTTTTTTCAAAATTTTTGCAATTTCTTTGTTTTCAGTATCCTTTTAAGTAAAAAGTTGATTACACGATGTCCCCCTATCCGTGTTTGGGTTTAAAAAGGCGATTCTGTAGAAGATAGAATCTGCACTATGGTCTTTATATTTAGGTCACATGTTATCTGCAGAAATGAGCTATTGAAATTTGCTTATGTTGGCTTATAAATGGCTGAGAAAAGATCGAAACCCCATCCAGAGCCTCTAATTTTTATCCAAAATTATCTATTTCCTAAAGTCCGAGTATAATAAACGGACATTATTGTTAAACTTTTACACTAAATTAAACTAGCTGTTTAGTCTGCCCCTGCTAGGTAAGAAGAAAAACAACTTTATGTTAAGCCCCAACGTCAGTACCATAAGCTTGGCAATTATTAGCTTTATTGGTCTTTAGGGGGATTTTAAAATTAGCAGAAATGTAAAATAACACACTGTTTAGCCACACAATTTTTTTTCTCATTTCTCCGTCTGTAGTCCAAAAATCTTAGATCCGACTACTTTAGAATATGCTCCCTTGTTTGGACTTAACGCAAGGCAATTTTCAGCTAAGCCATTAGGGGGCTTTAATACAAGCTTAAATGTTAAACAATTTATTTCCTATTTTTTCTCTTAATTCTCAGCCCACAGGCCAAAAATCCGGCTACAATAGGATTAAAGCTTTTTCCCACACAATTTTCCACACGCTCAAGGGCTCTATTTTATTAAGAAAATTATGTTATATCGCACGATCACTTACGAATCATTTCTAAACTCCTAAACTCACGAAATATTTTACTTAAGAAAGTATTTTTTTAAATACACAGAAAAAATAAAAAATTGTCCCTAATCAACAAATTCTTACCAAATGCATAGAATCAAGCAACTCATTTGTTGATCTTGCACCTATTACCAAAATTATTATATTGATTACTAAAAGTTGTAAAATTTAAATATGGGCATTTCCCCAGAATGGATGAAAAAATAAAATGTTGATAATCATCGTCTTTTATAGTTTATTATTATAAAAAAAATCTATGTTGTTATAAAAGAATGGTTTCATAGCATATCTCAGCTGTTTTACTTGAGGAAATTGCGCTGGAAACTGGAAAATTTTATATTTTCTTATATTTTCTACTTCTAAAGACATTTTTATGTACTTATTTTACATGCAAAAAATATGTTATGTTTGCACTCTTTCTTCATAATCTCTCCATTACAATCAATTGTAAATTGAGTATTAAGTTGCTTGTTAAGGAAATTTGAAGATATTTATGGGAATAAAAAAGACATATGGAAAAATCGAACGTTCGCGACCCGTACGTTCGCGACCGGTACATAAGCCAATTAAACAAAAACCAAAAGAGTTATTTTATTTTGTAAATACTTCATTTATACACTTTTAAAATAAATTAATCACTTTTAAATATTCCGTTCCATTACGCAGATTTTTACATTTCACTACGTCAGCCAAAGTTGACTTCTATTATGCGTACGTTCGTGACCACATGTTTGTAACTATCATTATGAAAACTTAAACTCGATGAAATCCATCTTTTGCACTAAACATACATCTACCCAAATGCTATCGAATCGCAAAAAAAAATGCTAGGAAAAGTTTTGTTTTCTATATTATTTGTACATCAAAAGCGTACGAACGTACGTTCGCGACCCCAGGAAATGCCCATATATTTTTTTTATAATATTTTAAATATTTTTTTTTTTTTTCAATAAATGATTTATTGAATTTTAATTAAAAAAATGTGTTGATTGATTTTGACAATTTTAAACAACAATTCACAAGTTTAAATTATTTTATTATTTTATATTTTTAATTTTCTTTCAACAAAAAAAAATATATAATAATTGATTAATTTATCACATCAACGACCAATTTCACGAAGTTCAGTTTAAATTAACAAACAGTTATAACTGTCAAAAACATATTGGTAACTGGAAGTTAAAGTAATAATTAATTTAAGCTGAACTTGGTGAAAAAGGCCGTAATGAAATTAAAATACTTTTAAATAATTTTTTTAATTGATAAAAAACTACTAACAATTTTTTCTGTGTGTTATTCATTTTTTATAAATATTTTTAACTCAAAATGTTGCAAATTCATACAAATACAGTTAAACTTCCCTACCATGAACTCCGCTATAAAAAACTTTTCTCCATAACAATAATTTTTAAGAACACTGTAGTTTGCTTAGGTTTTTCTCATATTTTTTTCTCCCTATAACGAATTTTCCTATAGCGTAGTTTTCTTTGTAAAGAACATTTTATTGAGACACAATTTATTTTACAATCATACAATTTTGTCGAACAAGTTAAATTTAAAAGTCCAAAACAAAAAAAAATAACGATTTTTTTTCAAAATGTGTCTTAAATACATGCGAAATTGTTCCGACAATCGCACAACGCCAGATTTATTTTATTGTGTTCTGAAGCTCGTGCGTTTTGCTTGTGTTCTGCCATAGTTTTTTCAAGAATATTCTAGTTCTCTTAAGCATACTTTTTCCATTTGAAGTCGCCAAACTTCTTGGGATTGCGATTTACAGAACACGTATTGGGCGATTTCGAGTCAGAATCGTTTTCAAAATCTTTAAAAAATTGATTTCTAATACATTTTCTACAGTTTTCCTGTATAAATAAAATATGAAGACTTCAATTCAGCAACGAATTTAAACATCGTTCCATATTCCCACACCTTTTAAAAACGATAATTTTGAAATCGATCGATTTTCATCAAATAACTGTCTATTATGAAAGTCGACGGCAATGGCACAAATTTTGTATTTTCTTAGTTGTTATTGACAATAATCGGTTATAATCGACAGTCACTTGATATTTTGTACGAAGCTTTAACTCAATGTCGAGTAAAATTGTCTCTGTTTAAGTCGACAGGAAATTTTGCGACGACTTAAATGAAAGTTATAGATACATATTTTAGTTAGAAAGTTAACATACATATTTTTAAATACCTTAAATATACAAAATTCAAAATTGTAATTGTTCAAAATTAAAGTCTAAATTGGTCCACCAAAAGTGTGCGAAACACCTGTGTATATAAAATTCATTTTAGACTTTAGCCAAATGCCCACTATTATGTAGTAACACTGGAATAACTAAAGCCGTCTGGGTCAATACCTTACAAGGATTGCCTCGAAGAGCAACAAAGCTACGCGGAAATTACAAAAATTCAAAAGAGTTTGCTTAAATAGCAAAAAGTTTTTAATATATTTAACAAGCAATAAAATTATTAAAAGTTCCTTAACTATAAGGAACAGCAAAAATTCGTTGAAAATTGTTAAGTTAATGGAAATTTGCAAAAACTTGATAACAGCGGCATGACCTTAATTTATAAAAAATCGTTAAGGCTATAAAGAATTAGAAAACTTACAGGAAATAATCGCTTCTATCGCGAGAATTCGCGAAAAATTGCAATATTAAAAACTAACCCTGAAATTTATTTGAAATTGGTAAACAAACAAAAAAATCGGGAAAATAGATTAAAAAGCGTTAAAAAATGAGGTATACGGGCATGTTCTAGAAATTTAAATGAAGTGGATTTAAAATCGACCCTGTACTGATGATGACAGTTCATATAAATATTCCATTTCATCAATTGCATTTTGTTAGTACCAATTAGATTTACAAGAACAACACTTAAAACCAGGAAAAACTACGTTAATTAATAATAATAATAAAAAAAGTGAAAATAATTTAATGAAAATTAAATTTGATGAACTCAAGCCTAATTAAAGAATATCAAAAAATTAAAAATTAACAGTTCAACTAAAAATCAAAATTGTTCTTAGAAATAGCTATGGCACAAGCTCTAATGTTTACATTTGTACTTTAATTTGTACAAATAAAAATGTCGACGAAAGTGGACAAAAAAAAACATACTGCCTATTTCACGATGTCACTCGAACGTTTACGTTCGCACAAATAACATATAAAACAAAATTCAAAAAATTGTTTTTGTTTTATATGTTGTTTGTGCGAACGTAAACGTTCGAGTGACATCGTGAAATAGGCAGATAATAAACAAATGTATTCAGGTTTTCAAGACAAAGTCTTGACAGAAAGAATACGAAAAAACAGAGGAAAAAGGAGGCAACATGTAATTTGAAATTTAAGTGATAATAACAGCAAATTTCGAACCACCAGTACTACTGGTTAAAGATTGATGTTTGACTGTTGGCTAACGGGCACCGCAGTGGTGCAGTGGCTAGAACACAAAGATCTTCTGACGATAGAAAGTGGTGTTTATTGAAACATGTAAAGATCAACCCGGGTTCAAATCCCAGCTCAGCCAAGAAAAATTATCAATAAATTTTAATAAAAATTCCAAGTTGTAAAATTCCTTCCCTCAGTGAAAATAATTTAATGAAAATTAAATTTGATGAACTCAAGCCTAATTAAAGAATATCAAAAAAATAAAAAAAAATGTTTTTTATTTATAGATTTTTTTTTATTAAAATTTAGATAACTAGTCGACATCGACACAATCACCCTTATTCCATTTAGCGTTATCAATACGAAACGATATCGTTTTGTGTCGATTGTTGCAAATCGGTATGCCCATTGTCAATATCAAGTTTTATCGATAAGCGTCGATGTATTTTTGGTATGCCGTACGCAACGTTAACGTTGGCATCGATTTAAATTGACTCTGTTTTTGTCGTCAGTCTTATTGGTGTCGAAACAGTTTTTTTCTTTTTTATTTTTCAAAAATAATAATGTTGAATTAAAAAAATGAAAAAATAGCAACAAAGTTTCGGGAAAATTGCAAAAATTTGCAAAAATAGCGAAAATTCGCGAAAATTTTATGTATTCCAAACAAGCCAAAAAATTGATTAAAAGTTCCTAAAACTATAAGGAATATCAAAAATTCCATGAAAATCGCTAAATTACCGCAAATTCCCGAATTTTAGCCATGTTCGCGATAGAAGCAATTTTTCCTGTAAGTTTTCTGATTCTTTACAGTTTTAACGATTTTTAATACATATTGAATATCAAATTTTTGCGAATTTCCACTAATTTTGCCATTTTTATGGAATTTTTGCCATTCTTATGTTTTTGGGGACTTTAAGTCAATTTTATGGCTTGTTTCAAATAAAAAAGAATTTCGCGAATTTTCGCTATTTTTGCAAATTTTCCGAATGTTTGCAATTTTCCCGTAACTTTTTGTTGCTCTTTTCGGCAATCGTCGTACCGTTCTGTTTTTTACAGGGCACTATCAACACTGTCGATTTATACGGGGCGAAAAGTGTAATCAATACCTTATGGCATTAGTAAGGGTGATTTTTTTAGAATAAATCAAGCTACCCTCTTTGAGAGCACAACATTAATAAGAAACGAACATCAAATTGCACATTTTTAATAAAAACTTATTAGAGATGTTCTTAAAAAAACGATAAACAATCGACATCGTTACATTGCTGTTATGGCATACCAGTTTTGTATCGAATTGGTGACGATGTCGATAAAAATTGATTTTGATATTCAATTGATGACGATGACGACGACGTTAAATGGAATAAGGGTGAATATTCATATAAAACACCAAATTATTGTCGAAGTGATGTAGTCGTCGACTTGATGTTACAACAATTTAAAATTGTCGTCGACATCGACACCGACTTAAATAACAGGGGTGAATAATATTTATATATATATATTATGTCCTGTGGTTCCTAGTAGGAACAAAGGGCCGCAAATAATATTTAAATATTGATTATCCAACAATATTTGACTGAATATTTTTTTTAAAATAAAAAAAGGAATTTATTCGCAAAAAACATCGCAAAAAAATTTTATTAAACCAAAATATAATACAAAAAACATTTTATAAAAGTCAACTTAGAACAAGAAATTTTAACTACAAAACGTTTTAACAAAAAATCGAACAAAAAGAATTGCCCAAATCTAATCAATAATAATGACATCTGAAGCAATAGCGATCTCCAAATCCATAGTCGAATTTAAATTACCATTCCAATCTCTCGGTATTGAACTACTGAATTGATAAGGTACGTAATTGTCAACATCTATTGAACTGGTCACTTCATCTTCCCCATTGTATTCACTATCAATTTCGTGATAAAATCCATCCAGATGCCAGCTAGTCCTTGGTGGCTGATAATAATCCTCAATATAATTGTAATTATCATTAATTTCGTAATTATCTTCATCATAATATACATCAGAGGAGTCTGTCTCAAAATCTAGCTCGTAACTGGAGTCATCTTCCGTCACAGTATCGTCAAAGTTGTCATAATTATCCCCATTCATTCCCATATCATCATAGTTGGCTGCCAGTGCCATAAACTCTTCCA
The DNA here is from genome assembly GCA_963931875.1 of Pollenia griseotomentosa. Taxonomy (NCBI): domain Eukaryota; kingdom Metazoa; phylum Arthropoda; class Insecta; order Diptera; family Polleniidae; genus Pollenia; species Pollenia griseotomentosa. The sequence goes on from OZ007564.1 coordinate 62,785,737, forward strand.
ATATTAACAACTGACTAGATGCTTCACTAGAACTGTTTTGGGTTGCAGCTGAAGAGGTAATTGTGGAATTTTGTAAATCCGAGTCTAGATCGTTGTATTTGCGTTTCGGCTTTTAAGCCAAATGAAAATAAATTAAATTAAATTTTTTTTAATTATGTTCATATTAAACCCAGTAGGAACATGCAAGAAATATTTTTTTTTAATACATATTTTAAAAATTTAATACAAACTGGGTTTAAATTCTCAGTAGAACCAGGAGGTTTTAAGTATTTTATTATTTCACTTTTTTTAAGCTCACAAATCATCATGACCAAATTTAAATTCCTGATCCGATCTGCACAAAACTTTAAAAATTTAAGAATATTTCATAAAAATTGACTTATCCATCAACTTAGAACCCCCAGCTCACAACCAACACATCGAAATAATTGGCAAAGACCATACAACGAATATATATATGTTGGATCCTTTTAAAATTCTAAGCTGATCCTTAACGAACACATTTCAAATATCTGTGGCAATAAGGAAAACGTTCTACAGTCTATTTTTTTTAGTTTTTTTGGAAAACAATTTTAAACTTTAAAGGGTTTTTTTGAAAAAACATGGTTTTGATCTAATCAGATAATCATGCCTTTTAATTTCCCCTCTCTCCTAAAATTCAAGACTTGACGAGTCGAACTTGACGAGTCGAACTTGACGTGTGTGAACCAGCACTTTTACACTAATAGAAAACTGCATCTTCCCAGCGGGAAAACTCAGAAGATCTTCTTACTTCAGGCCTTTTTAAAAGCCTGCTTAAATTTTTTGATTCAATTACTATTCTTATCTCACTGCTAAAGAAGGCCTCATAGAAGGCCTCGGCTTTTCGTATAAAAGATAAGATACACTTTCCAAACTCGCTTCTATGAGAAGGGAGTAGAAAAGGAGTAACATTTTTTGTATTGTTTTTTCGCACAAGCAAAAGCAAAATCTATTTTTTTTTGGTCCCGTTGCCCTTCTTATGTACCTGCTGAAGAAGCGAGAGCGGAAGGCCTTCTCCGCAATGACAACGTGTGTAAAAAAGATATGAGTATGGAATGGAGCAAGAAGACCTTGTACATCCAAAAGAAGGGGTACAGAGGCCTTCTAGAAGGCCTTCCTACTCCTTTCTTTTTCCCGCTGGGTTTATATTGATGATGCCATAACATCAGAATTGTGACAAAAATGTTATTACAAATAGCATCGATGATGCAAAAAATGTTGTCATATTTTACGCATAATCTATACTATGACTACAGTGACATCAATTCGATTATTCAATAATGTGATCCTTGTTTAAAAAGTAAACTAGAAAGCAAAAATTCCCATATTTTTTTTTTAAAGTTATTTTGTTAAACTCATCAAATTTTTAAAGTAGAATGATTCGAAACTAAAATCGGGCGTGCTGCTGGTGTCTTATAATTGAGAGTTCTCTGTAAACAAAGGGCGGAATACAACAAAAGTGAAACAAACATGTGTAACGGGTAAGTAAATAAAAATAGCCAAATGAGTCCCTTCTCCAATGTTACTGAGTCATCGCACTGACGACATGGTTTATTAAACAGACTCTGATTCGACATTTCGGTGATGCCGATGTGTCATCCCATTTATGACATAATTTTACCTGATGACAATTTGGCCAACTGATGTTAATGATGTAAAGTGTCATGGTGTCAAAAACGAAGACACTTGCCATAGAACTGATGTCAAAATACATCAGCGTTATGAAGACTTGTCAATCAGTAAAGTTTTTTTCAGGCCCCTATTACGGTTTACAACTAAACTCAGTTGAGTTGTAATTAAGACAACTGGTTGTGATCAGTTGTAATTTTTGTTAAGTTTTTGTTCACCGCAATATAGCAAAGTTGTAAACCATAATACAAAAATTAAGAAATTACAACTCAACTGTGTTGAGTTGTAAACCGTAATAGGGGCCTCAAGTTTTTATACCTAAATACTACTTACGTCACAGATCGCAAGTAAAATTAAGCTTTTATTCTAAATGCTATTGTACATTAAAACAATTTTGCTATAACTAACTTCCTTAAAAATCGTACGAAATAATTGAAACTTTTTCCAGGGGTTCTTTTTCAAACATGGGGAATACAAAGGTTTTGCTTAGGTAATTTTAAGCACTTCTTCCTTTCTGCCACAGATAAATATTTCGTTATTTTTCACCGCATTTTAACAAATATTTCCAGAAATATGGCTTTTAGAATGGTTACAGCGACACGAGACCAACTAGATACAACTTTAAAAAATAAGTCAAAATACCAATTTTATTTTGTATTCTAGTCGTCAAATATGAGCACAATTTCGCGATAGCGAACACCTAGAATTAATTAAGTACACATACTTTCGGCTTAATGTTTCCCATATACAAAATTTATTGGTAGTAAAAATGGAGCTACAAAATCCATAAGCCTGTTGCATAACTGCATTACTGCGCAGCGCATTAGTAAAACCATAATCTGGCATCACTGAAAATGCCAGCTGTTCAAAAATACACACCAAAAGCTGTTGATGGCCAAAAAAAAAAAAAAAAAAAAAATTATAGCCAGAAAACGCATCACAAAAATGGCTGATTCATATTGTGTTCAAAAATAGCTGCGTTCGTTTACCCCAAAATTTGTACATATTTGTACTGGATTTTACTGAAATGCGTTCGCGTACACATAAATTTGTAAAATTTTCATATTACTCGAATACTGGATTTTACTGGGATTTTACTGGAAAAGTAAACGAACGCACATAACATAACCCAAGGCGAATTCACATCAGGTGACCTTAGTTTGCTTCGTAAGCAACAGCTGATAACTTACCATATGTCAAAATGATATACCGTTCTGGTGGTTCTAAGGAGTTTTTCATTAATTCTAAATATAATACTGACTTAAAATTATGAAACTAAAAACGTTTTTAAATTTTTTTTTTTTTTTTTCAAAATACACAATTAAAAATTAAAAACCAAAGGAAATGTGGCAGCATATAGTTTTGACACACAGCTAATTTGTTTACTACAGTTTTATATATTTTGACACAACTTTAAAGTATTTTAAAGTGTTGTATACTCTTTTATTATAAGACCACCTTGTATAAATTCGCCTTGATATAACAAAACTGCGCTGCAAACAAGCATCGGCATCAGATGATTTGCATTAGCATCGCAAACTAATCACAGCTACGCAGTGAAGCATTTCCAAACAGGCACTATTATTTCACTTACCGCCGACACAAGTACCATTTACAAATATAATAACGGGTGCCCGGCAAAGGCTATGTGTACACAATATTCTTTAAATAATTCAATTCGACTAAGTCGGTTAAGTTTTAAGCCTGTCACTCAAACGTCCTCTTGGGGTAACGAGTTAAAAACGATAGCATTTAAATTGGTGACCCGATGCCAGTCGGAAATAGGGGCAGAACCTGGCAGATAAAAATGCTCTTAGTATGTGCTATATTAAACTGGCACCATAATTTTATTTCTCAACCGGTCACCATTGCAAATGCCCTTTAAGTCAGGGTTTTATTAATTTGGAAATTTGGCATTGATATTAAAACAATCATTTATTATTTTACGTGTTTTCAATGCCGGTGATATTTTCGATAAAAAAAGGTCGCACAGGGAGGAAACCTATACATACATACTATATAATAAAATATATTTAATAAAATAAGACCACCACATTTTTAAGAGTTTGATTTACAATTGACTCCAAGTTCTACAATAGATCTTGTAATGAAAACCCCCTCAAAAAAATGCAAAAACTCCAACGGAATAAAAAGAAGCAAAATTTTCTAACAAGTTTGTTAGAGATTCTGAAGAGATGCAAATTCCGATATTAGACCTACTTCCGAAAAACTTTTAAAAAATGTATTTTACAAAAAAAAAACATTTTTTTATTTCATGGATTTTATTGTAAATCCTAGTAGGAAAAACCAATTTAAGGCAACTGTTTTGCGCTATAATTGATCTACATATTTATAATATAAGGAGTCGTTTAAAAGGCTTAGTATCATAACAACACCATATCGGTCGATCAATTTAAGGATAAGGCTGATGTTAAAAGAAAAAGTCTCAATATTTACATAAAAATAAACTTCAAATTCAAAATCTATTTCAAATGTATTCCCACTGGGTGAAATTGGCTTCGTTTCGAAATTTTAACAACACAATTTTTTTAAATACCTACCGCTCTTTTCTTTTCGTTTAAATCATTGCGGCAGATAGGACATTTATTGGCCCAGGCAAATTTGTTGTACGACTTATAAACGTCCAAGCAATCACAGCAAAATGAATGACCACATTGTATACGCACTGGGGAACGCTTCTGGTCCAAACATAAAACACATCTTTCAGAAGAATTTTTAAAATCGGTCATTATTTTTTTATTTTCGTCTTCACTTGTTTGTTTTTTAAATATTAAGCGGAAGATAGATTTTTTTTTTCTCAAAGTAACGTTCTTAGAAGTTTTACAAGTTTCTCTTTGATGTATTTGGTAGACAGAAATTGAAAGTTATCAAATAAATGTTGCATGAAAAAATATAACAAATAAACTGATGGAAAAGTCAAAAAACTAATTTATTAAAAACAATCAGTGACAATAATTTCGAATTTAATTCGGAATGAATTGAAAAGTTTTAAAGGGCAGAGGAACAGAATACAAAATATTTTAAGTAACATTTTTTTAACGGCAAATTTTTTCTTATTCGAAAAAAATTTTTTTTCACTTAAAGAATTTTTAAAAAAGAGCACATTTTGTAGCAAAAATATTAATGTTTTTCAAAGAACTAAAAGTTATGTAAAAAATCAAATTTTTTGGAAAAATGGCATATTTGAGACAAAATATAATTTTTATAAAAAACAAGTTAGAGTGCTTCATTCGGCTGTGCCGAATCTTTGATACCCTTCACCTACAGTTCGAATATTTCAGGAGTGATATCTATTTACATCAGCATTCAAATTGGTTGCGGTATAAACCTATATTAATTTATTGACCGACAATTTTTAGTAAAATATCATGACTCGTAACAGTTTTGATTTTCAGGAGGGGAATTCATATTGGAGTCATGGTAAGTTATGAACCAATCATCCAAAAATTCTGCAGAGTGATTTCTGGTATACATAAATTTCAATATATTTTAAAACAGTGGTGAAATTAGTTTTAGCGTTTACAGTGAATTCCAGAAGGCTGCTAAATATGGGATCAATGGTAAATTACGGTCCGTGTATGTAAAAAAAATTGCATGACATTTTTTCTGGTCATATGAAGCTAAGTTGAAATAATTTTAGGCCCTGTATAAAGCCCCAGATTGGGCTTAATTAAGGACCGACCTTCTCGAAATTTTGCAAGGTCATTACTAGTCTTATAAAACTGTGAAGTACCAAATTCTATTAAGATAGCATTATTAATTATGGTTTTAGGCGTACTAAACTGTTTTCCGGCAGTAGGGTTAATATAGGGTCTAGGGTAAATTATGGACCGACCTTCTTGAAATTTTACAGTGTGATTTCCAGTCGAATAAAACAATTTTTGCCAAATCTTATATCATTCCGTGAATTGTTCCCCCATTTTTGTTAGTTGTTATAACAAAACCATCAATTTTTTAGGGTGGTGGTTCCAAATTTTGATTCATAGCTCTGATCCTACTGAACCGATTTTGCTGGATTTTAATCCCAAATTGCATAGGATAACTACAAGCAATTTGAAATCAAGTTTCATCAAGTTTTCACAGACGGACATGGCTAAATCGACTTAGAATTACTCAAGGAACCAGAATATATGGGCGTTTCCAGCAAAAAATCTACTTTGTTTAACGTAACGCCAGCAAGCAATTATAATTATTCCTCGAAAAATTTTATATGTATTATTTGCTTTTTTGTATTTTGGTGAAAAGCGCAACTAGCTTTAACCAAAGTTAAATTACCCAGCAAAAACTTACATTGCAAAGTAATGAGTTAAAAAGCTAATATAACGACTCTTCACTACTTATACATTGGCATTTTAACTCATTATTTTAACACGGTGATGTCATTGGAGGCAAGTACTTACCACCCTCGCTTACAAATAGGGAGTTAAATAAGTCATTACCACATTCGCTTACAAATAGGGACTTAAATAACTTATTACTCCGATGTCACCAAAATTAGAACTAACATGTAGTGTTATTCATTAGATGAATACTTTCAATAAAGTAAAAAAAAATTTTTTTTTTATAAATTTTTTTTTCTATTTTTTCTTATTTTATTTTTTTTTTCTATTTTTTCTTATTTTATTTTACTTATTTTATTTTTTATTTTTTTTTTCTGTCTCTGGCAGGATTCGATCGCGCAACCTCGGTGCTGATAGACTAGCTCACTACCAGCTTGTCTACTGGGGCAGTGTAGTTTTTGTATAAAAAAACTATGTTTTTTACTCAATTAAGAGCGCTAATCAACTCATACACAAGTACTTAGGTATCAGATTATATGTCAGCCATTACTAAACTACTTCTATGTAATGCAGATGGTATGAAAGTAAGTTGTTCAGTAATGGCAAGTCATTACCAAGTTTTTGCTGGGTACTTTTGATAATAAACTGGCAAGTGCACGGCCTGAAAAAAACTTACCTGGCTACATGGTTTTGCAAGTTGTTTTTTTGCATTTTGTTTTTTCTTAACCTACTTACAACTGCAATTAATAATGGAAGAATTCCAATCAATTGTAGTGGGAGAGATAAACTCACTGTTTATTGTTGATGTTGATGTTTTTGTTTAAACTTTGATATCGCTGCAAGTAGGACTGTTGTTTACAATTCTTATACGCTTAACAGTTTTATTTGGTTTAAGTTTTTCTAAAATCTTTATGGATGAAGTTTCCTGATGAACTGGCCTAAGCAACCAGTAAATGCGCATAGGAATAGCTTATCCCATCAACAATAAGTTGCAAGTGTTTTTATCAAGAATAAAAACTGGGAATTAAGCACGAATAACAAAATTTTTTGAATTAAAATTTTGTATTCCCAAAAATTACTTTTGATTATTATTAAAAAGTAAAAACAATTGCACCAGTAAACAAATTAATGGTATTAATTAAACTTTTAATTGTCTTGTCTTAACGTTTAATTCACTTGATAAAACGTTTAATTCACTTGATAAAACTTTTAATTAAAACTGTTTTTAGTTTTAATTAATGCTTTAATTGGTGAACAATTTTGAAGAATTTTTTCTGTGTTCGGTGTGTTTTTTTTTTTATTTTTTAATAAAATTTGGCTTTTTGACAGTTTCAAATTATCAAAGGTTGGATACATTTCTTATTTAGTTATATTAAGTTAAAAGTTTACTTTTGATAATTTTTTGTTTGTATACGAATAAGAATTATTAAAATTTTTTTCTTTAAAGTAGCTACATAAAGCGACGTCTGTAACTGATATTATTATTATTATTATTATTACTTTTTTTTAAATTACATTAATTGGACTTTTTGCTGTAGAAGGAACTTTTCATATATGTTCAAAACAAAATTTGTTAAATGTAATTTGATTCTCGATCACAGTTCATAACTTATTGAAATTGCGTTCTATTAAGCTCTGATTTCTTGAAATCTAATGAATAGAGAAACACTTTCTTTTTCTTTCCTTTGTTTTATACATTTTAAATTTGCTTTAATTCTTTTATTTCCTCTTTTTTCTTTTTTTTTTTGTTGGTTTCATTTGTTCCATTTCATTATAAATATTTTATTATTCTAATGTAAATATGATTGATGTACAAATTTCGTTTCATTTTGCTTTGTCTTGCCATATCTCTTGCTCCTCTTTTCCAATAGGTTTAATGCAACTGTACAAGAGTGTTTGTGTGTGTGTATGTGTGTGCAAGTGTATTTGAGTAAGTGTCCTTTTTGGTTCTTTGGCGTTGCATTTAGTTGTGTCTGTAGGAAATGCTGAGTTTAGAAAATTTTCCGGCTTTATATTAAATTGAGGATATAAAATTTCTTTCATGAAGAACAGAAGACATGAACACTGCAACCAGCATATTTTTATTTTATATTCTTCGTTTTTATGTTTTTATTTAACCCAATTGCAATATTTAGTAGGATCTTGGTATGAGAGTGCATATGACAAAAATGTTTTATGTATGTATGAAGTTTTTTTTTTGGAGCAACTTTTTTCTTGTTTTTACTATTGTAAAGAGGAGATTTCAGGGAAATGTAAGGGGTACATTGCTTTAGAAGATATTATTGTTCAAATGTTAAAGTTGAAGATTTGGTAAGATTTTGTGTATGTTGCTTTTTGTTGTTGCTGTTGTTGTTGCATGTCTGTCTTTTTGGCTGCATTAAGGAAGGAAATATATAAATGCAATTTTATGAAGTCAAAAATTGTAAAAAGGATTTGAAAATGGTTAGAGATAGAAATTCTTTTACAGTATTGTGTTTTTTTTTTTGCTTTGCTTTGCTTTGGTTTTGGTTTTGTTTTTCTTTTGCTTTTATTTTATTGCACAAGAGATACGAATGGGATGCTGCTAAAGTAAATAATGCATTTATTTAAGAATTTATTGTTATATCTTATTAATATATGAAGTTTTTAAATATCTAGCGTTACAAATTTTGAAAAATTATTTATGTACATACATACATACATATTTAAAAATTTAATTTTAAATCTACAATTTTTAAAGAAATAATTTTTTGAAAAATTTTTCTTACCGAGCTACCTAAAAAATAGGGTTAAGCGTTTTTTTAGACATGAAGATTCTTTTGTCAATTTATTTTCAATAAAAAAAAAAACCGGGCAGCTGATCTGTAAAATAAGAGTTTGAAGCCGGGTGGTGTTGAATTCCCATTCTAAAGGATTGTTTCGTTTAAGCTTATGAGAATAAGAACTGATAATTGTTTGTTCTGGGTCTATTTGGCGGATTCAAGAAGAACTGGAAACTTTAAGAAAATGCTGAAGTGGGGGTTAAAAAAAATATATACATATGAAATGTGTTGTATTGTGTCGCAAAGTCCAGTTTCTATCAAACAGTAATTGGAAAAGTACTATACATATATGTAGTATATAGAACTTTATTTATTCTTATGGAATTAAAAGTACCCCTGAAGAAGTTTAAAAATGGCGAAGGATCGAATTTTAAAAAGCAATTTTTATTAGCACTGTTCTTTATTTAAAAAATAATTTTTTTTCAAAATGATATTTTTTGTGTTTATTATATGGGGCATTTTATGACAAAAACCTATTTTTTTTAAATTCCTCAATTTTGTGATATGTTTTAATGCACTTAAAAATTATTTTCCTTTAAATTTTGACATTTTTTTTTTGCTTATGATATTCTTAATAATGGTTCAAATTGGATTTTCTGAAGTATAAAAATACACATTTTCAAAAAAATCGAACACGATTTAAAATTTCAAATCTAAAAATCTCTATCAAAAAATTTGATATTTTTTCCACTTTTTTTTCTAATTCCAATTTGGACCGTTGTTAAGAAACTTAAGAGCAAAAAAATAAAAAAAGTGTCCTTTAAAGGAGAAATGAAAATAATTTCAAAATTTACCAGGTAGGCCCTTTAAAGTGAATTAAAAAATATAACAAAATTTGGGAAACCAATAGAATTTTTTTAGTCATCCGATTTGGCGTGGAATGCCCCATATAAAATTTGTTTTAAGTCAACTTTTTTATTAAAGTACTTTAAAAAAAGAACCCTTTTTGAAAAGCAATTCATTTTAAACAACATTGTTAAATAATCTCGTTTTTTGAAAAAATACTACTTGCTTTAATATTTTGTATTTCTAAACCGGGCATGTTTTTCATGCTATTTGCATGAAAAATATGCCTTTGCATATTTCTTAAGCTTTTCACAAAAAGTCATTGTTGATCCTTTTATTTCATATGCATTTTCTTATATCGAAATTTTTAAGCAAGAGAAACTACATCGTGTAAATTTTTCTAACAATTTATCTAACATCGTGTAAATTTATCTAACATATTCATACAAAACATTTCAGGTTAACGATTTTTCTATGAAAATTTGTTCAATAAACCCTTTATAAATCAAAAATTTTTTTATGAATATGGGGGCTTAATTTTAAGCGACTTTAAAGAAAAATTTCAATATCAATGGTGTTTTTTATAGAGTAACACAAGTTTAAATTATAATAAAACAAGGAAATATATTTTTAATATCAATGAAACGGGCTTTAATGGAAAGAAACTTTTATGAAATTAATGTTTAAATATGATTTCTGCCATGTGGACGCCATGGCTAGCGCGTAGAAGGTGCAATCTGGAATACCAATTTTCAACAACTTTTCGCATTCTGACCAACATCGTTTTTGAAGACATATGGGCCAATGACTTCGCCAATCCATAAAGCGCACCAAACAGTAATTTTCTGTGTATGTAATGGTGTTTCGACAAAAGCTTGTAGATTGTCCTCACTCCACACGTGACAATTCTGCTTATTTACGTACCAACCATAAATGGGCTTCATCCGAAAATAAAATTTTGGATGGAAACTTAAAATCAATATCAATTAATGCTTCAGCCCATTCGCCGAATGAGTTTTTTATATTTTTAAATACATTTTGTTATTTTCTTTTAAAAATTTTGCACACAACAGCAACAATTTTTTTCTGAGATAAACCTTTTTTTTTAATATATGGTTACGCTGATTGCGATTCAAAAGAAAATAATACCAAATCCATTGATTGGTACTCTTTAATGCGTTTGCTCAATTTTTAAGAACTTTTGCGAAAGTGATAGAGAGAACCAATTTGGCATTTCACTTTTGTATGAAAACTTAACTCGCACAGCTATAAGGAGTTGGTGGCTACTCTGTGGAGTCGGAGTCCTGCGAAATTAGCAACGTAATATTTTACAGCTCAATCAAAATAAGGAAAAACTAAACTGGCAACATGCTATTGCAAGTTGTTTTTGTTTTCATTTTGTTGTTTCTTAACCTTCTTACAACTGTAATTAATGTTGAAAGAATTCCAATCAATTGTAGTGGGGAATGTAAGAAGAGATAAACTCACTGTTTATTGTTGATGTTGCTGTTTTTGTTTAAACTTTGATATTGCTACAAGTAGAACTGTTGTTTACAATTCTTATACGCTTAACAGTTTTATTTGGTTTAATATCTTTAGTTTTTCTAAAATCTCTTTGGATGAAGTTTCCTGACGATCTGGCCTAAGCAACCAGATATGCACATAGGAATAGCTTATCCCATCGACAATAAATTTCAGTGTTTTTATCAAGAATAAAAATTGGGAATTAAGCACGAATAACAAAATCTTTTAAATAAAAATTTTGTATTCCCGAACATTACTTTGACTAGTAGATTTAAATTTATAATAATTTTTTATATTAGGCTTACTAAAGTTTTTTTCCGAGAGCGGGCCTTATATGGGGCATATGGAAAATTAGGGACCGATCTTCACGAAACTTGTTATTTCTGATTAGTAAAAACGAGTTTGTATAAAATTAAAGTTTTTGCTGCAAATTCTTAGTTTTTTAGGTTGGTTCTTCAACATTTGGATTCATAGCTCTTTTCTACAGAACCAATTTTGCTGGACTCAAATAAAAAACTGTTTAGGACAACTAGAAACAACTTGACAGCAATATTATTCTCTTCTTTTAGGTTGTTCAAAGTGACTGATGAACAGACAAGCCGTCAGGCCGACAGACGGGCGGACATGACTAAATCGACTTATAATTACTAAAGGACTCACAATTAGGGATTTCAATACCGGTGTTGCCGAAACCGAAATACCGGTATACCCGGCTAAATTCGAATACCGAAATACGGCGTTGAGAATACAGGGTTTTTTTTTGTTTTAAAAATTGTACCACCCTTTATAATTTTAAAAATGTTTTATTCTTGGTGCTTTGTATTAAGATATTTTTATTCCATAAAAAATACCGAAAATACCGATAATACTGGTATTGTAATCCCTACCCAGAATATTATGGGTTCTTAGATTAATTAAGAATGACAAACTTTCGATACCCTCATTCATCACTAGTGGTGGAGGGTACCAAAAAGGTACCATTTTTAAAAAAAAAAATTACAAAAGTGAGTATCCATTCTCAATAAAAATTTTTTTAAAAAAAAATTTTCGTAGTTTGATTGACCCGGTGCGGTGTATAGAAGGTGTCATGCCTACTTTTCAATTGAGCCTAGTTTTTGACAGATGGAATACGGTAACAATCAAAATATTTAAACCTTACACAAATAGCCTGGATACTAATGCACAACATCCAGGCTATTTGTGCAAGGTTTAAATATTTTGATTGTTACCGTATTCCAGATATAGATAAATCTATATTCTTTTTGTATGGGACGTATACTGATAGAAAAGGGATGACACATCTGCAAAAAAAAAATTGCGAACCGGTGTCAGTTTAATAAAGTATGTCAGCAGTGTGATGACCCAGTAACATCGGAGAAAGGACTCATTAGACAGTTTGTCATTAAATTGAGTCATTGAAATTGACTTAAGCCAAAGTGAGAGAATAATTTTATTTACTTACCTATTAAACATGTTTGTTTCTCTTTTGTTGTATTCCTCTCTTTGTTTACAGAAGAACTCTCAATTATAAAACACCAGCAGCATATGCCTGAAATGGTTTTCGAATCCATCTTCTTTAAAAATTTGATGTAATTAACTAAATAATTTTACAAAATAGAATATGGGAATTTTTGTTTCTTATTTAACTTTTTAAACATGAAAATGATGTTACAACCACACAAAATGTGACATCGCATTGATTTCACTGTAGTCATAGCATAGATGACGCGTAAAATATGACAAAATTTTATCATGACGTTCGTCATTGGATTGATGTCACTTATTGCCTCATTGATGACATTGATGTCACAATTCTGATGTTAGGGCATCATCAATATGCAAATGCATTTTTCTATGTTTGTACCACACCCACTTCTTTTTTGAAAAAAGATACGTTTTATAAATTTTGCAAAAAAGTTAGTTTTATGTATTTTTAAAAAAAATGCATCGCTTTAAGACCTATTTAGCAGTTTAGTAATAAAAAAAGGTTTCAATTCTGCCCACTTTGTTGCATGTTTCTCTTCAAATTAGCGTTAATGTAAACAATTTATTACTTTACAAGGGAGTACCTTTGTGCAGCCTTTTCCAGGCATGTGTACATTGATTTTAGTAAATGGTTTATTCGTTTACTACTCATTTACCACAAAATTTGTTTTACATAATGTTACACCATTATGTACTTTTCACCTGCTTAATTAATTTTTATCCTTTTAACTTAAACAAAAAAAAAAACAAAAAAAAAAACTGAAATGAAATGAAAAATGTCGAACACAACAACATTCAAACCATATTACTTGCCATACTTGCATATATTTTATATAAACTCGTAGTCGGGTTATTTTTCCTTGAAAATTCTTTTTTTTTTAATTTAATTTGCAACAAATTTTTCTGTATTTTTTTTTTTTTTTTTTTTGTGTTTTGTGTTTTAACAAGCCAAAAACCAAAAGCATTCACCAAATGTTACTGGTGCCAGCCAGAGCTGGTTGCTGATTGTATTTAAGGTTGTCGCTTTTCTTTACTCTGCCTTTTTCCTAACGAGCAGTGCTACAGATTCCTGCACATTATACGGTTAAAGTTGGGTAAATGTTTAAAGGCACTTAATGTATTACATTTAAAATGCTTATCAACTGCATTTACTTAGTGAATATGAAATAAAAAAGTGAACACACAAACACACACAAAACAAACACAAATACATGTGTATATGAGGGTGTATTAAAATAATTCAAACTGCATGAACATGAGACTAACAACACAGATTCCTTTTTTTTTTCTTTTTGCTCTATTTCCCAACAAACATTTGTCCAATGAAACAGCCAACAAAAGTAACAAAGACAAAAACAACAGCAACAACAATGTAACAACACATTTATCAACAAAATGAAGAAACCTCAACTTGCCACTACTACTCTATGTTAACCAACTTACTACTTAATGCCACTACCTGCCACGACTATTGCTGCAACAACAACGACAACACAAACTATAAAAGAAGCAACATCAATAGCAAACAGTGGGAACAAATTTTAAAAAATTTAAATACATTTTATGCTAGTAAAGGCCGTTATACACTATCCCACAAAGTCTTTAGTAATTTACGGAAACGCAACCCTGTCATGATAAGTTGTTATTGTTTTTTAAAAATGTTTAAAGAATAATAAGATCAGGGAAGCATTTTTGAAAAATACGTAAGACTTTGTGGTATAGTGTGTAACGGCCTTAAGAAACATTTGTGCTAAATTTAAAAAAAAACCAATTCATAATTTGTCAAAAACAACGATAATACATCTAAAATCATTACAACGAATGAGATTTTAACGAATTTTTGTTCAATTTCGTTTAATATGACGAGGTATCACGTTGCAAGGATAGGTCCATAATACAACCAGTAGAACCCACCATCGATAAACTTGATAATACGAATAAAATAATATAATATAGCTAAATGCTATGACTGGAAATCATATTTTTTAAATTTGTCGGATCCAAAACAAAGGTCTTATAAAAGGCCCTTTCTTAGCGAACAATTACAAATTATTGCAAAAATTAGTTTTATATAACTTTAATTCTAATATATAATTTTAGAAGGATCAATTAATTTTTTTCCAATTACCCAAATAATTCTTTTTTCTGATAAAAAAAAAAAATACAAAAAATGATATGCCATAAATCGATACCATTAACAATATCTATTTTTATAAAAATTAATGAGTGTTTGTTTGTGTGTTTGAAGTCTATAGACGGCTAAACGGCTGGACCGATTTTCTTGGGAAAAGCGGCTACTAGAGTCTTGAAATTAAGTACGGTCAACTTTGATATCCACACGAACATTTGGGTAAAAAAATGGCAGACTTGCAATTGTAGGTGTGGCATTTCCCACATGAATTATATTCTACAATTCGTTTTTCTGGAAAACGATAACCGTTAGAGTACGCAAATATTGGCACAGTAACTTTGATATCTATATGATTAATTGGATAAGAAACGGATGAATTAGTCACAATGGGCGGGGCATCACCCATGTAAATTAAATACTAAAATTCGTATATATGCGAAACTATAACAGCTAAAGTCATCAAGTTTTGCGCAGGCAGACTTGGCATCCATATGAACACTTAGACAAGAAATTGGTACGCTAACAAGTGTGGGCGTGGCATTTCCCTTATGAATTAAAGACTACAATGTGTATAATATTACAAACTATTATAGCTAAAATTACGAATTTTTGTAGGAGTAACTTTAGTATCAATATATATATTTTGGATAAAAATGGGCGGACTACCAACAGTGGGCATGCACTTCCTATATGTAGTAAACATGTGACCTAGTGTTACAAAATTTTGTACGAGGTAGTTTAATATCAACATGAATATTTAAGGCTCAAACGGACGGATCACTTATTTGGTCTAGAGCCACAAAATTGTTCACTAGTAACTTTAATATCAATGTGAATATTTAAGGCTTAAATGGGCGGATCACTAATTGTGGGCGTGGCACCTTTTGTATGAAGTAAATAATGAAATTTTAATACATAATATACATCTACAGTCTACAACATTTTAAAAGAATAACTAATCTGTAAGAAAAATTGCAGATTTTAGTTACAAAACATTTTCAACTTTTTATTTCATTACAATGGGGGTGGCGAAGCACATCGGATATAAGCTAGTTGTTTATAAATTTGGCACAACTTTATTAAATATGGCCTAAAGTTACGATGTCTAGTTAAATGAATATCGGCCTATCAATAACCAGAGGTGTCGTATTAAGTCTTCTTCTAAAAACGTGGCAAATAACATTCTTCGTATTAAATTTTAAATGTGTCCCGAAGTCTTGAAAGGGTTTTTTCACAATATGTTGTGAACTTGGTCAACCTTTTGTTTTATCTCGGGGCTACAAGAGGGTTTCTTTAAATTTTTGTTTTTATAGTCAAAAAGACTATTATAATCGCCAGCTACAAATTGTATTTATGATTTTTTTCAAACCTGCTAAGTAGTTCATTTTAAGCCACTGTGCAGCACTAAGGACAATTCTAATACAGCTACTTGTAGAAATAAAAGGCCTTATTTACCACTACCATCATTATTATCATCACTACCACACCAACCACTAGCATCTCTTTATACGGCCCACCCTTTCTTTTTATCAACACTCTCACAGTGCTTTTCACTAAGAACCGTTATTCTGGCCACAAATCAGGGATGGTAAGATTCTATTTATTCTAAAATACAATGTAGCAGAACATATACATTTTTTAATTAAAGTTGATGGATATTGTTTTATCTTTAATGCCTAATCTCTACTATTAAACAATTTAATTGCTCGTCAGAATCAGTTAACTAGTCCACCTTCCGATACAACGCATCCTGAAACATAGAAAGGATACTCATAGAGCTATTATCCATTGCAGCGGTATATATTTTTTTCCAGGCCCAGCTCTAAGGGGATGACCTCTACTGCTACATTGCATTGTGTTGTAAATAAAAAATGGTTATGGGAAGGAGGATATAGAGAGTAGTGATTGTGGACATTTGACTTGAACTTATGCATGTTGAAGGTGAGAGGGAACCCTTCAGAAGGAAGGTTATTCCACATACGAACAGTCCGGCCTAATAACGAGTTTTACCTCTAATGCATTGTATGATGCACTGGCCAATCGACCACAAAAGGATGGGCTCTTAAGGAAAAACGTGTACTACAAACAAACGAGTTTCGTGAACCAGGACCCTAATTTAATCAGAACTTATCCCATTTTAGTAACGATAAAGGGAGTCAATAGAATTTTATAACCTTCTATCACTAATAATAACCTTCGCCCTTGCCTGCACGCAAGTATAAGGTATAAAGAGTAAGGCGGTCAGATGGAGTGAAGTATCTCTTACACCATTTTAAAAACCCGAGACACTTCCTACGACAACATGTTTTGTTGGATGGTCGAAAATCGAGCTTTTTTCGTATTCAGCATTCATCACAAATATATCTATGGCAAAAGGGAAAAAGAACTTTAGATGAATTTATGTTAATGGCACCTTTGAGATCTTTACGTTCAAAAGTATACGTTGGCAAAGTATTAATTATTTTGCACGATTTTTTAGGAAGTTATGTATTGCCAAATGACTTTTTGATTATATTTTTTCAATATGCAATATAATTTCATAAAAAAACTTAGGCTTACTTCCAATCTCTGACATTAGCAATATTTAGGAATAAAAACTTCAAAAAACAACAGAGAAAAGAGGATTATATTAGAAAAGGAATAAATTGAAAAAATCACTTTTAAAGTTTAAAATTGCTGTGCTGCAAAACTAAAAGATAGACTTAAACACTTTTGCCTTATTGCCACAGATATACGGTTGTAAAATATTCTATAACGTGTTACGAATTATTCCACAAATAGTACTAAGCTAGTGACTAGTGCAAAGGAGCAAATCCAGTCAGCATTTTTTTAAATTTTTGATCATTTTCGGGTCTTTTTTGACTCCTCTGCGTGATTAAATTAATCAGTTAAGCGCTAGTTTTTGAGTAGAAAATGACTGTTCATTCGGAAAGAGTCTTTTATGACTCGCGGTTTCAATTACAACTCATTTTCGCGACATTTTGCCTTAGTACTTTGACGTTACTTCTTTATTTAAAATTTTTATACAAACTTTTATACAAAACTCACTTGCTTTCAAATCATCATTAGGCTGTGCCAAAAATGACTCCAAAATAATTTCGATCATCTGCATGATCAACTTATGATTGCGCACATTCTGTACATTTTGTTTTTAAACAAGTCACTTTCTAAGCATTTCTGGGAATCATTTTCGAGTCTTGTTAAATCAGTTCTTGATCATCTAAGATAGTCTTTAAAGACTCAGTTTGGTGATTCAATCTTCCACATGCAGACTGGGAAGAAGTATAATTTTACCATCTTTTGGCAACCCTATTACAAAGGCAAAGCTTAAGGGTCAAACTGCTTGTCATGCCGCCGAATTCACTCGTGTACGTGTGCTGGACGTAATATTCGCCTTCATATCAAAATTTTTTGACTTTCCATTCAGCATTGTCGGTGTCACACATACAAACACATTTTTACTAATACTTCCATAGCGTTTGATGACGTTTGATGTTTGACGGTGTACAGACCACTTTAAACTAGAGTATGTGTGGATTTGTGTATTTTCTTCCGTTAAAAAGCTACAACATTTTGTGATGGTTCTGTATGTTAGAAATAGAGATTCAGAGCGAGGGAGAAGGACGCGGGATTAAAAGAAATTGCACATAATTGCTGCCGTTTAATTAAACTGATTAACTGTCCGTTTACGATTTGGTTTTTTAATATACCGACTAAAGCATAATTTTAATTGGCAATATATTAAATAAATGAAAAAGTTGGAAGTCAGCTGATTTAATTTACCTGTACTGCAAATAAATAATTGTTTTTATTGTTGTTGGATTGTTGTAGTTCCGACAACACCTGTAGTTGAATTCGCCTTGTACTAGGAGTTTTATCAGAGTGTGACCAGACTTAATATCTGTGCGAGTTTTATACATGGCCTTACATTTATTTTTTAGTACAAATATGTTTTCTTTTTTTGGTGTTTGTTACAGGTTTTGCAACAGGGATGGAAATGGCTTTTCTGTTTTTGTACTAACTTTGTAAACAATATGAACGCTTCCGACCACGACGGTAACATTTTTAAAATGTTTTAAAGCAATTATGAATTCGCTTGCTAAGGTTTGATGTAAAGTAAGTAGGATCTAGAAAGGGTCTAGAAAGTTTGCATGTTCTTTGAGGTGCCATTTTAATTCAAAAAAGGGTTTGTTCAAACTAACCAAATATTTGACGAAAATATCAAAAAAAAAAAAAAAAACGTGACCACTAAATGGAGCTACTGTTAACTTTCGGTTTAAACATTTTTGTTGATCTACTAAAATTTACTTCTAAAAAAAATTAAAGAATATTGTAATAAAATAAAATGTTAAATGCTATTAAATCTAGCAAACGTTAAGCAAAATCAAACAAATGTTTAATAAAAATAGTTGTTATGTGTGACGTTTGCCTTATATGACCATAGATTAAGAGTGTTTTTTTTTTGTACCGAATAAGTCGCTATAGTACCACAGCACCAACAAGGCCTAAAATGAATAAAAAAAAAGTAAATCACAATTGTATCTTGATTTCCATCTCTGTTGTGTAACATTTGTTGTAAATGTTTCGTATAATTTTAAATTTTAGTCTTTCATTTTGCATTTGCGTTTATGGCATGTTAAAATAAGCTGACCAGGTGGCTATTGGTTCGTCCTTTTAGGTGTCCAAATAAAAATTATAATCAATATAGGGAAGGTTCAAAATCTAAAATAGCTAGCATTTCTGATCCAGTTGGTAAAATCCTTATGAACCTTTCTTTCTTAAGCTTTATATTGAAGATTTTAGTTACGATACAAAATTCGTTGGCAAAGGGCCCGGCATTATCGATTTTCGAAAATTTCTTTAACACGGATTAATCATAAAAAACTTAGCTAAGTTTTTTGTGATACCCTTATAAATGAATCAAAGCTTTAACAAAGGACCTTATCCTCAAAATCGATTAAACCCGCAAATATTGTTCAACAAATTTTGTTCAAACGGGACACAATTAAGCTTTTTTTTTTGTAATTTTACTGAATTCGATTAGAATAACTTTATGGACCATTATTATCCTTAATTTTCATTCTAAGCTAGTTCCCAAAAAGCCCTTAAAAATGTCAGTATCGAGTCAAAATTTAATTAAAATTTAATTAATAAGGCACAAACCGATATATTGGTCAACAAAATGCAAAACAACAGGTGGATTTCCGGCGGATTTTTCAAGATTTCGAAAGACGTAGTGACAGAATTTTGGAAAATATTTTACTACATAAAATTTAAAAAGTGAAAAAATAACGTTGTAATCAACATATCCCTCCAATACTAATTGTTTAGCTTTATTATTTTAACTTTTTTTAAAATATATACGTGCATATTTTTGAACAAAAATTTCATTAATTTTTCCTAATCTTTCTTCTTTTTTTTACATTCACTGGAACTGAGAGCGTGAAAAATTTTTCACATGAGATTCACGATTGCTTTTTGTAAATAAATTGTAGGTAGTTTTAGCCAGATCGTTAGCCAGATTCAAGACACACACCTGATCTGCAAGCTCTTAACCAAAATTGGTTAAGTAATTTTCCACTTGGATATAGTAGTGACACAGAAAGAATAAACTCATACTAAATTTAAGTTTTTACACTTACTTTTAGTGTTATGCTAAGTTCACACTTAGGTTTTAAAACGCGTTTAAGCAAAAAGTTGATTTAGCTAATCAAAGCCGTTCACATTACATATGAGATGATTAAGATGACAGATGCTTAAGAAAAAAAAACACACAACAAACACACAAAAAAACAACAAACAAATTTATATTTCTTTAAAGTATTAAAAATGGATAAAAACACTTTTATAAAGTTATTAGAAGATTATTTTAATCATTTAACTGATGAAATTGTGAAAATTTATGAATTATTTAAGGGAAAAAATAAAAACATTAAGCAGAAATCTTGGCCGGTTGTACACGATCATATTGGCGATTCTACATTTGAGGTATGTTCAGTGGATTCTATGTGATTTACGAAGTGATTTAGTTGTAATCATGTCAGTTTGAAGTGATTAACAAATCACTTCAATGTGTGGGTAATCATCTCGATTTTGAAGTGATTAGAGCTTAATCACGTTCGAACTGCTTAAACGTGTTTAAGAAGCCAAATGTGAACATACTATTAGTCGTACTTAAAACTTAGGTACGAATAATACCTAAAAGTACCTAAAACTATCCAAAATAGGATAACTTACTAAAACCATTTCATTTTATCGGGGTTTTCAACAAGAACTTTGTTTTCTAAATCAAAATAAAACAAACAATTTTGATAAAGATGATTAAAATTTTTATTGTATTGAAAAATGATATCTGGTAAATGTCCACTATGAGCATGCTGACAGATGTCGATTCTTTCATCAAAGTTTTTAATCGCTTTTTGGCAAAATGGTGGGTCTATTTCGTTTATCACATCACGGATTTTGAGTTTTAAGGCTGCAACCGATTCGATTGGCACCGTATAGACTCTGTCCTTAACATAGCCCCACAAAAAATAATAAAGTGATATTAAATCACACGATATGGCTGGCCACTTAGCAGTAAATGTTCGTGAAATTACGCGATCGAGAAATTTGATTTGCATTGAACTGATTGTTTTATTGACTGTGTGAACCACCATTTTCATAGTGGATTGTAATTATTTTAATGCAATTTTCAAGCGAAATTTAATTCATTGTTACAATTGCCAATACATCTACTACGAACAAGTCAAAAAAGTAAATGTAAAAACTATCATGTTGTTGGTATTGCCACAATTAAAAAACAAAGTTCTTGTTGAAAGACTTTGCATAAAATAGGTAAAAAGCGATTTGCTTGTTTTGTGTAGAAACAACAATAACACTACAAGAAGAAAAACTTAAATTATTTTCATGTCTAAAAAGTAAAATAAGAATCAAAAATTCCCGAATTCTATTTCTTAAAATTATTTATTTAATATATCAAATTTTTTAGCTAGAACGATTGCGAGTTCTCCTATAAACAAAAAGTGGAATACAACAACAAAGGTGAAACAAACATAGGTTTGTCTGAATGCGTAAATAAATATTAATAATCTCTTTCTGGGTTCCCTGTTAGGTTTTTAAGTTAGAATCAATCTCACTTTCGGATTATTTCAAGTACGAATTCGGGATTAAACCAACTTAGAAATTCTTGAATCAAGCACAGTTTGAGATCAACTTTAATCTCACTTTTACTTTACTCAATCCCATTTTGGAATTATTTAAAGCGTGGGGCACATAAATAATCCGTACTTGAGTCGAGTATTCTGTACAAGATTTAAGGAAATCCGTACTATTTACACCGCTTCGGCTTGATTTAAATACGGATGGACTGATTTTTTTTTTCAGTGAAACTTTTAGATATTTTATATTACTATTCAACCCACTTTAAAGGAAACGTAAAATATGCCATTAATCTTTAATGGATTAATCGCCAATTAACCATAGATCCCATATAAAGAGCTTATCCAGTAATTCCCCTAAATTTGGGAAATCAGCTATAGCAAAACGACGTAAGAAACTGCAGTAATAACTTGTTATACTGCTACAATTAACTCTGTTCATGCAAGTGGTCGGGTTGACCGACTACCATATCGTTAATTTTCAAGGACAATTTATTTATTTTTTTGCTTAGGTTCCCTATATGGATTACTCTGAGCCGTTCTTCTTTCTTTTTCGTTGTTTCAAGTTTATCTAAAAATCCTTACAGACTATTACAAAGTAAAAGCTTTAATAAATACGAAGATAGAAGCAGTAGAACAATTCATATATAAAACTAGCTGACTCGGCAAACGTTGTTTTGCCATATAGCTTATTTCTTTCAGATATTATTGTCTGCTTGCCAAGTTTTAAGAAAATGGTTGGTTAGTTGAGAAGATATAGGAAGATCAGCTTTAACATTTCTTGCCCTTTTTCACGCCATAAATTATTTGCCTGCCAAATTTCAAGGAAATCGGCTGATTAGTTAAGAAGATATAGGCAGGGGGAGCTTTTACACTTCTTGCCTTATTTTACGCCATATTGCCTATTTTCTTTCTAATGCTGCAGTGTCTGAATGCCAAGTTTTAAGAAAATGGGGTTTTTATTTAAGAAAATATAGGGAGGGGGAACTTTTATCCCTCTTGCCCTATTCCCTATATCGTTTCAGATGTTACAGTGACTACATGAAAAATTAAAAAAAACCTGCTGATTACTTAAGAAGATATAGGGAGGGGAGCTTTTACCCTACTTGCCCTACTTTACGACATATTTCCTTTCAGACGTTACAGTGCCTGCGTGCCAAATTTTAAGAAACCAGGTTGATCAGCTAATAAGATATAAGGAGGGGGAGCTTTTATCCCTCTTGCCCTATTCCCTATATCGTTTCAGATGTTACAGTGTTTGCATGCCAAATTTAAAAAAAAAAACGGTTGAATAGTTAAGACGATATAGGGAGGGGGAGCTTTGACCCGTCTTGCGCTGCTTCCTTTCAGATGTTGCAGTGCCTGTGTTCCAAATTTCAAGAAACCCAGTTAATTAGTTAATAAGATATAGGGAGGGGGAGCTTTTATCCTTTTTGCCCTATTCCCTATATCGTTTCAGATGTTGCCAAATTTTAAGAAAACCGGTTGATTAGTAAAGAAGATTTAGGGTGGGGGAGCTTTTGCCCTTTTTTACGCCCTCTAACGATATCAAGTATCTTCGAAAGCTACCTATTCTCATACCTAGCAAATACACATACAAAATTTCATAAAAATCGGTTAAGCCGTTTCAGAGGAGTTCAATTACAAACACCGTGACACGAGAATTTTATAAAGTATATCGATTATTTAGCCTATTCACAAAGTGTGCTATTGTGTTAAATAAGTTGGTTTTGCTTAAAATTTATAAATATGACATAACATGAGTTTAAAAATAAAATTATATCTCCCTTAATGATTTTAATGTTAAAGTCACTATAGTTACAAAATTTATTGAAATTATCACAGGCTCTACGAAATGGATCCAACTGAGCAAGACTTACAGTATAATATTTAATACTGAGGATATTAAGATATTGTAAGACGAACAGGTACATTATGGATAATTTTTCCGAAAAGAAATTCTGAATTGACACTTTCGTAATTTAGCTTAAGAAGAAAAAGAGCATATAACATTTTCCGACAACTCTTAAAAGTTGGATACTTGATAAGTGCGAGACGGTTTGCATAGGATTGTTACTTTATGCGACGGTCCCTACCTAAGCCACGAAGACAGAATATTAAAAACTGGATTTGAACAGACCCGGTTTTGTTTAACGGCCATTTTCACCAAGTTCGGTTATAATTAACTATCGGTTATAGCTGTCAAAACATATGGGTAACCGGAACTTTAATTGAAAGTTAATTTTAACCGAACTTGGTGAAAATGGCCGTAAGTGTACTAAGTGCTGTGATTCCTATATCATATCAGTCCATATGAAATGGTGAGAAAATTTTTTTTCTTTAAAGCTTATCGGGATAAGAAAGTAATATGGACTCCCTAAATAAAGGAAAACCCATAATTAAACCTACTCCACCTGGTCACCTTAAATGTCATACTTTTAACTGTACCAAAAAAAGGTTTAAAAACTATATAAATATCTTTTTGGCTTTATGCCAATTTGTTGTATGTTGTCGTTTTGTGTTATAAATCTACAAAGGAGTATGTAGCAGCACCTCCAAACAACTCCCTTTATAAAATTGGCAGAAAAAAAAACAAGAGGTCCACACAAAGCAAAATAGACAAACAGAAAACGAGGGAAAAAAGAAAGTCTTAAATAGTTTTACTCTAGGAGAAGATTAAACAAGAAATGAAAACTAAACTCAAATGTTCAGATGTAACAAAATTTTGTCACTTTGCCATTTTTCCGATAGTGGTAGTAATATGTTTGAGTGAGTGTGTGTGTGCTGTCAGTTGTTTGCTGATGTGTGCTGGAATTTGTTTGTATAATTGTATTTTTAACACGTGAGATATCTTTTTTTGTTTTTTCTTGTTTTTGGTGTTTGGTATGTGTTACATACGGCAACATACATTAAATGCTGGGAAAACTCTATCTCAGTGGCAGTTTCCATGGAAATCCTTAATTTCGTTTTTTGGTTGCACACAATAAAAACAGAAAAACAGAGTAGAAAAAAATTAGTGGCAAAAATAAAAACAGAAAGTGTGGTAAATTGGCTGCTTTTCAACACATGTGACATCTGTTTACTGTTGAACAGCAAAACAAAAAAATACAAAAAATAAAAATAAGCATAACATGAAAAAAAGATTTACTTATTTTCTAGATACAATCTTAAATAAAACAAGTAAAAGTGATTTATTTGGCTGTGTCGAATCTTATATACCCTTCAAACAAAGCCAAATGTTCTCTAGTTCATGTCGTATGGGCTTTATCGTCTTTAAGTCTTTGTTCCGGAAGCAGATTTGTATGTGCGCTAGATAAAATAATAGTTCGAATTGGCTGATTCTTAAAACCAAATAAATCTCATATAAAGTGCATATTGAAGACTAATTTTATCAACAAAGCTGTTTTTTATGGGCCCTATTGTAGCAAACTCCTTCCGGGGACATTCAGGGAAACATTAAAAATATAATATGTATTTTATTCGACCTTTATTATTTTAATATATAAATTAAATATTCGAGATTAAGGTCTTATTTTTTTATATAAAAAACTTTATTTTATAAATTATTTATTTAAATCAATATTTCGGCACTTCTTTAAGTGCCTTCTTCAGGGTTTTTTTCTTTCTTTTTTATAATATTATCAATTTAAAAAAAAAAAAGACCTTAAGCTCGAATTTTTAATTTATTTATTGAAACATTAAAAATATACTCAACCTTTTGGTGTTGCATTCTCCGGGGAAAACAGGTGCAGCACATACCTGGAATAGGGCAAAATACAAAATTGGCAAATCTCTTTAAGATCGCGGCTTACCAGAGATACTCCGGCACCGGCCTTACTTTTAGTTGAGGACCCTACCTGGATCACGTGGTGGTTGTGGTTTTTACCTAAAGTCGCGGGACTAAAGACCTTTAAAAGTCTACTTAGAGGGCTGACTTTTCACCATTCGTAGGAAAGATCGTCCGGTGCGCTCATCTTCTTATGTACTGTTGCTATTCAACAGATGCGTCTGACTATTCCTAGAGCATGCGGAGATTAGATAGCCCCGGCTCATAACCAAGGGGTGAATATATAATACTGCCAAACTGTACATTCAGAATTTTTATCTTTGTGGGTTAGTGGCGCTCACACACAGGGGCGGTTGGTAAACACATTGTTTGTTACCCCCTGGTTGGACCAACATGAGATAAGGCCGTAAGACAGGTATTCATGTAAATCTATCAACATCTATTCCAAAACTCTAAATTTGGAAGGGCGCTTGTTTTGTGAAATATCTGTAGCTCATGTGGTATTTGTTCTAGACCACTAGTTGTTTGGGTGGGATCAGGTGAAAAGTAACCCCACATACAATTGCAATGAGTCATATATGACTCATAAGGACAAAAGTCGGAATTTTTTCTGCTTCTTAAAATTGTAACGACGGTAGAAGCAGTTCAATAATGTCATAATGTCATAAATTTTAGTTTTTAGTCTAAAATTTATTTTGTCTAAAGCCTAGTACTCTGTTCAAATTTGTGAAAAATCTTGAGCAATATTGTTTATTTTACACGAAAGTTTTGACATGCATCAATGTTACCTATCGTGCGAGTTTACACAATTTGGCGTTTTTATTCCTTCAAAGTATGCGACATTGTTTTGCGTATGTAAACAAACCCCACATGTATTTTAATAAAAATAATTTTTCCTTTGTCGTATTAACTTTCTTTAAAGTAAATTGCTTAAAATTTGCGTGCAGCCTACGTCACAGCTCTCAATTTTGACAAGGAGTATATGTAAAAGACTATCAGGAAAAACTTAAACGTGTTACTGCTGTGTAAAGCAAGACAACATTCCACAATGTTGCCCACGCATTTCACAATTTATTTTATACTTATTTTCATTGTGCAATAAAAATCAAGAGTCTTTAGATAATTGCCAACAGAATGTGCCACCCTCGAATGTCACATACACATTAGCGATACAATTATACAATACGAAATATTTAACAATTCTATTGCAAGTGTATGGATCGCTTTAATCTCGATGCTTCTGCAAGATCACATCTTACGTACCTTATTTTAGCCACCTTCAATCCACGCAACCATATTATGTCTAAATTAACGATTTACATGATTCCCTTAGCCAAATATACACTGGATACATTTTATACATATTTCTCTTCTTTCTTATAGTAACGAACAGTCGTTAAATATGTTAAGTAGCAAAATCGTATTCTAGATAATTAGATAATGACTTTGGTTATAGGGATAAACCGCGATAAGCAAATAATGACAAACTTTCCAAAATTACATAAATAAAAAATCAATGCAGTGAAAATATGTAAAATTCGGTTCAGCGGCATTTTTTTTTTTTTTTTTTTTTTTTTTTTTTTTTTAATCGCTTCTTTTTGTAAATTTATGTAAATTTTTGTAAAATGTAGTATTTTTTTAATAATGGGTGATTTTTTAAGAGCTATAGGAATGTTTAAAAAAAACACACACATAAAATTCAGAAAAATGCATGAAATCTTTATTTGAATCGATAGTCGGTCCATATTATTTAATGTTTGAAGACTATTTCATGCAAATGTTGACCGTGACTGCGCCTCAAATGATTTATCCACTTTGTCCAATTTTGGCATACTCTTTACAACATTTCGGCCGGTATCTTATGAATAAATGCTTCAATGTTGTCTTCCAATAAGTCAATTGAAGCGGGCATGTGTGTATAGACATGACCTTTAACATAGCCCCACAAAAAATAGTCTAAAGGTGTTAAATCGCACGATCTAGGCGGCCAATTGACCGGTCCCGAACGTGAAATAAAATGTTCACCGAACTCGCCTCTCAATAAGTCCATTGTTAAGCGTGCTGTGTGGCATGTGGCACCGTCTTGTTGAAACCACATGTCATGCAAGTCAAGCTCTTGCATTTTGGGCAAAAAAAAAAGTTGGATATCATCTCACAATAGCGCTCACCATTCACAGTTACGTTACGATTCGCATCATCTTTGAAGAAGTACGGTCCAATGATGCCACCAGCCCATAAACCGCACCAAACTGTGACTTTTTCTGGATGCATTGGTAGCTCTTGCAATGCTTCTGGCTGATCTTCACTCCAAAATCGACAATTCTGCTTATTAACGTACCCATTGAGCCAAAAATGAGCTTCGTCGCTGCACACAATTTTTCGATAAAAAAGTGGATCGCATTTTGATAATAAAATTCAATAATTTGCAAGCGTTGTTTGTTTGTAAGACGATTCATGGTTAAAATATCGACCAAACTGAAGATGTTTGACAGTGAAACAAAACACGAAACGTGCGTCAGCTGTTAAAACCAGTGTTGCCAAAAAGATAAAAGCTTAAAAATTACCCGATATAACTTTTTATGACCTTAATAAAGATTCGTTGAGTTGAGGGATATTGTGCAAAGTAAACAATACCCACTTAAACCCTTTCAAATCAAACATGATTTCCTCACAATGTTGCCCCTATTTCCCGTTTTTTTTTTTTTCTCATCCGAATCTGCCAGTGTACTTGATTTATATTTAAAGGATCTGTTTGGTATATCGCCAAAAAAATTAAACAAACAAGCAAACAAAGAAAAACATAAAATAAACAAATACAAAGCAAAAATGTTTAATATCCTGTTGCTGGGAAAATGATACATTTATTTGTTGTTATTGCTGTTGAATAAACACACACACACATTTACATGAACATTTTATTATGTTTTTGTATGTAACGTGTTCATACGTGTTTTTAGTTTTTTTTTCTTCTTCTCAAACAAACAAACACTTTTTATTTGTTTATTTATTTGTCCTCCTTTTCCTTTATTGTCACTGTTATGGGTATATGTGTGTTTTTGAGGGAGTAGCAAAAATGAATGTTTGTCTATGACCAAATAAAATTTATTTCATAAATTTTTTATTCTCTGCCATATATTAGAGTGGCTTAAGAGCGATGGTAATAAAATTGTTTATAACATATTGCTGGAGAATATGTCCAGGATAGCAAAAGCAATATTGCCAATTTAGCTATTTAGTGGCGAGATGTAGTCACTTTTTATCTTGTTCAGCCATGAAAAAATTATTTTTTTTTTTTTAGCAGAATTTCATATAGAATTTTAAAATATTTGGATAAAAAAAAAATTGGTCAATTCTGTTCTAATGATGATGTATTGAAAAATCCCTTTTTATTTTTAATTTTATTGTAAAAAACTTTATTTTTTTAGCCACCTCTCAGCGATTTTTTTGCTTGAAATTCTGCCATTTTTTATCGCAAAAAGTTGGCAGCACTGTGCAAGAGGAATCAGATTTTTGCTCTAAGTTTTTGGTAGAAAAAGAAATTAAAATTTTCGTAAATAGACTAAGAACATAGTAATATTCCAAAAGTGCTATTAAGCCATCTGGCAATTTACAGATCTTTTTAATTTACTGATATACTCTAGTTTTTTTCTAATTGCTATGTAGCATAAAAACGCAGCATTCACAACAGATGTCGTATCTTTAAAACATGGGTTGTGCTTGTTATAATAGTAAGTGATTAATTGTGGACAACAAAGTTTGTTTTGGCTTCGAAATTTTCTAAGTTTGGCTCAACTTTTTAAATTTAATTAAAATGGACGCTGAGGCACATAGAACCTCACCGAATCTTATTCTAAAGTGCGAAAGATATTTTGTGCGGCTTAAAAGTGGTGATTTTGAAACAAACGTAATAGAGCGCCCAGACCAGCTAAAAAAAATCAAACATGATAAATTAAAAGCTTTAAATGCCTCCATAAAGATTGTTGTCAATTAAAACAAGGTGTTCACAGCGGCAGTGCACACTTACCTGAGTTAACCAGCCCTGCACATTATCGCCTGTATTGTACGCCACTACACTAGATGCAAAACTTCTTAAATAGCGGACGTGGTATAAGCTGTAGAATTTACCAACATCTCGAAGATAAAAGTGGTCCTGCGCCTAAATATAAACAAAACTAACCCCTGAATGCAGGTACCACACAACCCTCTTATTCCACGCCCAAGGCACACATATCGAAAAAGTCGAAATAATTTATTATCTGGGCATTATCATAACACCAGACGAAGGCACCTGAGCAGCTTTGAAAAGCCAAATAAGGCCAAAAGTGTATTTTATAAGACGCCGTGCAATAAAGCCATAGGAAATAAAGCCATAGGAAATAAAGCCATAGGAAATAAAGCCATAAGGCCTTATTTCTCAATCTAAACATGGCCTTATTTCCCATTAAAATTTTTTTGTTTTAATATAATTCTAATGTAACCTGCCGGCCAGTGTTTGAGCCCCGGCCACGGTCGGGAATGAAAGATTGTCAGTAACAATTGTTGTAAAATTCCTTTCTTCATAGAAATAATTTAATGAAAACTAAATTTGATGAACTTAAGCCTTATAAGAAATATTAAAAATTTGGATTAAAAACCATAAATAGTTCAACAAAATAACCACAATACTAATTATTGTTAAAGCTAAGGCACGAGCTCTTTGTGTACTTTTGTCCTTCAAGTTGTGCTGAAAAAGGTCAACAAGAAAAGGAAAGACAAAATGGAAAAACAAAAAATGTACTTTGGACTTCAGGAAGAATTCTTGACAAAAGTACGGAAAAAACAAAAGTAAGGAAAAACATGTAAAATCAATTAAAATCGATAATCATTCAAAAAAGCAAATTTCGATCTACCAAAGGGTTAAAATACAATTTGGTTTAAGGATTGATGTTTGACTATTGACGTCAGCAGTCGTCGATGGCTGCGAGTGTAAGACGGCAAATCCATCTGAGGAGATCGAGTGGTTGCGATCGAAACATGTCATGGTAACCTGCCGGCCAGGGTTCGAGCCCCAGCCATGGTCAAGAATGGAAGATAATCAATAACAATTTTAATTAATTTTCATGTTGTAAAATTCCTTTCTTCATAGAAATAATTTAAAGAAAATTAAATTTGATGAATTGAGGCCTAAATAGAAATATTAAAAATTTGGATTAAAAACCATAAATAGTTCAACAAAATAACCACAATACATATATTAATTCTTATTTATTTAAAAATTGTTTTGTTGTTTTTTCTCTGGGTGTATGTATTAAAAATATAACGAAAACGCTTTTGGACGCAAGGATGTTCTCCTCTATGGTATAACGAAAACAAGGCAGATTTGACACTGTTATGGCGTTATTTCCACTTTGGTTATTAAACGATTATGGTGTTATTGCACTTGGACGGTGGTAATAAAGCCATATAGCTTTATATCTCAATTCATTGCGAAATAAGGCCATATGGCTTTATTTCCTATGGATTTATTGCACGCGCCCTTAAAGTACGGCACCTAAAACGTCTGGAGGTTAAACGAACTCGCACTGATGACCAAAGTACGCGTTAAAACGAATGCTGAGAGACATGTCTTGCCACCAAAAACTAAGCGAAAGCTTTAAACCTTTACCAATAATCACTAACGATGCATTGACACGCTTCGGTCAGAAAACTCTTAGAGGAAATCTGCCATGCAAATACCGAGTGGAAGAACTACATGGAGATTAATAAACAACAATGGAGATGTATACACTCTAAGTTTCTGATGGAATATGACATTACAATTTAATCAATTAAATAAAGAACATGTATTATCCTCAATAAACACTAGTGCAGCAATTTCAAGAACGTTTACAAGCAGTAGAATTAACCAAAAAGCAAGAAAATCGGGCACCACACGAGTTGACGCCAAGATACATAGAAAGACGATTTTAAACGTGCAATATACTGATTTCGACACAAAAAATAGAATTTTTTGCATAAAATCATCGCTGGCAATGATGGAAAACTTTGCAACGTCCGGCCAACCATCAACGGCAAAATAAAACATCAATGAAGTCAAGGTAATATATTTATGTTTAATGGAACCATATAGGTCTCATCAAGTATTTGCCAAAAAAAAAACGCCCGAAATATGGGACCAGACATAAAGTCCTTATTTTTTATCATGACAGCGCTCGACCATTACTACGAAAGTATTTAGACAATATTGGCTCAGAAGCTTTGCCTCAACCGCTTCATAGTCTAGACCTTGTCCCATTCGAAAAGATGACTTTTGTTTTGATCGATTCAGAACACTTTCGCTGGAATTCTCTTCGCTTCAGAGGAGGTACCTAGAACTGACTTAATTCGTTCTTGGCCTCAAAAAAAAACAGAAGTTGTTTTGGCGCAGAAGCTAAGTCTATTCAAATAGCAAAAGCTGGCTAAAAATCTAGAAATTTTGAGTTTTGATATATTCTTTAAGACTTTAACATCCTTTTTTTATATACAAATTTATTTTTCCAGATTTTAAAGTATATTTTTCATAATATATTTATATATCGCTTGACATTTCACTACTTAAGTCTTTTACTGGATTTGGAAGGCTTTGGGTAGCCTCAGTTCTCCTGTTCGGTGTTTGACTATCGATATTGCTAATATGAGGAGCAGAACGTAAAATACTTTCCCTGTCACTGTGCTGCAATGGCAACTTTCACCTTTGGCAGATTGTATACGATTTCTGGCAAAGGAAATTTAAAAATCTAAGAGAATTTTAAACTTGCTAACCCCTTTTCGTTCACAGATTGCGTCATCTTACGCACACAGAAAAAAATCAATGTAAAATCCAGGTTGATCTTACAATTTTCGGCAGTGATTTTGCTTCATTGTTACTTTATGTTAGTTTAACATAACTTGACAATAACTTGCGAACAACGTTATTTTGTTTTAAAATAACTATTATTCATGCTAATTTAACGTTCCCCTAAAGTTAGAGCAAAATGACATTCATATTGAAGATTATTTCAAGTTGAAACAACGTGAATTTAATGTAGAATCGAATTGGTTTGAGTTTGAAATAACAAAAGAACCTTAAGAGAAACTTGTTCCAAACTCTTTACCGCGGAACAAAAAAAGAGAGAGAGAGAATATTATTATTTATTTTCCTGTAACACATGTTTCACTTTTCTGTTTTTCCTTTTGTTTACAGAAGCACTCACAATTTAAAGACACCAGCAGAATGGCCCGATATGGTTTTCGTCATCATTCTAATTTGAAAAATTTTATGTACTATTTAATTTTAATAAAAAGAATATGGGAATTTTTTTTTCTTTTAAAAAATAATTTTAAACATAAAAATAAAAAAAATTACGTTTTTCTTTTGACAGTGTTGTCATTGTTTCCATACAAAACAAATAAAACAGGATTTTATGGATTCAGTATTGAACAATGTTATTTTAACATTTTTCCTTTAAAATTAATATGAGCCAATGATACTTTAAATCAGGGATTTCCATTTCTTTGCACAATTGTGCACATCAATACTAACACATATTTTTATGCTCTTCAATTCAGTTGTAGATGTGACTTCGACAAGTGTACATGTCTAGCGGATGCTATGTTATTTTGTTTCAACTTAACCCTCAAAAAATATTGTGCGGTCAAAAATGCTTTTGGTAACATCCAATGCCTTCCGTGCAATATTTATTTTTTATGAATTTTTAAAACACAAAAATCTTATTTTTTTTTTACAAATTGTTTGATAAGATATTTGAAACTGATTAAGAGTCAGTTGTGTTATACAACTTATAAAATAACAACTTAAAAAATATATAACTAACATTTTTCTGCGGCTGTAAATAAAGGCATTCTCTCAATTGTTTTACTCTCTGGTACTCACTAATACACAACCAAAAAATTTTTGGAAATCCCTGCTTTAAATAATGTTCATACTTTTGCAAAAATTTACTATGATTTTTAATTAACATTGCGCAATGTTAATTTAACATTGATATTTTTTCTGTGTGCATGTCATGATCTTTATTTCTTTCATGCTTGGTGTTAACTAGAGTTTGCTAAAAACCGTAAAAATGCGAAACCGCGGTTTCGGTTTTAAAATTAATAAAACCGGTCGGTTTCGGTTCGGTTTTCGGTTTTGAAAATATTTAAGAAAAACTACATACATATATATTTTTTGTATGAAGTACAATTTTTTTATTTGTTTCAATTCAGGTACTTTTATTAAAAAAGAAACATCTGTTCTTCATAGTACTTATTTTAAGTTTGAAGAATTTGGAAATACCTTGCCTTTGTTTCAGACTGTTATGTATACATTTTTTTATGGTGGGGTGTCATAAAGCCATAGGACATAAATCCATATGGCGTCAAGTCCCATTCCATTGAGACATAAGGGCATATGCCCTATTTCATGTAAAAACTGCATTGTTGTTTCATGTCGCCCTGTTTTACGTCAAAAATGCATTTGTCTGTCAAAATTCCGACATTTCAGGTGGTCCACGTGTTTATAGATTTAACTGATATGGAAAATTCGGAAGATATAAAAACAATAATAAAAAAAATTATATAATCTTAAAGCTTATGAATATTGCTCTTTATATTTTATTTTACAGAAGAAAACATTCTGTAAAAGGGAAAATTATAGTGGAAAAATATTAGTTTTTCCTTTTACAAAGTGTTTGCAGCTTTAATTCCTGGAGCCTAGAAATTTAGGATTTTTCTAAATCATTAATTTCATAGATAAATAGGCATATTAAGTGAAATAAAGCATTTGTAACGCAAAACATCAAATGGGACATAAAACCATAATGGCGTTATGTCCTATTCCACTAAAATTGGTATGAGACTTAAGGCCATATCAAAATTATGGCTTTGTGTCCGTTTGAATTGAGACATAAAGCCATAATGGCTTTATGTCCAATGGCTTTATGGCACCCCACCATTTTCTTTATATGAAGTTTGAGTATTATGTATAATTTGCAATTTTTTTTAGCAAAATATATACATATTCAAAGTAAAAGCTAAAACCGAGGTTTTTTGGTCGGTTTTCGGTTTCGGTGTTTAGGCTTAAAACCACGGTTTTGTATTTCGGTTAAAACCGAACAGCAATCCCTAGTGTTAACTACTTAAAACACGATCTAAAAGTTAGTTTTTTACAGTTAGGTTTTCTCTCTCTCTCTCTCTCCCTCTCTTTCTGTTTTAGTCGTTTTCCATGAGAAAGCTGAGATTACAAGACATGCTTAAGCATTCAAGCTTTCATATTAAAATAAAAGACTCAAGCTGTCATCTGTTAAGATCTATCTCGCCTGTATTTAAAGTTTTTTAATTTTATTAACTTTAATTTTAATACGACAGAAAACCCCATTGTAAGGTTAATATCTCTGTTACATAATATTGACCTATTTTTTTATAAGTTATTCCTTTTACAAACATATTTTTAATTAAAAATTATTTCTTTATCTTCATCATACTAAAAGGAGTTGTAATCGTCAAAGGCTTTCACATATAAAAGAAATAAAAAAACTTTTGATATAAAATAATAAAATAAGAAAGAGAATTTAAATAAAAAAAAGATATATAATTTTGATAAACTGCAATGCCAGTTGTAATTCTTTGGTTAATATGGTTTTGACTATTTCTCTCTTAAACAGCGCTCTCTATTTGACTTTGTTCGTTTGTTCGGTAGTTGGTCATTGTTATGAGTCAAGAGTCAGTAAAGTACAGTAAATTTCCCTTGTTGTTGGCAACTTTAACTTCCGTTGCCGTTATCCCTAAAGCCTTTAACTGTTTTGTGTAATAGCTGTATATTTTTCTGTAAGTGCGCTTGAACATTTTGTTTTGTGCACATCCGTTTTAGCTGAAATTTTAAATGTTATTTACTTTTGTTATAGTTTTTTTTTACTTTTTATTTTTTTTTTGGTATGAAGCATAAAAGGATATTTAGGGCATAGTTGCCAGATAGAAGAAAAACAAATCGTCAATTAAACAGAAAGATAAATTGGTCAAAAATATGCATTGAATTTTTATGACATTTGAAAAAATGTTCTGTATTTTTTTTTTTTTTTTTTTTTGTTTTGCTTAAATTCAAAATACAGAAAAATATTACACAACTGTATTCAAAAATTTAGACAGTTGTGTAAAATTAAAAAAAAGATTCAGCAAAACTAATCTTTTCGTGGCGAAAAGCATTATTTTACAAAAGAGTATGCCCTTGGAGGCATTAACTAATAGTTAGTATGGTGGTACTAGACAGGAACTCCGGTTAGCTACGATCTCAAGAAATCTTTAAATTTTGAATAACTACCGAATTCAATGTATTGGTTGCAACTGATTTCTTCGAAGGGTGCAACACAAGACGGTAAAATACATTTCAGATTATTCCTACAAACCTCGGTTTGGAGGCACTTAAGTAGAATCGAAAGGACACTACTCGTCAGATAAAATGTTCTTTACTTTGTAGTATACATTTCTACTAACGATTAAAGCTAAAATACAAACGTAAATTATTTAAAAATGTTGCTGTTTGTGCCTCCCCAGTTAAACATTATATTCTTTTTATTTTGTTTGTTCTTCTTGAAGTTGAGTACAATTAAGTTGAATATGTTGCTAGTTTTCGAGTGAAAATTCGTCAAAATGGCAAAAAATTGTAAAGTTATGAAATTTTTTTGCTCATCTTAAATTCGTTTCATTTTGTTGTTTGTAGCTTTAATTAAATAAAAAATATGAAACCAAGTTGTTGGGGTTTTTAAAGTTTTGTTGTGAATGGCAGAACACCAACTAACAATCATTTTTATATTTGTCTGATTTTTTTTTTTTAATTAAGAGTTTAAATGGTTTAAAATGATTTTAGCAAATTTCAATTTAATAGATTTTTCTGTGTAGGAAAAAAACCTTAAGTCATTAGGTCACAATATTTATGTATGTGGCGCAACATTTGTTTAAGTAAAAAATGATAAAAATTAACTGATTCCAGATATTGTTGCTTTGTGTGTGGTGAATATTTGGTTGGAAAAAAGGTTGTGCAATATAAGAATCATTAAAATATGCATATTTAGATTATTTTGGCTTTGCAGTCAGAAACTTTGACAAATCGTGGACACCGGCAATGTTTTGCATTTTGTCCATAAAACCTGGTGCAGTAAGCGACGAACAAGGGCAGCGTGCTGATCAAGATTTAGTGAAAATTGAGAGAAATTTTCAAGGAGTTTGGGACAAAAGCATGCTGGGAGACTATTGCTGGACTCTAATACGTGAAACCGAAACAGCAAAATACAAACGACGTTCAAATAATGCCATTCACTTTTGAAAATTCATTGATTTTTCATAAATAAGGAATTTTTTATGTAAAAAAACGAATAGAAACATTTTTTGTATCACGAAAACTTGACGTGATAGGGAAAAACCAATAACAGATTCGAATTCAGCCCACCAAATTTCCCTATTAAAGATATTTGTTTGCTCCAGTCCAAAACCTTATTGGCTAGTGTTATTATGCTTTAAATAAAAATTATTTAAATTTAATATTTTTTGTTTCAATTAATGTATTTTTTTTAGAACATATTCGCCAAATTCAAGCGAACATTTTAAATATGAATGTTGTGAAATAGTATTCGGCGATAGAATACACTGTATTCCTCTAACTTTATTCGCACATGGTTTACAATTATAGCCTGCTGGACGGACGGACATCGTTAGATCGATTTAATACGTCATTCAGAGTCGATCAGTATACAAAAAGAAGGGTCTACGACCAATATATTAAGGTGTTACATACATAAGCACAAGGCCATAATAGCCCCTCCCCTATTGTGGTGGCGGTATAAAAATGGTCAAAACTTTACACAATTTTAAAACATTGTACCAGCATGTCTGAAAAGTATTTTCGATTGATCTGAAATATGGATTCTAAAATATCTCTATTATTCATTAATAAATATTTTTACAATTTTTTAATATTGTTTTTTTTTTTAGTTAGAAGTAGATTTGTATAATATTTTGCCAGTAATTCAAAACTAATTTAATTTTAAATTAAAGGGCTTTATTGAGTTAATTTCCCGAAAAACAAATTTGTGTCTTTAGTTGAGGGTTTTCTTCTAGAAATTGTTTTATTCCAGTTTCTGTTTAAATGAAAAAAATCGAGTTGCCACATAATTTTTTCAAATAGAGAGAAAAGGTGGGCTAAAATGATAGACAGATATGTTTTTTTTTTTTACCCATATTAAAAGAACTTGCAAATGGATCAGGTACAAATTTAATAGAAATTATCTACGGATACGAATATATAATATATATAAATATATCAAGTCCTCACCATTATCTTATCCTCTTTGGAAAATCCATTTCAATTCACATATGGGCCAGATCAATCCACTTTCCTACTTATAAGATTTTAGAATAGCTTTTATTTTATGGGGTCGTAAATCAAAATTGTGGCCACTACAAATGAAAAAAGTTGTGATGGATATAAAAACCACATTTTAAAAAACGTTACTTGAAAATTTTATACAGAGAAGGGTTTTAAAATTTCATATTCTGTACTTATATTTCCCTTTTCTCGTGTTCAATACACACCATGTAACAAAAGTGTTCACACGTAATAGTCAGTATGTAGACTTTCATTAAAATGTTTATGCACTAGGATATGCTTTTTTGGCGTTTTAAATTGTGCTGATTTTTAAACAAATTAAATAATATACACGTATATAAATAATAATATTTATAGAATTACTTATTAGATTTAAAAAAAATACCTTATATTAGTAAAGTATGTAGATTGTTGTAACATGGTGTATATTTTACACGAAAAAAGGTAATGTTTTTATTTGTTTTTTTTTTAATATTAAACAATTTTTTAAAAGTTCTTTTAAGTCATGTCACTTATTTAACCCTGTGCCACAACTTTGTGTCAGTCATGTATTTTATTTAATTACTTAATTTGTTTAAAAGTCTTTCATTCTCTTTTACCTGTTTAAAAAAAATACTTGGCTAATGTGCGTTGATGTTATTGTCGCTAAAACAGACAAATAAACTTTTCAGTTTTCAACAAACATGCATTAAATGTAAACCTCGATTCACATGCACGCACACACAAGTAAATAATGAGAGATACACACGTATGACGGTGTCTATTTGCAGTTGACTTAGAAACGTTCTGCCCCATTCGGATAAACTAGAATGAGGAGAATGAATGCCAAAAAAAAAATTGTACAGACGAAATTTTAGATTAATTTAAAAATTTTAAGTTACAATACATATACATTTTACGTGGAAGAAATATAGAATTTCAGTCAACCGCTAAAATAACGCGCATCAGCGTGTGAGAAGGCGTACAGTACTGAATAGAAATTAGTCACTGAAAAGCAGCTGTATTATGTCGTGTATTGGCTCACTGACCTAGAGGTGTGTTTACAGCCCCAACACTAGGACCGAAGTCTTTGGCTCAATCAGTCAATCCTCCTTAGAACGAAATGAGTACACAAACATTAATAACCTTATATAACAATCCCCCCAAGTCGACGACTTTTGGCTTAACAACCTAGAGCCAGTCTGAATCATTGACCGGACACTGTTTGCCTTCATTTATAATCTGATTAGGCTTAACACTATTAAAATTGACAGATTTTTTAAGGTTTAAAAATGTTGGGGTCATTTTGACCTCAAGTGCAGTTAAGGGCTAATCTCCGTTTTTTAACTATATATTTTGTCTTCGTACGACTTTAGGCTATATTTGTTTCTAGGTTTATAAAAATCGGCACAAAAATATACAATATTTCCCTATCTTTTCTTTAGAAATTCCAAATATATCAAAATTTGACATTTGACATTCCCGATTTTACGGTTAATGTTTTCCGATTTTAGTAAAATCCTTAGAGTGTATTTCAACTAATCTGGACTATAATATTTTTAATAAATTAAACTTAAAATTCATAAGTTATGAATCATAACAGTAACGAAATTGGTTTAATTCGCCAAAATATGGCTAAAAAAATTAATTTTTTTACCGGAAATTGAAAAATTTTAATTACAGGTACGAAAAAACTATAGGAGGTAAATGCATAATTTTTTCATATTTTTATTCCCATTATACCCTCATTAAATTCCAATGTAATAATCAAAAAAATCTGAAATTTGTTAAAGCAAAATTTTTAAAAATTTGAAAATAGGGTTTTGAAACTGCCTTAAAGAAATATTTTTTTTTTTTGGTCATACCTACGAATAGGTAAACGGTATCCTACGAAAACAAAATTTCATACACAAGTAATTGCGGGTAAATTTTTAAATAAAACTGAGCTCTTATTTAAATATTTCTCAAAATATGTTAATACGACGCGTTGGTCGTATCTACAATATATAGAACAATTCTAGGGGAAGGCGGTCAAAATTCACAAGTTAATTTTTTTTGGAGCGCTCTTATGTATATAAATAAGGACCTTATAGTAGATATAGTGGAAAAACAAAAAAAAAAAAAATCTTAAGATTCTACATAATTTTACATAACCAAAGAGAGATGTATTCGGATTTAAGTGTTAATAACCTCGAGCGTACGATAATTTTAAATCTATATCACTTCCTCGTCTTCGTGTTCATGGCAAAGATCGTTCGTTCTATATACAATTTCAACTGAGAAGCAATGTTTCCAGTTTTAGGGATTTATTCCCATATTGGGGACTTATTTTGTGATTTCGTGAAAATCTCCAGGGTATTTTTTGGGGAAAAGCACTTTTTTCGCAATGGCAAGACCGATTTGATCGAGATGTGGGTACAAATTTTGTATTTTTTGCGGTTTAAAACTTTTACAAGGACTTGTTGAAATAGTTTTAAATATGCTTTTTGTACCAACTAGCGTTACTTCTGTTGAACTAGTCTGTTTCTGTAATGAATACAACCAAAATGAAAATTTGCAACAGAATGCAATAACAGTTATTAGATTAAATAAGAATAAATACACACTTTAAAATAATGCAGCTTGCTGTGACAAATTTATTCAATCATCTCAAATGCACTTTTGAAACAACCAACATGTAAAACAAAATTGCACTGGCTCATGAATCAAAAGATTTTGATTCCCTAGTTTTTGAAATGATAAATATTGACGCATAATTATTTTTCTTTTGCGTTTTTGCGTTACCCTTGTTACATACCATACATGTTTACATAGATACGTAGAACTCAAAAAAAAAAAATAACATTAGCTTAATAATATTACACAAATGGATGTATTTAAATAAATCGATGTATGCATATTTTTCCATTGACATAATATTATGTATTTTTTTTTTTCAGGAAAATGTGGGGATTTTTGGGAATAAGAAAATAGCTATTTTGGGGATGAAAAATCGCAAATTGGGAATAAGGCTTAAAATAAAACTGGGAACTCTGTTGAGAAGAATGTTTAACTGGCCGTTTTTCAAGCTAAAATACAATTTTCGTTAAGAAATTGATATTGAAAACAAAACAAATTTATTTTTTATTTTTTTTTTTGTTGTTGTCTCAATATAAACTCCCAAACGAAAATTTTTATTTTATTTTGAAAAACAGGCAGTAAAACTCAACATTTAAAATTCCAAATTTTTCCGAAATACCCCACTGTGCGCGGTCTAAAATCAAAAATGAGTATGTACGAGTTCATGAATCGCCCTGAATATTTCACTAAGCAAACTTGGCCTGTCTCACTCTCCATTAAACAAGAATTACATTACAAAATCCTAAATCACCTTAAGCGATGGCAACTTTGTAAGGGTATGTGTGTGTGTGTTTGAATGAAAGTTTTAAATGAGTGAAAGAATTAAGAAAAAAAAAAATATACAAAGATAGATAGAGTTTTTTTTTTTTGTAAATTCCTTCACATCCACACATACTCAAATATCATTCTCCCATCATTTATGCACATTTATTACTCCAATTCCATTTTCATGCTCTCATTTTGAAAAATTTTATAAGATTTGTCCATGTTTACTGCTAATGCGAATGTGTATGCTTATGCGTTAGTGTCAGTGTTTGTCTAAATGTGTTTGCAATGAATAATGTAGTGTTAAATGTTCTTATAGCCGTTTCTCTTTAAATTTTCTGCGGTTTAGAAAGAAAAAATCACTGGGAGCCTGTGTTCATTTCCAGCCACTCATTTAATGTGTCAAGCTAAGATTTATAATGAAAGTTTGTCCCTTAATTTTGTAAAATTTTCTATATCTACAAACTTACGCACACTTTGATAAACAAATATTTAACAATCTAAATGTGTTAAGAAAGAAGCTGTGAGTTTGTGTGTTTTAAAACTTTTAAAATAATTTTTATTATTTCAATGTTAGAAAATCTTTTTGTCATTTAAAAATTGTGAAATGAATTTTGTGTTTGTTTATTTTATAAATCAAATGTGAGATAAATACAAACATTAAAGAACTTTTGAATGAGGAAAATTTTTGCAAAATAATTTTTAGATATTAAAAACTTAACACATTTTTAGATTAAAGTAAAAATCTCAAAAGCAAGAGAATGCAAAAAACATAAATTTCGTTAAAGTGAAAATTAATTTAAAAGTTCCCATTAAATGGAAGCGTTCCATTAGGATTTTGTTTAAACAATGAAAAAGTGAATTCTTTTATTGGAAACAATTGCAAATTTAAACCTCTTTTGGACGCCCCAAAATAATGAGAAATAGCAGCGTTCAAAAAACTGCAGTCAAAGTAGAAAAAATGTAATTTCCTCCACTTCTTTATTTGTCATTAGCCAAAAAAATATTAAATGTAAACACTCGCTGTCAAACCAACTCAAAAAGCGAAAAGTTGTAAAAATTTTTCGCCGAGACTTAGCATACCGATTTTCAAATTATCGATTTTCAAAAGCGCGAATTTAAAAATTCAGAATTTCATATCCCTTAATTTTAATATCCCGAATAATTTTTTAGTTTTGGTTTTAAACATTGCGCGATAGACAGCTCGGGTGGCCCTTAGTCTGGCCGCGAGTATTTTCTCCTCTATGGTATAACAAACACTGGCCTCGCGAATTAAAGCTTTTCTGCATATCAATGGTTTTCTGCTCTATGGTATAACACCAGCTGCGTTAACTAAAGCTTTCAGTATTAGTAAATAAACAGGAAAGAGTGCTATATTGGGCCATGCCGAATCTAATATAAACTTCACCATAAATAAGTCTTTTTTGTGCCATGTTCACTTCTAAGATCTTCTCCACATTTTGCCGGATATTGTGTATTGATACGGTTATCAATACAAGATGCTTGTACCTAATTTTGAAACTTTGGATCTTGTCAATCTCCAGATATACATAAAAATTAGCTTAGAAAAACAATAATAGGGGATATGTGGGTAAAATAAGAGGCAGTCATGTTTAATAGCAAACTTTAACGGATGATATGTGACATTAATATTAACAGCCTAGTCCTTATAATTTCTTAGGGCTTCGGAAACCCAATTTAAACATACACACGGACGGACGGACATTGTTAAATGAACTCCGCTAATAATGAGGACGCAGAATATACATATATACTTTATAAGGTCTTAGTTATATGTACCCTTT
Organism: Pollenia griseotomentosa; assembly: GCA_963931875.1. Lineage (NCBI taxonomy): Eukaryota > Metazoa > Arthropoda > Insecta > Diptera > Polleniidae > Pollenia > Pollenia griseotomentosa. Next base: position 62,828,903 of record OZ007564.1, read on the forward strand.
TACCTTCGGTGAAGGATATAAAAATGGTCACAGTAAAACAAAAAACAAAAATTTGTGTACAATTTTTCACTTTTTGAGTTGGTTTGACAGCGACTCATTTAATGGATCAGAAGTAAAAGCGACTGTTTTTTTTTTTTGCCAATCACAAATAAAGAAGTGGAAGAAATGGCAGTTTTTCTACTTCGACTGCAGTTTTTTAAACTCTGAAAATTGTCTGAGAGTAAAAATTGCGATTTCTTTATACTTTTCATTTCACTTAAATTGCAAAAACACGCCAACGAAAGAATGTGAAAACATCAAAAAAAAACAACTAAAATTTCACGTTGTTGTGCTTGTATCTAAGTTTTGGGGCTTTCCTCATTTAGTTCTTTATTGTCATATTACCTGTGGTCACAAACGCATAATACCAGCTTCAAGTGGTAATTATTTTCACTTAAAGCTTTATCTAAAAGATCATCATCTAAAGGTTAAAGATAAAAATTAATTCAAATGAGAAAAATTCTCTAATTGAAAAAATCGCTTAAGGCATTTCCCCTTTACAAAAATCGGTAAATCAAAAATTTGCACAAAACTTTATTTTATTAAAAAAAATCATTTTTTTTTTAAACCCAAAATAAGCAAAACTTCGATAACAATAAAATATCTAAAGAATTTTTTTAAAAATATATTAAACGGGTTCATCAAATTGAATTTTCATCAACGATTTCTGAGGAGGAAGTGTGGTTACTATCGAAACATGTCAAATCGACCTGTCCGTCAACGTGGGTTCGGTCCCCTGTTCAGTTCAGAATAAAAATTATCAATATATTTTAGTGCATTTCATATTGTAAAATTTCTTTCTTTGTAAAAATATTTTAATGAAAATTTAATTTGAATTATTTTAGCCTCATTAAAATATAAACATTTGGATTTAAAATCATACTGATAGAAAAGGCGTCATAACGCTGATGTATTTTGACATGAATATTATGACAAGTGTCTTCGTTTTTGATCCCATGACACTTTTGATCATTGTGATGTCAACCTTAACATCACTTGGCCAAAGTGTCATCAGGGTCAAAATGAAATTATGTCATCAATGGGATGATACATCGGCATCACAGAAATGACGAACATGACCTCAGTGCGATGACGCAGTAACATCGGAGAAAGGACACATTAGCATCAATTTAATGACAGTTTGTCATTAAGTTAAAATCATTGAAATTGACTTAGGTCAAAGTGAGAGAATATTATTATTTACTTACCCATTGAATAGGTTTGTTTCACGTTAGTTGAATTACGACCTTTGTTTACAGCAGAACTCTCAATAATAAGACACCAGCACCATGCCTCATGTGGTTTTCGTAATCATTCTACTTTAAAAACTTCAGGTATTTAACTAAATAATTTAAAAAAATAGAATATAGGAATTTTTGCTTCTTTCAATACATTGTAATCATGAAGATAATGTTAATAATATACAAAATGTGGCATCGAATTGATGTCACTATAGTCATAAAATAGATATCACGTAAAAAATGACAAAATTGTACGAAGACGTTAGTCATTGGGTTGATGTTACTTTTTGCATCATTGATGCCATTTGTAGTAACATTGATGTCACAATTCTGATGCTGGGGCATCATCAATATGAAGATGCATTTTTCTATCAGTGCATTAACAGTTCAATTAAATAACCACAATACTAATTATCTAAAGAAATATTAATTAAATTTAAGATCAAATATAAAAATCGATGAAAAGAAAGAAACCTACTTACAACTACAGTTAATGTTGAGAGAATTTCAACTAATTGTAGTGGGGAATGTAAGATGAGATGAACCCACTGTTTATTGTTGATGTGTTTTGTTTAAACTTTGATATTATTACAAGTAGAACTGTTGCTATAAGTCTTATACGCTTAACAGTTTTATTTGGTTTAATATCTTTAGTTTTTCCAAAATCTTTATGGATGAAGTTTCCTGATGATCTGGCCTAAGCAACCAGTGAAATGCGCATAGGAATAGCTTATCCCATCAACAATAAATTTCAAGTGTTTTTATTAAGAATAAAAACTGGGAATTAAGCACGAATAACAAAATCTTTTGAAATTGTCAAATTTTTAAAACCCAAAAAGAAAATTATAACATCTCTAAAGAAATCGCTTATATAAAACTATCTAACAAAAGTCTTCATGAAATTTGGCAGTGTGACATCTAGTCTTATAAAACAATAGGTCTGTCTGCGTACTTTTCCAGTAGCAAATACTCAGTAAATTTTTTTGGGAGAGTAAGACCAATTTTACTCTGTCGGCTGAAAATATCTCAAAAAGTACGCAGACAGAATCCAGTGAAATCTTGCAAGAAAACAGCTGATCGGTGTGTAGGCAATTGAAATGACAAAGCAAAATTTAGCAAAATAGCGACTTTTGGGAATCTAAAAACCGGGAAACAAAAATACCCAAATAATGGGATTTACCGAATGAAATCAAAAAGTTAGCGTCGAATTTAGGAATTTAAAAGGGGAAGTATAAATATTTAATATTTTTAACAAAAATACAAAAAATAGTTTAAAAAAAATTAACTTTTTGGAACAAAATGAGCGATGCGTGCAAAAAATCGTTCGTTCCGTTGCCGAGATTTCTGGGTTCGATTTTTTGCAGAATATATACAATTTGGCTGAGTTCCAAAACATCAATATACTTTAGAGCACAAGTCAAAAATGTATATTCAAGTTTAATAATGCACAGCTTTTGTATTGTGTTCTCATTAAATACTTTTTTGGGGCACATTGGGATAAATAGAATTGTAATAACCTACACGGTTGCATTGTAGCATGCATTTAAAAAAGATAGTTGCTTTGCAACCGACGTTTTGGAACTCAGCCTTTATACCGTGCAAAAGCTTGTGTTCCAAGGGATAAATCAGTAAAGCTTTGTACTGACCATTTTGGATGCACCCAAATATCTCGGGAACTAACCGAACGATTTTTTGCACGCATTGCTTATTTTGTTCCTAAATGTGTATTTTTTTTATTTGTGCTAACTATTTTTTGTATTTTTTTTTAAAATATTAGTTATTTTTACTTCCCCATTTTAAATTCCCAAATTCGACGCTAACTTTTTTTTACTTTTGGAAATCCCCCTAAATTCCTAAATTCGACGCTAACTTTTTGTTGTTATTCTGCAAAAGACCATAATTTGGGTATTTTGTTTTCCCGGTTTTTATATTCCCAAATTCGACGCTATTTCGTCGACGCTATCTTGGCACACGTAATAAAAACAGCTGTTCAAACTAGTTGCAAAATCTTGCAAGAGGAAATTTCTCCAGTAACATTTTGTAAGTTCTCTAACTTCCAACTGTCAAAAAATTGTACGCAGACAGACCTAATAACAAAGCAAATTTTACTGCAATAGCATAATCTGTTACCGTTACATGCGCAGTGAAGTGTTTCCGATTATTGGCTCTATATAGAACGAATTTGTGCAGAATTTCATTTTAATCCGTGTATTTCGGCACTATTTATTTTAGTTTTTGTAGCAAAATAACCAATTTTTATTAGGTGGTGGCTCCACATTTGGATTTATAACTAACTTCCTACTAAACCGATTATTCGGCGTTTTAATCCAAAACTGCTAATGAACTAAAAGGAATATGATTGTTTTCTTTTGAGTCCATCTAAAGTGGGCGTATTTTCATCAGACCGACAGACAGACTACCGTAGCTAAATAGACTTGGAACTACTCAAGGAGCTAAAATATATAAAATATTAAAAAAGTTTTAGGCGGAACGACAAACTTAGTATACCCTCCTTCACCACTAGTGATGGTGGATGATGGTATACAAAATAAGAATTGCTGGACTTTTTTATTGAAAATTACTTCCTTGTAACAAAATACGAATTATTTCACAATTTTTAAAACTATTTTATAACACTCCATATATTTTTAAGAATATTTTTGTTATATAAATTTTTGTAAAAACAGGAAGCTCACATAAAATTCTTAACCACTTTCAAATGGTCTTAACAATTTTAGGTCTTTTGTTTTCCAAAAAAAAAAAAAAAAAAAAACTGCAAAAAAATTAAAGAAAATCTCTTTTTGTGTACTTGATTGTATTGGAAAAAAATTGTTTAATTGTGGTTATGAAAAGATTTGTGGTTTAAAAACTAAAATCGGCACACAGAGGAAAGGACAGCATTAAAATGTTTAACAAATAGTTTTACATTTCATAAGAAGAAACGATACACTCTCAAAAAAAAATAGCAAAAGGTCTAAAATATTCTCAGCCATATACAAAAGTTTTTTTTCCTAAAACTTTTCAGAAAATTTTGTTACTATTTCTTGAAGTGTAAGTATTGGCTAAAAACAAGGACACAACTGTTCAGTCATTTATAATGCCAGAGAAAAATCCAAGCACTTTCTTGTATATTTGTGTGAATGTAAGTGCTTACATGCCCAGACCTAAACATCCCTACAATCACAACACTTACATTAGTGTGGTGGACCGACCAGCAGTATCAAGGCAAAAACACAATAAAACCTACAACATATTTTACTGCCACTGCTTGCCCAGACTCTCACACACACACACACACAAACAGGCATACACAGAACATTGTTGTTGTATATGAACATCAACACTAATATAATTTGCTTACAAAACCCAACAGCCCACATACACACAAACACACACACGCTGACACATATTCAAACCGTTATGTTTGAAGGAAGAATTAAAAAAAGTAATGGACGACAATTGTTTGTAAATGTCCCTTTTTTAGTTTTTCTCATATTTAAAGCCAAAAGCAAGTAAGAAAGTATAGTCAGCTAAGCATAATCAAATAATACCCTACAACAATGTGATTTATAAAAATGATTATGTTCGATTTTAAGTAATGCGTATCTTATGTGGCCAAGGATAGTTGTGGAAATATTACGTATAATTCGAAATTAGAAATAAAATAAAATTACAAATAATATTCTAACTTAATTAGCGGATGGCACTCCGCCAGAGCTCCTTGCGGCTAACCCTGCAAAATTAGCAGACATTTTACAACCAAATATTCGTGATGCTTGGGCGAATGAATAGTTTGCTAGAACATGAACAAAAGGAGCCATCATTAAGCTTCCAAAGAAAAACGATTCGACCAACTGTGATAACTGGAGGGGCATCGCCCTTGTTAACACAATTTATAAAGTAATTGCTTTACTAATAAATAAAAGACTGCACTGAGTTGAACAGACACTGAGACACGAACGGGCAGGTTTTCGGCCACTTCGGAATTGTTAAGATCAGACAAACACTCTTCGTGTCATAATAAAACAATCTGTAGAAAGGCGCACAATGCTTTATTTTGTCTTAGCACTAAGTGCGTAACATCAAAGTTAATAAACTTCACGAAGGCTACAAGTTCGTAAAAATGTGATGAGAAGTGAATCCTTCAGCACAAACGGAGGGGCGAAGCAGGGTTGTCCCCTTTCCACACTGCTTTTTGCCGTGGTGCTTGATGAGATATTGGGCACAGAGGTAGCTGTTGCGCAACCGTTAAATGTTTTTTATGAATGCGCCTATTGTTAAAACTATGTAAGAAGAAAAGGGGAATTGTGTGGGGCTTTTGCAAACAGTTGGAAGGCTTGGGTCTGCAGACGATATCTGCCTCATTTCTCAAAAATGCAACGACATGCAAAGCAAAGTGGGCGATTAAGTGAAGTAAGCAAGGGCCGTTGATTAAGAAATAAACAAATAAAGAAATAAAACAAATGCAATGCGAGTTAATAACGTCACCGATAACCAATTTAAAATACAAACCCAGATGAACTAATTTGTAAAACACTTATGTTATCTGGGATGCATGATGTCAATTGATGGTGATGTGAAGGAAGATGTGTCTAATAGACTAAATAGGGCAAGGTCAGCATTAGGTCACCTTAACAAAACATGGCGGGCCTCACAAATATCATAAGTCACGATGATCCGCATATTCAGTGCTTGCGTAAAATCTACATAGCTTTATGATGGCGAATCTTGGCTGATGACTAACACTAAAGCACAGAGACGCCAAGTATTTATAAACAAGTGTCAACGAATAATACGTAGACTATTTTGTCCAAATAAAATCGCAACCACAGAGCGATGGAGGCCAAGAAAAGAAGAACCAATGGTTAGTCAAATAAAAAGAAGAAAATAGAGATGAATAGGACATACTTAGAATGGAATCGAAAAATACATGGCGTAGAACAATTTTAAATGAGCTTAAGAAAGCAAGCAAATCTTTTGATGAAATTAACTGTCTGGCCCACAATGTCGACAAGAACATTTCTTTCGCATATTTATATTGAAAACAAAAACAAATTTCAGTTTTTATTATTGATTTCAATATGAATACATATGCGAAAGAATTGTTCTTAGTTGGAATTTAATTGTAGAATCCCCATGTTCCCAAGGGGAATAAATAAAGAAATCAAAAAAAGTTAACGGAGCAATAATAGCTTAAAGCTAATTTCGTTATAATAAATTAGACCCGTGTCCATGGCGGCAATAAAGTCCGCAACCCGCCGACTGATAGAGAGCTTACTACCAACTACCCTTCTACAAAGAAAAAATTTTTTAGGCCAGTAAAAGAATTAATCAAAAATAAAATCAGTTTTAGTTAAATATTTAATAAGGTGAATTAAACTTTTTAATCAAGTGTATAAAATGTTTAATTGACAATATTTCAGTTAAAAGTTTAATTCACTTGATTAAAAGTTTAATTCACCTGATTAAATATTTTATAAAAACTGATTTTATTTTTGATTAATTCTTTTACTGGCCTAAAAAATGTTTTCTGTGTAGGCAAAAAGGCCACCAATAAATGTTCTAGTGCTAAAAAATTTGGCAAACAAATTTATCATATAAACGTCTTATGTAAATTACGGCAACAGAGTTTATAAAAAAAACCCACACAGAAAAAAATTTTTGCGCCATTAAAAGAATTAATCAAAAATAAAATCAGTTTTAATTAAATATTATAATATAATTGACAATATCTCAATTAAACGTTTAATTCACTTGATTAAAAGTTTAATTCACCTGATTAAATATTTAATTAAAACTGATTTTATTTTTGATTAATTCTTTTACTGGCGCAACAATTTTTTTCTGTTCATAATAATGTCAAAATTAAGTTTATAACTGCTAGGGCGTGAAATTTCATGCAGATGCATGTTTGTTTTTTTCTTCAAAGGTTTCAATATTATTTGAATAAGCTATTTATCCGAATCACAACTTTGGCTGAAAAATGTCATCGACTTGTAAGTGCATATATTTGCATATTTTATCGTTTATGCTTTTTCCGTCATAAAGAGTGTCCCAAAATTAACTCAAGATTTGAATTTTTCGCCATTTGTTTAATTTAGTCTTGGCAACCCTTACAAAAGGCTTAAAGCTGTGTTTTTTATTAAATTCAAATGTGGCGTTAATTTTTGGACACCCTTTATAATGCTCAAATATGCATATAAACTCGCTTATTATGTTAGTTTTTGTTGAAAAAAATCATATTTTTTGTTTTTTATTTAAATTATTTTTAGTGCAATCAAAATCAAATAATTGTAGCACTCAAGGCGAATTCATTACATGCGATCTTAAGAGCCCTGCTAATAACTTTTTTTCACTTATAATAGTTGGATGTCAACATTTTGTTTATTATCTTTGTTTCGGTTTTCCTTTTGTTTTTGATATTGTACAATCATTTTACAGAAACAAATTGCTTGTGATTTTTGTGCGAAATGTACTTGCGAATTTATTACAGGTAATCTCGTTACTAATGAATTCGCCTTAGTAGCACTCAAATTGGGGACAATAATGACTTCACTAAAATTAAAAATTACTGTTATTTTAAAGCTTGCAGTAGCATTTTTGATGTACAAAATCACCGTTCGATGTCTATCTGCTGTTATTTTTAGTGATTTGTTCTTTCAAACATCTACAAATTGGTGTCTCAAACTAGGAAGTGTCAAACACACATCTTACAATTTGTTCTAGAAAGATAAAATACATAGTTTGAAATTCTGGCAAAAAAAAACCAAACATTTAATAAAAAATCAAAATGCACATACGAAAAAAAAAACAAAAAGCCAGCAAAAAAAATTTAACACAAACAAAACACATACACAATACACACACAAGCTATTCGTGCTGTGGTCGTTGCTAAAAGTTTTTGTTTGTTCATTTCTTCATAAATATTAAAAAAATAACATTGTTCTGTTTTATAACGAAGAACACAACACTATATAATGCTCTCTCTTGAAAATAGTTACGAACGGTATTCATGGTTGTGTTCGTCTACACATACACTAAAAAAATAAATATCGTTCCTAGGTGTGTGAGCCAAACGCTAAATGATGTTCTGTTTATTTTCGAACACTGGTGGATTTACCTTGAATTAGGTTTACTATTTAATAAAAATTATGTTTGTAAGTAAAAGTTTCTTTAATTCAATTAAAATGTATGTCAAAATTAAAAAAAAGGTACAAATGCAGTAAGTACACTGCCAGATTTTCTTTAAATAATAATTTCATATTTGATTAATTTTCGAAGCTTATTTTGATTTTTTTTTAAGCATATTTTATGCTCATATTTTCCAATAATAAATACATAAAATTACACGCCGTGATATAATAAAAAACCTATTTATAGAAAAAACCCGATTTATCTGACTTTTATACCGAACTTTTTTCGTTGGGTCTGCGTTCAATATTTTGTATTCTACAAGAAATGTATTGTTTAACAATGGAGTTTTTAAAAATATTTTGTTTTTAAACTAATCTAATTTCTCTTTCTTCCCTTGTTAAAGCAAATAAAAATAGAGAGTGTCCAAATTTGAGCAATCATATGTCAATAGAAATCGCTACAGGGAGACGATCCGAAGCTTTTTGTGGACGAAAATTTATGGCTAAGACATAGAGTATATTTGGTTTCAACAGGATGGTATCACTTGCCACAGAGCAAAAGAAATAATGCATCTTTTGAAAGAAATGTTTGAATGTCGCATTATTTCTCGTAGAGGTGCAGTGAATTGGCCTGCAAGATCATGCGATTTGACTCCTTTAGACCATTTTTTGTGGAGTTTTTTGAAATCGAAAGTGTACAGCAATAATCGTAACAGTTCAAGAGTTTAGGAACGACATTATCGAGCAGATATCAACCTTTGGCAACAGTTTATTAAATTAAAACGTGATTGAGAATTTTGGTAAAAGTCTTACTTGACCGACTTAATATTTCACTTTAAACCGGAACCTATTTTTAATTAACTGAAATAAAAAGATTTTTAATATGTCAAAAAAACTGGGTTTTTATTAAAATCGAAATGATACCTCAATTTTGGACTCCCTTAAGTAAAATCAGCTAACTTTCGGGGACCGTTTGTATGGAGGCTAAATGCAATCAAAGATATATTTTCAGCAATTGAAATAGGCGTATAGAGCCATAAAAAGTTAATGTTTCAAATATCGTGATATTATCAAAGACCTAACATGGAAACACAGACGGGCGGACAGGCCCTTTCTTATACTTATAGAAAGTATTTCTGAGTAGTTTGGTAAACTCAAGGGGGGTCTACGACCGATTATTCTTTACATTAGAAACACTAGCACAAACATAATATACCCAACCCTCTGTGGCGGTGTAGGGTATAAAAACAATGAAACTTTAGTGTGTGAGAATGTGTTTGTATGAGAGTGTAAACTGGGACTAGTTTTAGATGAGAATTACACTGTTTTATAACAAGGTATTCAATGAGAGGTACATTTTTAAAAAAGGAATCCACTAGGATAAGATCTAGTTCCGTACAAGATTGTAAGAAAACTTATAAGGTAACGTAAGAGTAATCTTTTAAATTATAGGAGGTTTCGTAAGTGACTGGTTTGCGAGAGAGAAAATGCTTAATATGCTGCATTCCGGCCTGATTTACGCCGTTAGGTTTTGGTTTTGTGGATGGATAGCCCGTTACATAACAGTTCATCCATTTTTCAGTTTTACAATTAAAGTTTAATAAAACACATATAAAACTATGTTATCGATGATACTTTTATTACATTATAATGCTTGGGCCTTGCCATTACGTTCGAAATACAATGTCATTCAAACCTCTTATGCCTTAGAGTTTCTCAAGGCACTCTTTACAAAAGTTGTACTGACCCCAGTGTAAAATTTTTTTAAATGAATAAAACTTTTTTTACAGTTTCCATAAGATGTAGAAATATTTGTTGATGCTTTGAAAGATCTTAAAGGCTCATAAAGTAAGGCAAACAAGCTAAAACACAATGTTTTGGTTTCAAATGCCAAAAGATTCATCTATGCTCCTAAAATAATAAAAATTGTTTCTTTGATTATTATAGCCATAAGTAAATACATACTTTGCTTTTGTTTCGTTTGTTTTTATTTAACTGAAATCCCCAACAATTTTATAACTTAATGCCCAAGGGTGCCTAATGGTACTCATTGTCGTTTTCTTATCTGCAACGTTTACCTTTACCTCATTGTAAAGGCTTACAGAATTATTTTTTGAACTCAAAGGTCCAAAAATACTCTAGAAAATTTATTCGCATTATATTTTCCAAGGTTTTCTGGTTGCAGCATAAGATCAGTTAAAAGAAGTTGTCCATCCTTTTTCTTACATTTCTCGATAACTTGACGAATGTTGGTTTTCAAATGCTCCAATTTTGGGGGATTATCCCCGTAGACATGGTCTTTGGCATAGCTCCACAAAAAATGTCAATCAGCTTCAAATCGCATGATCTTGGTGGCCAATTGGCATCGCCAAAACGTGAAATTATGCGCTCTGGAAACTTCCCATGGAATTCAGCAAAAAGCGGACGTTTGTGGGCTTGTGGCCCCGTATTGTTTTAACATATTGTCCAGTTCATAATCTTTAACTGTACGCCAAAGAAAAAGTCGATTATCATACGATCAAAGCGCTATAGTGCCATCCCTGCTAACTACAATACAACATTGTAATATTCGTTAAGTTAAGCAGGCTAAGTTATTGCTAAGTAATTAGAACTATATAAATAAAGAGGAGGCTGCAAGAATAAAGCAGTCGATACATAACACTTAACAAAACAACATCTCTTTTTATTTAATATCGGCTCGACATGGCGACCGAGACGGTAAAAGTAAAAGTGAATTTATAAATAATGGAAATAATTTAATATAAATAATATAAAAAAAAAAGTTTACATAAAAATGTTATACGGAAAATAAAAAAAAAAAACCCAAGTGCTGTTATTTACCAAATTCTTATATTGAATAAATAAAGGAAAAGTTAAATATAATTTTTTTTATCAAAAGAATAAATAAAGTGTTTTATTAAAAACTGCAGTAAAATAATTGCCAGGAAATACAAACGCAAAAGAAAGCAAAGAATTTTTGTTTCAATTTAAGTTCAAAACAGTGATTTAAAAAAAAGGCCAGAAAAGTTTTCAAACTCCTAAACAGATTTATTGAAATGTATAAACTTACAACACACATAACTACCATCATTTCAGAAAAGCAAAGAACAATTGAAGAACGGTTTTTTGTATGACATCCATATACTTGGTTAACAAAAAAAGCATCAAGTGCGTTTAAAAATGTTTTACGTACAAAAAAAAAAAGGTCGGAAAAACATTTTACAATTATTCAATTGAAAATTCATGAAAACATAAAATCTTAAAATTAGTTAACAAAAAAATTTAAAACTAGTTAACAAGGAAAAGTAATAAAAACAGTTTATAATTATTTAACTAAAAAAGAAACATATTTAAATAAAATAAATTAAAATTGGTTAACAGGAAAACCTAAAACTAATTAACAAGAATATAAAAAAGTACATATCATATACAATTATAAACTAAAGTGGTGAAACGAAACTGTACTAGGTATTTACTTAATTTGCAACAAGCAATTTAAAAACTTATAACGGTAAAGTGGAAAAAGATGAGAAAAAAGAAACTCTGAACACAAAACCAACAATGCAACATAGCAAAAAGTGAAAAGAAAACATCAAAAATATAAAAAATCTAATTTTAAATAAATTACACACGTTGCTTTTTGTAGTTCATTAGTTGAACGATAAAATACATATGGGGGATTTCATGTCAAGTGACCCAATTTTGAAATCGATGTCTTCCGATTTGGATGAAATTTGCACCAAGGTTAGTCCTATTGGATAGTAGTTTAGACACAAATTTTCAACAAGATCGGTCTAAAAGTTTCTGAGTTAGTGGGGGTCAAATTTTGACATTTTGGCCATACAGGTGTTCTTTCTTATCCATGTAACTTATTACCTATTGGTGTTAGCAAAATTTGTCCCAAGTAGCTTCGATAGCTATTTGATCCATCTTTTGAAAAAAATTTTTTTTGTTTTTTTTTTAAATTTTTTTTATTTTTTTTTTTTAAATTTAAAACTTTTTTTTATTTTTTTTTTTAGCGGGTATGTTTTTTTTTTTTTTTTTTTTGTTAAAAAGAAAGCTTATGTCTTTTCCTTTAAGGTAGTTTTGGTCCCTTTTTGGGATGCGAGCGGCTTATGTATAAAAAAAATAATTTCTAACTCTAGACAAGGGTTTTTCAATTTTTAGCATATGCAGTGTTCTTTCTCATCCATTTAACTTATTACCTTTTAGTGTTAGCAGAATTTGTCCCAAGTAGCTTCGATAGCTATTTGATTAATATTTTGGAAAATTTTTTTTTTGTTTTTTTAAAACTTTTTTTTTTTATATTTAAAATTTTTTTTTTAAATGTAAAATTTTTTTTTTTTATATTTTTTTTTATCCGGAATGTTTTTTTTTTTTTTTTTTTGTTCAAAAGAAAGCTTTTGTCTTACCCTTTAAGGTAGTTTTGGTCGCTTTTTGGGATGCGAGTGGCTTATGTATAAAAAAAATTATTTCTAACTCTAGACGAGGGTTTTTAAATTTTTAGCATATGCACTATTTTGAATTTTTTCCTATTTGTGTTTAAGTGTTTCTAAAGCCTTAAAAATAAAACGTTTGCAAAGAAACTAGACAAATTAACCTTTCCGACGGTATGTTACAAACCCAATTACTATTTTATACCTTCGATACTATAATGCCCACAATATGTTAATCCCAGGAATAAAATCACTTTTTTTCTGTAGAAATGTTGACAAATTAAATTCTTTTTATTAATTTGTAATAATAATTAAATTAATATATAATTATAATAATAATAATTTCTAATAATAATAATAAAAAGATAAAGATAAATAATTTAATAAAATTTATGTAGGAAAAATTAAAAAAAGAATTATTTGTCAACATTTCTACAGAAAAAAAGTGATTTTATTCCTGGGATTAACATATTGTGGGCATTATAGTATCGAAGGTATAAAATAGTAATTGGGTTTGTAACATACCGTCGGAAAGGTTAATTTGTCTAGTTTCTTTGCAAACGTTTTATTTTTAAGGCTTTAGAAACACTTAAACACAAATAGGAAAAAATTCAAAATAGTGCATATGCTAAAAATTTAAAAACCCTCGTCTAGAGTTAGAAATAATTTTTTTTATACATAAGCCACTCGCATCCCAAAAAGCGACCAAAACTACCTTAAAGGGTAAGACAAAAGCTTTCTTTTGAACAAAAAAAAAAAAAAAAAAAACATTCCGGATAAAAAAAAATATAAAAAAAAAAAATTTTACATTTAAAAAAAAAATTTTAAATATAAAAAAAAAAGTTTTAAAAAAACAAAAAAAAAATTTTCCAAAATATTAATCAAATAGCTATCGAAGCTACTTGGGACAAATTCTGCTAACACTAAAAGGTAATAAGTTAAATGGATGAGAAAGAACACTGCATATGCTAAAAATTGAAAAACCCTTGTCTAGAGTTAGAAATTATTTTTTTTTATACATAAGCCGCTCGCATCCCAAAAAGGGACCAAAACTACCTTAAAGGAAAAGACATAAGCTTTCTTTTTAACAAAAAAAAAAAAAAAAAAAACATACCCGCTAAAAAAAAAAATAAAAAAAAGTTTTAAATTTAAAAAAAAAAAATAAAAAAAATTTAAAAAAAAAACAAAAAAAATTTTTTTCAAAAGATGGATCAAATAGCTATCGAAGCTACTTGGGACAAATTTTGCTAACACCAATAGGTAATAAGTTACATGGATAAGAAAGAACACCTGTATGGCCAAAATGTCAAAATTTGACCCCCACTAACTCAGAAACGTTTAGACCGATCTTGTTGAAAATTTGTGTCTAAACTACTATCCAATAGGACTAACCTTGGTGCAAATTTCATCCAAATCGGAGGACATCGATTTCAAAATTGGGTCACTTGACATGAAATCCCCCATATATGTTATTAATTAACTAAAATTTAAATAAAATCTTTAAAAACTAGCAAAAATCTAGTGATTTCTTAGTGACCCACCAAAGCAACAACAAAAATTTTGAACATGTAAAATTCAAATAAAAAAAAAACTAAAACAACAACAATTTTAATTCTTTGTAAAATTGTGCTTAAATCGTGTATCATCAGCATGCACATGAGTAAATTGGAACAAAACAGGATAGTGAAAAATGTACATTCATATGTTAAAATTTTAAATTTGTATACCTAAAGATTTAAAAAAAAATAGAAAACAGCAATACAGTGTTCTACGATCCTTTATAAAAGTGTTTGTTACATACATATATCTTAATCAACACCATGACGTTTGATGGCAAAAGAAAAATGTTACTGTAAAAAAAAAACTAAAATAACAAAAATTTGGAAAAAGTAAACTAAAAATTTAAATTTTACAAAAGTATTTACATAAGAACTTGGGAAAAAAACAAAAAAAAAAATAGAAAGAAGTTACAAAAATTACAAAAAAAAACAGTTAAAAATGACCAAACAATTTTGTGAAAACGGTTACAAAATTACAATAAACAATTTTGTGAAAATGGTTACAAAAATTTGGTGAAAACAGTTACAAAATTACAATAAACAATTTTGTGAAAACAGTTGCAAAAATTTGGTGGAAAAACAGTTACGAAATTAAAACATACCTATGTACCTATAATAAATCTAGTGGTAAAAACTGTTACAAGAATACAAATAAGCAATTTGAACAAAAATAGGGAAAAGCTAAAAGTACAGACATAGAACAGACAGGTGCATAAAATATGAAAAATAATATAAGCAAAGACTAAACAGTACCAAATTTTAAAGAAATCATAAACACAAAAAAAAAAGAAAATAATAAAACCGTTAAAAAACAACCGTTAAAAATAAAAAAAATGCCAAGAAACAGCAGAATTCGTCAACATGAGGAAACTTGACGAAACAAAAGGGATTAGCAATATAGAAGAATACAACGGAATAGAAGAGAAGGGAGAAGACCACAACAAACTTATTAAACACTGCAGAAAATATACTTAAGTATAATATTATTGTGAACATTTTTTTTATAAATTATATTCGTGTTTACATAGGTATAATATATATTTATAAAGTAAATTATATTTATCGTTATAGGTATATAAAATATATATTTATTAACAAATATACATATGTAAATAAAATATTTATGTAAATTTTTATAAAATGAAAACATACCTACAATAAAAATTGATCGAACAAAATATGTAAACATTTAAAGTACAATATCATTTTATTTAAGAGAAACAAAATGATTAAAGGGAATAGTGTTAAATATTAAATCTTTATATAAAAAGGAGAACACTAAAATTTTTAAATCATTTGGTCTCTCTTAATGTCTTACGGGAAAAAGTAAACAAAAGAAAATAGCAAAAGAAGTAAATAGAAATTTTATAAGCAAAACAAAGCAAAGGGCTAATCAATTAGGCATGCCAAGTGAACATTTGAACAAACAATTTAATTTTTTTTTTCAAAATTATAAAAAGAAACAAAAAAAAAAATTTTGAAATTTAATGAAAATTAGATCAATTCTACAATTTTTTTTTTTAACATAAATAATATGCAAATAAATCTTGGGTAATTTGAAACAAATGTTTTCTTTTCTGTGGCATAATTAATTGATTTATAAAAGTCTAATAATGCTTGTGCCTAATGCCAAATTTTGACAAGAATATTTTTGAAGAATTATTTCAACAATTTTATAATGTAAAAAAGAGAATTTTACAAAAAAGGCCTTTGTCAACTAATTCAAATAAAATCGAAGAATATATTTCACTTCTGATACATCATTATAATTCAATTTTAGAGTACACTACAACTCATTTGAATACATTGTCAAATGAAAATAAACTAACAGGCTATCTAGCCAAAATTAGACACTGTAGGATAATTTTAATAAAGTGTTTTGATAGGCTTCAGTGCAAAATAAATATTCCAGAGGAAGCGAATTTGTTAGAATGTGTAGATAAAAGTGTTATGATAGAAACAGATCTTAAATATTCTTCGGAAGACAAACAAAATATTAACCCGTGTAATAGTTCAGGGCAAAAAATCGAAATGGCTACTATTGAGCAGAAGAAAAATTTTATAACAATGTGTGCTTCGATAATTCGTGAAAATTATGATGGTAATCCATTAACATTGCAATCGTTTTTAGATAAGATTGACCTAATCGAAGATCTTACAGAATCGACTTTACAAAATACGTTTTTGAACTTTATTAAATCAAAACTTGATGCAAAAGCTCGCGAGGCGTTACCTGACAATATTACTACAATAAACGAAATTAAGATAGCGCTGAGAAGCGGGATAAAACCGGAAAGCTCAAAGATTGTGGCTGGTAGAATAGCGGCACTTAGTGTTAAAGATAGTAATTATGTAGAGTTTGCGAAACAGGCGGAAGAACTAGCGGACGCTCTTAAACGCTCGTTAGTAATAGAAGGTATGACAAGGAACAAGGCCCATGAGATGGCAGTAGAACAAACTGTTTCAGTTTGTCGACTTAACGCCAAGTCAGATTTAGTTAAATCTATTTTAGCTTCATCCACTTTTTCTGACCCAAAGGAGGTAATCGCAAAGCTTGTTGTTGAACAAACAAATGAGGCAAAAGAGAAACAGGTGTTGGCAATCAGACAGTATAATAATAGGGGTAGCAGCTTTCAGCAGGGACCTAGTTTCAATTACTCGGAAAACAGTTTCGGCTATGGAAATAATCGTAGCAATTCTCGTAGTAGAAACTATACAAGAGGTAATAATCATAGCTTTGACAATTATCGAAATCAACCGAGTTATCGCAATGACAATTATCGAAATCAATCAAGTTATCGCAATGACAATTATCGAAATCAATCAAGTTATCGCAATGACAATGATCGAAATCAATCGGGTTATCGCAATGACAATTATCGAAATCAATCAAATTATCGCAATGACAATAATCTAAATCAATCAAATTATCGCAATGAGAATGGACAACGGACTTCGCAGAATGGTTATAACCAGAGACCTACTGTAAGACTTTTAAACTCGGAAGTCCCTCAACAAGCGTTGAGGGAGGAAGAGAACCAGATTTGGAAAAACAAAATAACAAAAAATCAGTTTATAGTTTTAACCTTAACTTTGCTGATTTTATTTCAATAAGTTGCGTTGATTCTGTCAGACAATGTACATTTCTTGTTGACACACAGGCGGATATCTCTCTTATAAAAATTTCGTGTTTAAAACCCAATACAATAGTGAACGAAAATGATAAGGTCACTATCACCGGTATAACGTCAAATGCTATATCAACTCTGGGTACAATTTGCACATGCCTTACTGTTTCAGACAAGTTAGTTCAACAAATCTTGCATATCGTTGCTGATGATTTCAATATACCATCAAGTGGAATATTAGGGAAGGACTTTTTGAAAAACAACAAATGTAAAATTAATTACGAAGACATGTCAATTTCAATATCTATTCGAAATACCATTTTAAAAATCCCCATACAGCATGGTACAAGGAATTTCACATGCATAATCCCTCCTAGGTGTGAAGTTTTTAGACTTTTTAATTTACAAAATATAAAGGAACCTATGTTTATTGATTCACAGGAGATTATTAAAGGTGTTTTTATAGGAAAGGGAATAATAGACTCGAATAATCCGGTTTTACGCATTATAAACACCACTGATGAATTTAAAAGTATCTATAATGATAAGCTCAGAATGGAGAGATTAAAGAATTTTTATATATACTCAATTAATGATGAGAGGATAGATAGTGAGCGTATTGACAAGTTGAGGAACATACTTCAAAACCAAATGCCAGAATATGTGAAGGGTCATTTAATGCCGCTTTGTGAAAAGTATGCTGATGTTTTTTCTCTAAAGGATGACAAGATGTCAGTGAACAACTTTTACGAGCAAAAGTTTAGATTACTTGACTCATCACCTGTATACATTAAAAACTACAGGCTCGCACATACTCAAAAGGAAGAAATCAATAGGCAAGTTCAGAATTTGTTGGATAACGATTTAATCGAACCTAGCACCTCAAATTTCAACAGTCCACTAATACTAGTGCCAAAGAAGAGTTCAGACAATCAGAAGGCGTATAGAATGTGTGTAGACTACCGGGGTGTGAACAAAAAGTTGATTGCTGATAAATTTCCCTTACCGCGCATTGACGACATTTTAGATAATTTAGGTCGCGCCAAACATTTTTCGATTATTGACTTATTTTCGGGGTTTCACCAAATTCCATTACATCCAGATTCTCGTGACATAACCTCATTTAGTACGGATAAAGGATCTTTTAGGTGGAAAGTTTTGCCATTTGGGTTGAATGTTGCACCAAACTCATTTTCCAGAATGATGTCAATCGCGTTCTCTGGCCTCATGCCAAACAAAGCCTTTTTGTACGTCGATGATATTATTATCATCGGTTGTAGTAAACAGCATCATCTTGATAATTTAGAAGACGTTTTTAAGGTACTAAGGGAACATAACTTGAGGATAAATCCCTACAAGTGTAACTTTTTCCGACCGGAAGTTACTTTCCTCGGCCATAAATGTACCGCAAATGGTCTTTTGCCTGACGATACTAAAATAGATGCCATTAAAAATTATACAACCCCGTTTGATAAAGATTCCGTTAGACGTTTTGTGGCATTTGCCAATTACTATAGGCGCTTTATCCCAAATTTTGCTACTTTGGCAGCACCTTTGAATTGTATGACAAGGAAGAATGCTATTTTTACCTGGACTAAACAGTGTCAAGAGTCTTTTGAAAAATTAAAATACGCTTTATTATCACCTAAAATTCTACAATATCCTGATTTCACAAAACCATTTTTAATAACAGTTGACGCATCAAAACTGGGATGTGGGGCAATACTAAGTCAAGACTTTAACGGTAACGACTTACCAGTATATTACGCTTCAAAATCATTTAGTCATTCCGAACAGAAAAAACCTATTATTGAACTTGAACTACTTGCTATTCACTTTGCTATTACACAATTCCGTCCATACGTTTATGGTACTAATTTTACTGTAAGATCAGATCACAGGCCATTAGTCTACCTTTTTAATATTAAAGATCCCTCATCTAAATTAACGAAAATTCGACTCGAACTTTCTGAGTATAACTTTACGGTCGAGTATATAAAAGGAAAATCAAATGTGGGAGCAGACGCACTATCTCGAATTTCGATCAATGATTTGACACAAAAAACTAATCAAATTCTCAATGTAACCACACGTTCAATGCAAAGAAAATTGAATGAGAAAAACGGTACTTTAAATAATTCTTTCGATAATGAAACCATTAACTTGCCAATTTATGATAAATTTTCATCTCAATTTAGTAAGAACATTGCAAGAATAAGAACGCAAATAGTTGATTACGATGACGATCGTAAATACTTGCGCGTATATATATATCAAAAATTTAAGAAACTGCTATCTATTGAACTCGAAATTGTTAACGAAACTATTAATCTAGATTACTTGCTTTCGAGGCTGGAAACCGAAGCCAACAATGTCGGAATATATAGGGCAGAATGGCCGAAAAATGATTTATTTTTTACAATTTTTAAAGTACAAACATTAAAAGAACACGGTTTAAAACTATTGGAAAATTTTACAATTATTCTTACGGATCCCATTGAAACAATAACGAACGAAGATGATAAAGAGAAGATAATGACAATTTATCATAAAGATCCTATAATCGGTGGACATTGTGGACAGAAGAGACTTTATGCCAAGATTAGAACTAAATATTACTGGAAGAAAATGACGCGGGATATAGCGAAATTCGTTAGGAACTGTTCTAAATGCAAATTAAACAAGGTAAAACCCTCAAACATTGAGAAACTTGTTCTAACTCCAACTCCTGCTAGGCCATTTGATATTGTCGTATTAGACACTATTGGACCATTACCACAATCCAACTATGGAAACGAATATGTGTTAACACTAATGTGTGACCTTTCTAAATACTTGGTGACAATACCCTTACCAGATAAATCTGCCAAAACCGTGGCTCGTGCAATATTTGAAAATTTTATTTTAGTTTATGGGAAGATGAGGATTATAAAATCTGATCTAGGAACGGAATTTAAAAACGAAATTATGTCTGAACTTTGCAAATTTTTGAAAATTGAAATTAAATTTTCAACGAGTTACCACCATCAAACGTTAGGAACGGTTGAACGCAACCATAGAGTTTTCAATGAATATATTAGAGCATACATCGATGATAATATGTCAGATTGGGATACTTACCTGAGGTATTTTAACTTTTATCATAACACATCAACACAAACAGTTTTTGATAACAAATTCACGCCTTTTGAATTAGTTTTTGGTAAAAATGCGACAATGTTGAATGATACCAATTTCAATTTGGATCCTATATACAACATTGATAATTATTGTAAAGAAGTGAAATATAGACTTCAAAAAACTCATATTCTAGCAAAAAATTTAATTGAAAAACACAAAATAAGAAATAAAACTTTTTACGATTTACATGCAAAACCCCTTAATTTACAAATTAATGATAAAGTACTATTACAAAAGGAACCGTACAATAAATTTAGTAGTATTTATGATGGTCCTTTTATTGTAAAACATTTAGATGGTGTAAATGTTACAATTCATAATAATTTAACAAATAAAGGAAAAACCGTACACAAAAATAGAATACGAAAATTATAAAAAAAAACACTTGAATTTTTTATATAAAAATCACTAAAAACAATAATAGTTATAATAACTTTTTATTACATTGAACTTGGTATTGATACTTTAAATGAAAAAAAAACAATTTACATATAAAATACAATATACTCGTTTATAATAAGTTAACATTAAGAAATTAATGAAATTTAAAGTCCAAATTAATTTAAATATTACACAAAAAAAAAAAATCATGAAGTAACCAAGATTGATCACCTTGTTTATTTCATTTACAAAAAAAGAAAGGAGGAATGTATTATATAAAACCGAAAAATAAATTTTAAAATATAAAAATCGGAAAATTTTCTATAAAAAGGGAGGTATAGTGCCATCCCTGCTAACTACAATACAACATTGTAATATTCGTTAAGTTAAGCAGGCTAAGTTATTGCTAAGTAATTAGAACTATATAAATAAAGAGGAGGCTGCAAGAATAAAGCAGTCGATACATAACACTTAACAAAACAACATCTCTTTTTATTTAATATCGGCTCGACAGCGCTCTGAAATGTCAGTGACGGTTCTTCCGATATTTTCGGCAGTGCGAACATTGCGATGATGCACAGGCCTTACTTAACTGTAACGCTTCCAGTCTCTACAAATAACCTTATAATCTTGCCAATTCCTTGCACAGTAGATTGATTATGATGATCATAATCACCCACTAATGCTCCAAAAGCGGTGGCAACGTTTCAACCACTACTTTTGTCGAAAATTTAAACAATTTTTACGCATTCTTAGGTTGTTAAACGATCCATAATCGCAAATGGCAAACCTGTCACTAAATAAAGATGACAGATATTTAACAGCTGACAGCCCTGTTAGACCGGGTTTGAAACCACTAAAAGGATCACACGTTAATCGAAGTATTTTTTTGGAGAATTTTAATTATAAAAAGTTTACGTAATCAACCCTGGAAGGTACTCCCCATTTTAATACATTCCGGTTACTCTTCGTCGAATTGACGCCATATTAAAAAAACGATTTTTAGAGTAAAACATCAGCAACAAATTTTTTAGTAAAGCATTTTATTAAAAAATAAAATAAAGCATAAAAAAATAAGAGTACCTTTTCTGTTTTAAAATTCGATACGAATTTAAACTGTTTTTTGTATTTTCAAATTATTAAACTATTTAAAGCCTTCGTCATCAGCTAACGTTGTTTAAAATAGAGTGTTATTTGAATACATATAAAAAAGTTACAGTTACCATCCAGGGTTAAATCGCACATATTGAAATTATTATTAATTATGGTTTGGTTACCCCAATTATAAGCTTATAAAAATATTTTAAGACTAACTTTCATTAGAAATATCCATAGTAGAGTAGTAGAGTTTTAATTAGCAAAGATCTAAAGACCTGAAAAGACACTTCAATTGCAATCACCAAGACCCCGTTATAAATTATTTTCAAATAATTTCGATATACATAAAGCAAACTTTCAAAAGTGTGACCTGAAATTGGAGCACAGACTTTAAAGTAACACAAAATCTATTAAATCGATTCAAATAGTGGTCTTAAGTAAATTTCTTTACAAAAACTTGAGGCGAAAATTAAGGGATTTTCGTGCTAAACATCCAAGTAGTTGAAGTACCTCCAAATGTAGCTCTCTTTTCTATCGTTTCTCTGCTTGAGTTAAATATATTTTACTTATAGTTTTCGTAGCCTTGGCAGCACTCAGTTTGAAAAAAAGAAGAAGATTATGACGATGACGATAACGGCAATAATGATGTAATAGTTGTTGCTTCAGTTGCTGTTGCTATTGTTGTTGTTGTTGTTGTTGTTGTTGCTGTTTTTATCATTAAATTTAATGCATATAATATTGGCTAATGATGTTTACAGTAGGGGATTAGTGAGTGGTATTAAAATTGTTATGGAATACCACAGAAACCACCTGCTGTTTTAAGATGTTGGTATATAAAATGTTAAAGGAAACACGTTCTGTATTTAATATGAGTAAAATGTAAAAGTTAAATTATATATTCATTTACTTTCTTTTTTTTCTTACACATAATACATGCTATAAAAATCTATCCTAGTTTAAGTTAAGTTTCTATTGTTTTTAGAAGCGAAATATATAGACACTGCACAATAAACAGAGATGCGTGTTGGCGAAAATCTCAAAAAAAAAAAAAATTGTTTTAAATTTTTAAAAAGAATCTTGATGGAATATTGGAGTTAACAACACAAAAGAAATTACAGCCTACTTTGACTGCAGGAGTGCCGGAAATTTAGCATATTTCACTATTAGTTTATAATACAATGATTTGGCTTTTTAAACAACGATATCGAAGTGGGCTAATTTTTGACATTTGTCATATAAATTGAATTTTTTCTTCAGCTTCTATAAACTGACACTTTTTTTAAGTTCAATATAAACACCACTCCTGCAATATTCTAACACTTGGTGAAGGGTATCAATGATGCGCTACAGTCGAAAAAAGCACTCTTCCTTGCTTTGTATAGTCTTCTTTCGGTTTATATCATCAGATCTTGAAAATTCTTGAGAATTTTATCTTCTAGAAAATAAATATCTTACTACACTGGCTGTCTCTATTAGATAATATCAAAAAATTGTAGTAGTGTTGGTTTTATATTTTTAAAACTTTTCTCAATTTTGCACCACTGTTATAAACATATGTATGTATACAATACAACAAAGTACTTTACAAATTTTACCTACAACATTATTTTTTTTTTTTAACTTTTCATAGGAGGGAATTTTTCCCAGCATATTCATACTCGTTTTGTACTCAAAAACATGTATATAAATGTATTTCTTGTTGAAGTGTATGAACAAAAGAGGTTGTTTTTTGCCATACGAAACCACTAACACACATATATACAAATTATAAAGTTGTTATCATTTTAATACTTACACAATAACACATTAATGTCTTAACATTTATATGGGAAAATACTTCCATACACACATCATTTTTATAAAGTTAATTTTTTAAGTGAACAAAAATCTGTGCCATTTTTTGTTGAGGAAATTGAAGAGAAAAACTTTTATCGTTTATTATGCAAAATTTTTTAGACGAGGATAGTTTAATAAGTTTTAAAATTTCTTATAAGATTTATTACAATCCAAAAATTACTTACAACTTATTATAAAATACTCTTCTTTTATTTAGGTTAAATGGAAATAGTGAAGTTATTTACATGGACTTTATTACGTATGAGTAATATTTAATTTTGCATTATTAATTATTGCCCATACGCGTCGATGTAATTGGTAAAGTTAGGGTATTTTGAAAAATTTTTGGATAGTTTTGCAGATACAGAGGGTAGTCAAATTTGAAGGGCCGATGTTGATTTTGAATAAAACACAAATTATTAAGGAAATTATTGTCATTTCTTTTTATTATGATAATATTGGTATGGTTCAATTATGTATGGAACAAAATAGCGACTTCGGCGGTACACCTCCAACCGATGGTCCAAATTTTCGACGACGCTGAGGCATATTTGAGGTTGAATGCCGTTAATGTACCGAATTATCTCATCCTTAAGCTCTTGAATTGTTGCTGGCTTATCGACGTACACCTTTTCTTTCAAATAACCCCAAAGAAAGAAGTGCAACGGTGTCAAAGCACATGATCTTGGCGGCCAATTGACATCGCCACCACGTGAAATAATTGAATTGTTCGCGCAAAACAGCCATTCTTTCGTTAGCTGTGTGGCAAGTGGCACCGTCCTGTTAAAACCACATATCGTCCACATCCATATCTTCCATTCGAGTCATAAACGGTTCGTTATCATCTCACGATAGCGAACACCATTCACAGTAACTGCCTGACCGGCCTCATTTTGGAAAATATACGGCCCGATGATGCCGCCAGCCCACAAACCGCACCAAACAGTCACTCTTTGCATTGGTTTTTCGACAGTCACTCTTGGATTATCATTCGCTTAAATGCGGCAATTCTGCTTATTGACGAATCCACTGAGGTGAAATGGGCCTCTTCACTGAAGATGATTTTCTTCGAAAATTGATCATCCAGTGTTGCCATTTCTTGCCATCATTCTGAACATTGACGACGTTTGTAAGGACGGATCATCCCCGGGTGCTTTTGCTTTTCAACATATGCTGCATGCTATTCCTAAAGGAGATTAGATAGCTCCAATGCCTAAACAAGGAGCGAGAGTATAATTCTGCCAGATTATACACTTAAATGGCTACCTGTATGAGCTGTCGCTCTCACAATTAGAGGCGTTTAGTAGATGTTTTGTTTGTTTCCCAAGTAGATATGATACTTTCTTTAGCAATACTTTCTTTAGTTTAAGCCAAATCACACTATCCGTTTGCCCCAAGAATAGTCTAATTAAACCTGAGAAATTTCTTTTAGTATCCATAGACAATGAGGCGCAAAGTGCGCAACATAAAATTAAAAACTTTTTCTATAAACATTCGCATTTTACTTAAATTTACAATCAACTTAAACTATTATTTACTAGATTCCTTTATTATAACTTTCTCCATTAAAAACTGCGCTTAAAAAGGATAAAACAACAACAAAATGAGTTTACAGGAACAATGGAACTATTACATTTTTAGTTTTTGTGTTTCCAAGAACTTAAGTATCTGGTTATAACAATTTATTAGGATGGCTCAATTTTTAATGGATATGAAAAAACAAATATTTAGAAATTGTTGGCGGCAAAGAAAATTCTAAAAATTTAACTTAAAATTTTCTTAAAAAGAAGCTTCAGCATCCAAAAATTTTCTATTCGTTCGGGGACAGAAAATGTTCTTTAAAATTTGTAGGCGATAAAATACAACTTCAGTAAGTTTGTGTAGCACTTAAAATATTTGCGGAAAATTTCTTGGTCTCCAAAAACAGTCTGAAAAATATTTTTTTATTGAATAAGAGTTACAAATACAATTACAAATTATATTCTAACTGAATTAACCGAGCAATAGTAACGTAGATCTTCAGCCCGCTGTAGTAAAACAAACCAGAGTCTCTGGCGGGAACCGAACACGTAACCCTCACACTGCTAGACTAGCTCACTGCCAACTAGCCTCCTGGGGTCTATAAAATATGTCGACTGAAAATATTTGTTTCTCAAATTTGTGGTCAATCAAAAAAATTATAGGCCAAGTTTTATCAAAAATTTGCTGGGTAACCACCAGCATTTTAGTAGAATTTTTTGGCGACAAATATCAATCTACAAAACTATTTGGCAACCTTTAGGTCGCCGATAAATATTTTCAAAAGCTCAAAAACATGTTTTTAATTTATTTCTAAACTGAATTAACTAAAAAACTAGACAATCTCTGAGGTAGAAAAAAGATTGTTGGTTGGTTATCGTAATATTTCACTTCGCGCAAACAGTGAAGTAGGGTCAAGAGTCCTCCGTTAATTCCATGAATACATCATTCGTCAGTTATATTGTGATTAACATCGTAATGTATACTATTGTGGTATCTGATGCAGCCTATAGCCTCGTGATGTCTCAGTAGCTCATTAAGTCTGGAACCAGAAATCTCATCGAAGTAAGATAGAAATCTTGCTTAGAAAACTTGCTGCCTTAACAAGTAGCTCCGGGCATTCGCAGAGAAGGTGGAAGAACGCTTCTTTATTTCACCCATCTTTGCAACTGCGTTAGTGGTCGTTAAAAGGCAGTCAAAGTCTTCTGATATCCAATGTTATTAATACAAGCCACTTTGAGATATTTCATCTTTTTAGGGTTAGAAGTTGTGCAGTGCCTTGATCAAAAGATGGCCACATCTACTTGACGGCACTCCTTAATTGTCTAAGTGTCAAAATTGTGCCATCCGGTCTCAGCCTTTTAAAAAAAAAGCACAAAGAGATGCTACTTTTAATAAAACTCAGCAGAACTGCGACTGGCCTCGCATTGGACGTATTTAAAGAAGATGCCATTGTCGCTGAATCGTCCGCCTGTTCATAACCATATTTATGGTATATTTAAAAATATATGTATGCGCAGAGACCTGAACTCAGGGCTTGGCAGTATTTGAAATACGTTTTTAAAATACAAAAACGTATTTTGTAATTGTATTTTAAATATAGGGTGTTTTTTTCAGTGGTATAGAACTTCGAATTGAAATAAAACACAAGAAAATCGTTTTAATGACCATCAATTTGGCTTTTTTGGAAGGATAATTTTATGCCATTAATGTTTAAATATGATTTCAGGCATGTGGCCGCCGCGGCTGGCTCGAATAAAGCCAATTCTACAGGTCCAATTTTCAACCACTTTTTCGAGCATATGGGGCCATATGTCGGCAATAACGCCACGAATGTTGGCTTCCAATTCCCCTAACGTTTCTGGTTTGTTGGCGTAGACGAGCGACTTCACATATCCCCAAAGAAAATAATCCAATGGTGTCAAATCACACGATCTTGGTGGCCAATTGACAGGTCCATTCCGCGAAATTATGCGCTCATCGAATGTTTCCTTCAATAAATCGATTGTGGCGTGCGCTGTGTGGCATGTAGCGCCGTCTTGTTGGAACCACAACTCATCCACATTCATGCCATCCAATTCGGGAACAAAATAGTCGGTTATCATGGCTCTATACCGGTCTCCATTAACGGTAACTGCCTCTCCAGCATTATTTCGGAAGAAGTATGGCCCAATGACTCCACCAGCCCATAGAGCACACCAAACAGTCAGTTTTTGTGGATGTAATGGCGTCTCAAGGGTCTCATGTGGATTCTCTTCACTCCAAATGCGGCAATTTTGCTTGTTGACGTAGCCATTCAACCAAAAATGAGCCTCATCACTGAACAAAATTTTGCGATGAAAATCAGCATCGAGATCAATCTCATTTACGGCCCATACACCAAGCGTTGTTCTTTTGTCAACCTGTTCATGATGAAATGGCAAACCAAACTGAACATAAATGACATTAGAGTTGCCAGATTTGACCACAAAATGCCAGTTTTATCTCTATTCGAAAAACAAACCTGTAAAAAAAACACCCTATACATGACGTGCAAGTATTTTGTATTTTGTATTTTAAATACATAAAAAAATGGGAGTATTTTGTATTTTAAAAACATAGGCCCATATTCATAGTCAAAAATAAAGTCGATTTTTTCTAAAGTACACTTTAGAACAATGTTATTCATATCCATTTAAAGCCGGTTTTAAGTTAAAGTCGACTTTATTTTGTTATGAATATGGGCCATAGTTTACAAAATATATTTTGTCAGTTTATTGATGGTTGTTTGCATTTTGATCTACCAAAAACTAGAATCGCTTAAAAACGTAACTGTACAAATTCTAAGAGTTGGCATCACCGCAATTCAGTTGTCAATTCTAAAGCATCTTGTCACAAGCCGAATATATTTTGCAGGTGGTACTGTTACAACAACAAGTTTAACAATAAAAAAAACAACATGGTTCTTTTTGTATTGTGAGATTTAGTGGTCAACATAAGCGCGAAACATTTTCAACGTATGCACGAGCAAGAATAGTGTGAGCAAAGGCCTTATCATACTTGACAGCTATCCAAATATAAAAAGAGTATTCATAGAATTTAATACAAGTTTGTGCTCATCAGAAGCTGTAGAAAGACTATTTTCTTCAGCAGGTTTTTTTTATTCTCCAACAAAAAACTGTTTTTCTGATGCTACATTCAAAAATCTGATATTTAGGAAAGGAAACAGTTGTTTTGTTAATTAGTTTTATCTAATTTATTTTTTGGTTTGAATAAAAATGGTGTATTTCATATTTTAATACAACCATGTACGTGACGTGGAAGTATTTTGTGTTTTAAATACATGACCAGCAAGTATTTTGTTTTTAAATACCGCAAACCATGTACTTTGCCCAACACTGCCTGAACTAAAGTAATGCCATGCAGACGACCCAGACTTGACGGCCGTTATATCAGGGTCAATAGGGACAAGGTGCAGCAAATTGTTCAGTGTCTTTGAACGACTACTTCAATGCATTCTGGTGTCTAAACTTTATATATTTAGTTAGTCTACGCCTATATTCTTGCTAGTTTCATCCCATAATAATAACTATACTGTAGAATAGGCAATGGTCGAAGATATTAATGTTTAGTAGGCATTCATTGCATTAGGTTAACTTTTTATATTTACTTATATACTTATTGTGCCCCGATAGGCTAGCTGGTAGTGATCTAGTCTATCAGTGCGGGGGTTGCAGATTTGATTCCCGTCAGAGATTCGGATCCACTTAGCTTAGAGCTTCGCGGGATTAGCTTAAAGAAAAAAACAAGATCCATATTTTAGAATAAGACCTACAATAGCTGTATAAATTTAGAAAGTTCTTTTGTAATTTTGGGCCACCAAACACAAATTGGAGATATTTCTTCTGCTTCTTAGAAAGGTTTTTCTGTAATACTGTATTCTTTAAAATCGGTAAGAAAACAAACTATAACATATAAGATTTTTCGTGCGATAAAAATATTGATTTAAGAAAATTTTATGAGGCTCAAATTGTCTGCATCTACTTGACAATTAAAGTGAACTTAACCTAATAACAATGGGATAACATGATGCTAAGAACCGAAAGACGAAAATTACCCTTTTCAACACACTTATACTACCTACCAGGGGTGACCCAATTGTAAAAGTAATAGCGACCTATGGGTCCGGACCAAACAAAAACAGGTTCCCATAAAGGCAAAAGAGCGAAAGTGGCGTTTGATTGGTCACGCTCTTCGTAGACCCAGTAGCAATATGACCTGGTGCACTCTCAAAGACCTAGCGGACAAGAATTGATAACGAATTGCGTTCAGCAAGTTATAGCTGGAATGACATCACTACCGGAGCCAATAAAAGAGTCATACAGGCCTGTTCTGCAAATCACTTTAACTCAAATCACGTGATTTCAAATCACATGTGCCTACTAAAATCACACGTGTGATATTTTAGTGTCCCGTTTTTAGTGTGTTTTGGTGTGATCTTCAATTGCCGAAAGCACACCGAGAAACACAAAACGGTATGACTTTCAGAACACCACAAAATCACGCTCGTGATTTCAAAAACACGTGATTTGAAATCACGTGATTTTCAGAACAGGCCCGATATATCATATATAGTGGGAGAGAGAAGGATGACAGGAGAAAAAGTGCTTCTTTATGGCGCCGAAACATGGTCACTTGCGAAAACGGATGAAGCAGTATTAGGTGTATTCGAGAAAAAGATCGTTACTAAAATTTGTAAGCCCATCTCCTTGAACAGAAAGTATAGACGATGAACAAATCCTGAACTGAATGCCGATATGAATGTAGTTAAGCGCATCAAAAAAAAAGGGACTTCGCTTGCAAGGATATATCGGTCACATAGAAACAGACGCTCCAGCCAGAAAAGCGTTAGATAAGAACTTCCACAGAAACTGCAGACAAGGAAGACCGAGCCTCCGGTGTAACGACCAAGTGGAACAAGATGCAAAAGTCCTTGCCATTACATACTGGAGGCGGTACGTACAAGACCGAAATGATTGGCAATCATTTTTTTAACAGGCCAGGACCAACAATAACCTGTAGAGCCAAATCAAGTAAAGTATAACATAATCAATTGGGAGCTTAATTGAGGAATTCCATAGCTTCGAAGAAATATGTATTAATATGCCAGGGGCCCGTTTCTGAAAACTACAATGAACAAATCTACAAGTAAAATACATTTGAAACAAAAAAAAAAAAAAACAATTGTGAAATGGTTGCTTTTTTACGAATTTTACTTGTAGATTTGTAAATTGTAGTTTTGAGAAACATGGCCCAGGTCTAGTAACAAATTATTATACTAAGATTAATTTGGGAAAAAATGTATGTATTTTAATCACTTAACACGAAAATCAATAGAACAAAACAAGAATGTGTGTGTGTGTAAATATAAATAAGTATGCATAAGAGTGATTGTGTAAAACACATTTAAGTAGTTGTTAAAGATGTAAAATTATCTTACTACTCTCCTGATTTGGCCTTTATGATAAAATAAAAATCTACAATGCCAAAATCTATGAATGTGTGCAAGAAGAAAAGAAATTTAAACCAAAATACAATGGAAGGATAAATTTTGTTAAGAAAAAAATAACAACAACAAAAGATTTTGCAGTTTTATAATTTTACTTACAAATTTTATTTAGAACTTTGTGTGTCTCTGCTACTGCATGCCTGTTTGTGTGTTTGTGAGCGCATATGATTAACAAGAGAATCTAAAAAGAAGAATAAAAATAAAATCATTGTTAAGAATTTTAAAAAAAGAAAACAACACAAAAGAAGAAGAGATTAATATAAAGGCATGGAAATAAAGGACATATTTTTTTATTGTTGTTGTTTTAGTATTGTGTTTTTTTTCCTTTTTTATTTTGTAAAAACGAAAACATATAATTTTCTCTAAAGAAAAGCTAAAACAAACATTCAACTTTTTTCTTACAGTAATCTGTATATTTAACCCTTTAATGGCACTTTTGAGGTCATTATTTTGTTTAATTTTTTTTCTTGAATTTGTTTTTAACAAAAGAAGTATAAAAATGAACATGGTATTGTTTAAATTAAAGACTAATTAGTAAGTGGAGGTTACAATATAAAATAAAAATAATAATTTTAAGTTATTTTTCGACCATCTAGAAGAGTTTTGCATTTTAACAGTGGATTTTTTTTATTAAAAAATTCGATTTTTGGTTGTTTTTTTGTTTTAAAAAGTTACTAAGTCTGGGATCACACTATGAAAGTTTTCTTTCAGAAAGTCTGAGTTTCTTGGTCAGAGGGGAAGAGAACATGCTTTTTTTCTCTCCTCTCTCACCCATAAACTCAGACTTTCTGAAAGAAAACTTTCATAGTGTGAACCCAGACTAAGCGAAATTTTATTTGCGACAATAAATTTATGGTAAAATATTGTGTGGCGACCAGAATTGTATTATCAACTTGACGCTTATAATTTGCTAAGTAACAAAAATGTTTCCTTAAATCAGTAATACGAGACATAATTTCCCTTGAATTATACCCCCAAGGGGTGTAGGGATAATCTCAATAAGATTTCTGTGGTTTTCATGGGCAACCGCTTATGTCTAAAAATCAAATTTTTCAGAAGAGTTGAATTCTAGATCAAACCATGGGCTAGGTATTGTATTTTTTAAACTTTTTTTAACGTTAAAAATCGGAATTGGTCCATCTTTTTTTAGCGTTTAAAATTTCAAAATCGAACAAAATGGACATACGTGGTTACCCATGAAAACCACAGATTTAACCTTTTAGTGTTACATCGCCTTGGGCAAATCAAGTACACGCACACCTGGGATGCGACAAATATCCAAAATGAAATTTCTCCTGAATTATACGTGAGTCCCTTGTCTCCCAGACAGCGGGCATCGCTCTGACTATTTTTCAGGATGATTGTCTTTGCGGTAGTCATCAGAAAAGCATTCTGGTGGAAAGCTGCCTTTCAAAGAAGTTAACTATCCGGCAAAATTAGGTGTATGAACGGTGGGCAACAGAAGGGTACTTACTTGGTAAAATTACACGTGAAGTCTGTGGCTTATACCACATGTGGAGGCCACTAGCTGCGAGGACAAATGATCATCAACAGAAAATGCTGGACTTAAAATAAAGCAGTGGAGGAGGCTAGCTTAAGCTCTTAACAAGGGGCGAATTTATAATTGTTTTCGGATTGTACACTCAAAATTGCTACCTGTGAGTGAAGTCTACTTGCACAAACAGGGAAATTTGGTAAATGCAAAATAAATGCGGGATTAGGTCATATGGTAGGAGTTCATGTTAATCCATTTCCACATTTCCTTTAAAAACAGGGTGTGCCAAAAGTAACCATGTGGTTTAAAAATTTAATAGCTTTTGCGTTTATATATTTTTTAAGATAATAAAATATACAAAATGGAATTTTTTTTTACACTAAGGGTGTGTGTGAAACGGTAGCAAAGTTCTATGGTGAAATGAAATTTGTTTGTGGTAGAAAATTTTCATATTTGTGCTGTGTGAAATTGTAACATTTTTGACAACGTAAAATTTTGACATAAAGAAAAAAACAATTACTGATAGTTTTGTGAAAGTAAATAAATTAATCAAGCTTTACCAATAATCATTTCAATTCTGTTGGAAATGAGATTGTCCCAACTATTTGATGAATTCGTTCTGATATATTAAAAATTTTTACAAAAAGTGTGGGCAAAAAAGCTTATACACAGAAAGAAAAACACTCGGGATAAATCAAGTTTTTTATGATTATTTTAAGTACGAATCGTACTCAAAAATTCAAGTACGAATAACACTAAAACGTACTCAAAACAATCTTAAATGGGATTATTTTCGAGAATCAATCCCGGAATTTCTTGAAATAAGTATGAAATTCTTAAATCAAGTAAAAAAAAGATTAAACTTTTTGTTGTGTTTAACCCTCCGGCCTACGCATGTTTTAATTTTCTACACACATTAAAAAAAGGTCTGGCGAGACTCATGTGCACCACTAAGGGTTAAAAAGTAAATTAAGTTTATACTTTTAGTTAAATATGTACATAAGATTTCTAAAATAAAAACCATATCGGGCATGATATTGGTGTTTAATCATTCTGTAAGGTGTAATACGGGTAAGTAAATCAATCATTATAACTTTTTCTTTCTAATTTCTAATTTCTTGATAAAATCAACTTTAAAATACTTAAATCAATCGCATTTTGAGATTGATTCAATCTTAGTTTTACATAAATCAATCTAAATTTCGGATTATTTTAAGTACGAATTCGGATTAAAACAATTTTATAATTCTTAATCAAGCGCATTTTGAGATTTGTTCAATCTTAGTTTCGCTTAACTCAGTCTCATTTTCGGATTATTTCAAGTACAAAACGGGATTGAATATGGATAATTTAAGTATTTTGCGATTGAAAATCCGTACTTGAATCAATCTTTCTGTACTTGATTCAAGAAAATCCGTACTCACCGTACTATTAATACCGCTTCGGATTGATTTAAGTTCGGATAGATTGATTTTTATTTTGAGTGTACATATGTAAATACTTGCATGTTGTATAATTCTTTTTAATTTTTTTTTGCCGCTGGTCCTGCTTCCATATTATTTTTTATTTTGTTTAAACAAATTTTATGAAAAAAATTAATTTTGTGGTTGTCAAAAATTTCTA
Source organism: Pollenia griseotomentosa (assembly GCA_963931875.1). Taxonomy (NCBI): domain Eukaryota; kingdom Metazoa; phylum Arthropoda; class Insecta; order Diptera; family Polleniidae; genus Pollenia; species Pollenia griseotomentosa. The sequence goes on from OZ007564.1 coordinate 62,863,118, forward strand.
CACTAATGTCAAAATTTATACTAGCCCCCAGGGATAGTGAAATTTTATTCACCTCAATAGTGTTAAAATTGTACTTCCATGAGTACTTTGCTACCGTTTCACACACACCCTAAGTATGGAAAATAATGTCACTTAAATAACTCCCATTTTTAGCTTCGCAATTATCGGCTCGTTTTACAACATCTTAAGCGAGCACAAAAACGGGGGTCTTTAAAAAAATAAAGAAAATTTACTTAGCAACACAAATTTTAATATATTTAATTAGGCTTAAGTTCATCAAATTTAATTTTCATTAAATTATTTTTATGAAGAAAGGAATTTTACAACATGAAAATTAATAAAAATTGTTATTGATAATCTTTCATTCTTGACCGTGGCTGGGGCTCGAACCCTGGCCGGCAGGTTACCATGACATGTTTCGATCGCAACCACTCGATCTCCTCAGATGGATTTGCCGTTTTACACTCGCAGCCATCGACGACTGCTGACGTCAATAGTTAAACATCAATCCTTAAACCAAATTGTATTTCAACCCTTTGGTAGATCGAAATTTGCTTTTTTTTTTTTTTGAATAATTGTCCATTTTAATTGATTTTACATGTTTTTCCTTTTTTCTGTTTTTTTTTGCCACTCAAAAAGTTTTTAATGAAATTTGACTCGCGATGAAATATTTTTTGAAAATTTTTTTGATAAGATGAGATAAACCCACTGTTTATTGTTGATGTGTTTTGTTTAAGCTTTGATATTGTTACAAGTAGAACTGTTGCTATAAGTCTTATACGCTTAACAGTTTTATTTGGTTTAATATCTTTAGTTTTTCTAAAATCTTTATGGATGAAGTTTCCTGATGATCTGGCCTAAGCAACCAGTGAAATGCGCATAGGAATAGCTTATCCCATCAACCATAAATTTCAAGTTTTTTTATCAAGAATAAAAACTGGGAATTAAGCACGAATAACAAAATCCTTTGAAATTAAAATTTTGTATTCCCAAAAATTGAAATTACTTTTTGATAATTTTTTGAGCAACTTAAAATTTACTACAAGATTTGTTAAGAGACCAACAATTTTTTATAAAATTTCTTAAGACTGGAGTTTCACTACAACTTGTTTGCTTAGGTGAGGCTTACAGAATGGCTTGTTTTCCCCTCATACTTTTTAACGTGCTTCGCCTACAATGTCTTAAAACAATTTCTGTTCATCCCAAGCCAACTTTTTTTAAAATGCTTCGCCTACAAAGTCTTAAAACAATTTCTATTCATCCCAAGCCAACTTCTGATAAGATCCGGTCTATGTGATCTCATACTTCGTGGACTTCTTGGACGATCCAATATTTAGATATTTTTTGTAAGGCGATTAATAATATTGCTTTAAAAAAATAATTTTATATTTACAGCCAAGTTCTGGAAATGGAAATTAATATGAAATTAAAATCGATGGATATTTGAGTTTAATTTTTTTTTTTTAATTGAACGTGGCTTTTCCTAATTTCAAAATTAATTCTAGAAAAGATAAGTGGCCATCAAAGTTTGAGGCATATGAAAGGGAATACTTATATCTGTGGCATTTTGACAAAACATCTTAAGTCGAGATAAGATAGCAAAAAAGTTTAAAAAAAAACTCGGTGAAAAAACCACTTTTCGCAAATAATAAAATCAACCAAAATTAAAGAAAAATTTTGTTCATAATACAAAATTTTAAAAACGTAAACAAAAATGTTTTTAAATGAAAATTTCATAAATCCAAGGCGAATTTACACCAGGTGAACTTATGTTGCTACGTAAGCAACAGCTGATAACTAACCTTGTGTCAAAATGGTATACCGTTCTGGTGGTTCTGGGAAATCTTTACTAAATTCTATAATTTTTGCTTAAAACTATGAAATTTAAAACTTTTTTAAGTTATTTCATTTCAAAACACACAATTTAAAATTAAACAGGAGCTGATGGCCTATGCTGCCAATGCTCACTCCCATATTTAGTCTCAGAATTTATTCTGTTGATTAACTAAATAAATAAATAAATAAATAAATAAATAAAATTAAACACAAAATGAAATATTTGTTTGAATTTTTGACACCACGTTAAAATATTTTACAGTGTTGTAAACGTTTTCAAAATAAGACCACCTTGTATGAATTCGCCTTGGTTAAAATCCCTTTTTTTCAACTTTTTAAATTTGACTTAAGATGTTTTGTCAAAATGCCACAGATATGAACTTTAAACACAGAATAGTTTTCAAAAGTTTTTCGATTTAAATTTCACTCGATTTCTAGAACATTGTTGTAAGTAAAATTTTTTGAAAATCAGAAATATTTTAAATACCCAGCCACAATTTTAACAAGTCGAAATTAAAAATTCTTAATAAAAAAAAAGCTGTAACTCTTCCAAGAAAAAAATTAAAATAATCTCAGTATCATTAATTTATACCAATTATCGCAAGAAGTAGCCAACACCTCCATTCAATAAAAGAAGTCCAGAAACCAAAAGAAAAAGAAAAAGAACAAAAAAAAGAAATGAATTTGTTAAAATAAATCTACTATAAACTTTCTTTCACACACACACACACGCATACATACACTAACATCCACACAGGCAATACATACATACAATTGTATACAGCTGTTTTACATCCTTAAAAAAAAATTACAATAATAAATGTTCATTATATTGTTGTTGTCGTTCTTGTGTTGGTGAAATATCCTTAAGAATTCGAAAGGAAACCCCAAAACAAAACGGGAGAAAATTTAAAAAAAAAAACATGTTGCTTTTCTTGTACATCAACTGGGACAGTGAAGAATGAAGAGCAGAAATCTTTGAAATAAATGAAGGCAAAAGAGAAGGACACAACTAAATACTACGCTTACAAAGTTACAACAGATATCCATGTTCTCGCGTGTGTCTGTGTAAGAAAAACTGACCCATGTCCTGTCAAAAGGAAAATACGAAAAGATTAATCAACGCCACAAAATTCGTTTAAAATGTGTTTGGTTAATTGGAATAATTTGCCCCACCCCTCCCCTACGATTTCTACTTTCCTTCCTTTTTTACTCTGTTTTGTTAGTGTTGTAATTTGTTTTAATATTTGTTTTTTTTTATATAAAAATTTATGTGATAATAGTTATGACATTAAAAAAAAGTGAGAACCTTCAAACTTTTTAAATAAATTGGTAAGCGACAAAAAATTTCTTTGGAAAATATTTAGCTGCAAAAATGTTTTTGAATAAAAGACAAAATTTTGTGAAAAATAAAATTTGTTTGAGCAATAAAAATTTTAAAATTGTTATGTTCGATGTCTCTGGAACCGACCCTGAGGGTCTACACGGTTGGTTCTAAGAGGAGGAGTAAGATGAGTGAAGGATTTTTCATGGAGGATTTGGGCATAAAGTGTCTTTTTGGGCTGTCGGATTACAGAAGTATCTTGCTAGTAGAAAGCTTTGCCATAAGGCGGGCGACGAATTGGCTGAGGTGTTATCGTTGTCAAGAAAGACCATCAAAGTTCGCTGCGGAAGGCCGGATATCTTTTAAAGCCGTAATACACTATCCCACTTAGGTATTTTACGAAATTTGAAATTATTGTTTGAAAATTTTCAAAACACAAAAACTACTTATCATGACAGGGTTGCATTTTCGTAAAACACTTAAGACTTTGCGGGAAAGTGTATAACGGCCTTTAACGAAATCTTGAACATGTTTACTGGCAACCTAAATGACATTTCAATGGCTCGTTGCAAAACTCTCATTAAACGTGAGTCATACAGGAAGGCTCAAATAAGATTGCAGGGTGAGAAAACCTGCTCGTTGGACAGAACTTAAGGCCGGGCTATGACGCGGGCGCCCTATGCTTCAGTAGGAGTTAAAGGAATATATATATATCTGACGCGAGCTAGATCCGCGTTCTACTTAGGTTTGGTAGGGACCAAATAAGAATAATGATACCGGCCATTATGGGTAACTTGTTGATAGAGAACTAGGTGATGAGTATGAGCACTGTTGCCAACTTTTTTTAAACACTTTCGCCAAATCGGACTTCAAGCCGCTAGAAATCGCTAAAAATTTAAACAAGCGGAATTTTTAAAAAATACAACTAAAACCAAAACATTTTCAAAAGTTTTATATAAATCTAGATATAGGTTGCTGTTTCAAAGGAATACGACTCTCAAATCTGTATTGCTTAATTTTAAAATCTCTTTGCATGGTTCTTAAAATTTTTGAAAACAGATAGACGCATTCCGATTTTTTAACTCAATTACAAAGTTCAAAAGGTGCAATACCTAGCCCATAGTTTGATCTAGAATGGTTTTTTCGGCTCTCTTAAAAAATTTTATTTTAAGACTTACGCGGTTGCCCATGAAAACCACAGAAATTACGTTACATACTCAGGTTTCACACTTCCCTCGCTATTTTATTCCCCAAAAAAAGATACCCTACAAGTAATTTATAGTTTTATAAAACTAATGCTGACCAAATTTTATTATAATAGAAAACAGATTGAGAGCGTTACGGTTTTACGCGTACTCAAGTTTTTTTCGCGCGAAGGCTTTATATGGGGACAACGGTAAGTTATCGACCGATCAGCACGAAAGTTGCCAGTGTAATTTACTGTTATTTAAAACTGTTGCAGACCAAAATTTATTACAATAGCGATATTTGTTACCGTTTTAAGCGTACTTAAGTGTTTTTCGGAAGTGAGCTTTTTATGGGGCCTATGGTAAATTATGGACTGATAATCACGAAGATTTACAGTGTGATATCTAGATCTCAACGAAGTTTCACAGTATGATTTTTAGTCATATAAAAAATCTTATATCAATATGTGCATTCCGCCACTAGTTATGCTAGTTTTTGTAAAAAAATGGTTTTTAGGGTGGTTGTTTCACATTTTGATTCATAACTCTTTTCCTACTGAATCTATTTTGCTGGATTTTAATCTCAAACTGCTTAAAAGAACTAGAAACAATTTAGTACCAATATTTATGTTTTCTTTTGTTTCGTTCGAAAGTGAGCGTGATTTCAACAGACGGATAGACAGACGGACATTGCTAAATCGACTTCGAATTACTCAAGGACCCAGAAAATATATATTCTTTATGGGGTCTTAGATGAATATTGAAACAGTTTCACCCGGAATGACAAATTTGGTATACCCTTATCACAACTAGTTGTAGTGGAGGGCATAACAATCTATATATATAAAAATTAAAAATGTTTGTATGTTTGTTTGTTTGTTTGTTTGTTGGCTTATAGACTCCTAAACTACTGAACCGATTTTCCTGAAATTTTTACAGATACATCACGTGAGCCCTAAAAATAAAATAGGCTACTTATTTTTTCGATAGGGGCAGGGGAATTGGTATCCCCCATAGGATGCCAATATTAATTATCGCATATATTAAGATCCGCTGCACGCATTATGCAGAACTTTTGGTAGTAAGATCTTCTGAGCCCCAAAATTAAAATAAAATAGCAGCGGGGGAAGTGGAATCCCCCATAGGACGCCAATGTTTAACATCGCATATCTAAAGAACTGTTATAGTGAGAATGTTCAAACTTTGTGGAAGTCACTCTTATGGTATACTTCACTTTTGAAAATAAAAATAAAGCGAGTAGGTGCATAGGGGAAACACCTCCCATAGGATGCATATATTAAATATCGCTCAACAGAAGAACTATTAAAGGGAGAGTCTTCAAACATGGTTACAGCTACTACTATGGTAAACTATAAATTTCAATATAAAAATGGGCGGGGTAGACAGAGGAGCAGCAGTACCCCTCATAGATTGCAATATTAATAAGAGTTGCTGCAAGCAATTTGTTGAACTCTTGGTAGTAGGATGTTCTGAGCCCCAAAATTTAAACACAATAGCAGCGGGGGAAGTGTTACCCCCATAGGACGCCAATGTTTAATATCGGATATCTTAAAAACTATTAAAGTTAGAATGTTCAAACTTTGTAGAAGTCACACTTATGGTATACTAAAAATAAAGCGGGAAGGCGCAGGGGGGAAATACCTTCCATAGGATGCATTTATTAAATATCTCTCAACTCAAGAACTATTAAAGGGAGAGTCTTCAAACGTGGTTAAAGCTACTATTATGGCAAACTTTAAATTTCAATATAGAAATGGACAGAGGAGGAGCAGTACCCCTCATAGATAGAAATATAATTTATAGCCGCTGCACTCTTTTAATTAAACTTTTTGTAGTATGATCTTCTGAACCCCAAAATTGAAATAAAATAGCAGCGGGGAAATGTTACCCCCCATAGGACGCCAATGTTTAATATCACATATCTTAATAACTGTTATAGTAAGAATGTTCAAACTTAGTAGAAGTCACTCCTATGGTATACTACACTTTTGAAAATAAAAATAAAGCGGGAAGGCGCAGGGAGGAAAACCTTCCATAGGATGCATATATTAAATATCTCTCAACTGAAGAAGTGGTTTAAGCAGTGTAGCGAAGCGCACCGGGTTAAGCTAGTTTCTTTATAAAAACGCAAAAAAGTTTATAACATTTACGCTATTTTTGGCAATTATTTGCCGTTTTAAGCAATTAGATAAAATAAGTTATATGAAACTTAAAGAAATGTATTGCTTGCGATCTATCGAGCAATTTAGATCAATACCTTTCCCTTTGTTTCAAAATTTTTAGCAAGCTTGAAGTTGAAAAGAGTCAACCCTAACAAAATAATAACTGTAAATCGAAAAAAAAATGTCACATACAATCTTCAGTTCACTAAAATTGCAAAAGTAAGTAAAACCGTGAACGTAAACTAGAGGTTTTTAGCCAGAAAAACATAAAAAATGAATAAGAAAAATTATAAAATGTATATCTTAAATTTATGAAAGGTGTTTGCAGCGAAAATGAGCCGCTGAGAGATGTTTGAAAATCATTAGATTTCCCGCTTACTGCTAAAACGTATTTTTTCCCGCAATTGACATTTCAAAAACGCTAGATTTAGCGGGAAAATCTCTATATTGGCAACAGTGAGTATGAGCACAGGTTATAATGGCTACTCTAAATGTTATCAGGATAAGGAAGAATTGAGAGAAACGGTGTTTCACTTTCTCTGCCAATGCCCTTGACTCAGGCAAATCAGGATGAGAAATTTTCTTTCTAATGTAGGACTTATGTCGATCTTTTATTTCAGCAGGTAATCGAAATCGTTGGAGACTGCAGTAATGTGAGGGGGGGGGGGGGGGGGTATTCTTGTAAAAACTGCCTTAGCTCTGAACAGTGGCTCAAGGTATCAAAAAAAAGGACCAAAAGAGCCGTCCTTATGTCGGCTTTCTACTTAAGGTTAAACCTAATAAAAATTTCACTGCAAATTGTTTGGCGACAAAAAAGGTTTTATTATTTTCTACTGGGTGACAGAAAATATTTGTCTGGTAAAAGTAAAAATTTTGTCTGGCGAAAGAAAATGATGAAACACAAATCAAAATTTTAATTTTTTAAGAAAATTCAATGAAAAATTATTGCGTAAAAAACCAATTTAAATTGCTGTAATGCAATAATTTTCCATTCCAATTGGGGGAGACAAATTTTGTAACAAATGCATAGGGCAAGTTAAAACGCCTCTTTTCTTTAATTTACTCAGTTCAATTGTTACTGGTGTAAATGACAGTCGATAACAATAAGAAAATAAACAAAGAAATGTCAGGAATAATGACACATTTATTTTTTCTCAACGCTTTTGTTGCCAATCGTGTTTCCCACTGCTTTTGTTTGAAATAGTATACCGAAAAGTATATTTTGGTATCAATTCTTGAGCTTAATTTTTTTTTTTTTTGGTCTTATGAAAAGCCAGAAGTGTAACATTTCAACAATTTTTGTACAAAAAAAAAAAAAAAAATTAAAAACAAGAAATTAAAAACGAAACGGAAGTATGAAGCAAAAACAATGATCCTGCCCAACCAGAGAATTGGTTTAATAATCACTTGCATTTCATTGGATAAAGATGATGAGACCCATTAGCAATTGCAGAGGACAATGAGATAATTATACGTTAAACAATTAGATGCGTATTCTTGTTTTTGTGAATTCTGGTTGTACATTTAAGATTTTTTTCTGTATTGCGATACATTTAAAAAAATGTAGAATGTAAAATTAGAGATTAGAGTGAGTAATTTTTGTATTTCAGGTTGAAATAAAGATATAAGGACGAACCAATATTTTGCTTCAAAATTATTTAGTAGATTTTATTTTACATAATTTTTTGCGCAAAACTTTTTTGGCAACAAAAGATTTTGTATAAAAATTGTTGGTTGTTAAAACACAATTTCTTTAAAACTTATTCGGTGATAAAATTTACTGGGCGACAAAATATTTATATGAAAAAAGCTGATAATAACTAAAGAAAATTTTTTACGCGAAAAATTATATTTTAGAAAAAACTAAGACTTTCTGAAATAAAACTTTCATAGTGTGAACCTTACTTAGTCTAGGTTCACACGCTTCAGGTTTTAGTCGCAGAGTCTTGAGTTTTAAGGATAGAGAGGAAAAAAAGTAGTATATAGGTTATGGCCTTCAAGTCTTTAGTTTTTAGGATAGAGAGGAAAAAAGTAGTATTATATTTCCCTTCTCTCCTAAGAAATCAAGACCTGAAGCGTGTGAACCAGCACATAGCATGGCGAATTCATTACAACTGAACCTAAAAGCTCTGCTGATAACATATTTTTTAGCTTTAGAATTGTTGGATGTCAAAATTATGTTTATTATTTTTGTTTTTGCATTGTTTTGTTACTGTTTTTCACATTGTACAATGATTTTACCTGTTATGAATTCGCCTTGGAACTAAGCAAGGTATATTTACACAAGGTAAACTCGTTGGCCCATATGTTTGTCAGCTGTTTACCCAAGTTGGAACCCAAACGTCAAATTTCGTGTATATGAGCCAAAATTTGTATATGTGTGCGTTAAATTAATATTGTTTTATATGAAGACAATGTTGACAACTCGGTTCCTGTTATAGAGTAGCATGTCTACACTCCCAAGTGAGTCTACCTTGTGTAAATAAACCTTGGAACTAAGTTAAGCAACAATTTTTTTTTTATAAAATTAGTTGAAAAATAAAATTATGTCAAGAAATTTTAAAATAACAATACAAAATTATTAAAAAAAAAAACAAACAGAATTATTTTTCTCTAAAATATCTAAAGCGAATAAGATTTTTTAAGTTACAAAAAACTGTTGAAAAAATTTGGTTGGACGACCTCAAAATTTTCTATTAAACTTGCTAAGCGATCATAAATATCCTTGGCGATCGCACAAATTTGTTTAAATATATTAGGCGACCAAATAATATTCACAGAATTTGTTAAGCGACTTAAAATTTTTTTAAGGGCCAAAAATTCGTTGGACGAACAACAAATTTCTATCAAAAATGTGTTGATTGCAACAAAAAAAAAATTTTGACAACATCTGTAGTGCGATTCACTATGCTTTTTAAGCCACAATTGTTTCGTTTAAAAATGTTAACCACAAGATTAACCATTTTGCTATTCACTAACACTTTTAACGACATCTGCTGTTGTTTAAAGCCAGTTGTTTCAGTCAGCTGTTATTTTTAACAAAACAAATTGTGGTTTATTAACACCAACATTTTTGGTGTGGTTAAATCCGCTAAGAAAAAAGTTTATTTTTCGTTGTACCTATAAAGTCGATGAATATTATGGCTTTGGGGTACTTAGCCTAAAATTTATCCACTTCTTGTCACACACCAATTTTCCGTGGAGCCTCTTATTTATTTACCCTAAAACCAACAACTTAACTCAAATAAAACTAAAAATTTAATTTAATTAAAATTAAAATACTAAAATAAAATAATTAATAAAATAATAAAAATTAGTAATGTTTTACGCACTTTGCACAATATCATTTAAAATCTATAAATTAAAAGGTTTTTGTTGTCTTTTTTTTATTTTCTCTTTGTTATTTTATCCTATTTTGATGTTTCTCTTGGCAGAGTTGCCACGATATATCAATTTGCATAGAGAGAAAAATAAAACTGTTTACCATTGTTATAAATAAGTTAGTGAATCACATAGTGGTTAGTGCAAACATCAAAATGTGTGGTTTAAGTTAACACTTTTAAAAGTGTTAAAAGTTAGTGAATCGCACTACTGGTTGGCGAATTATATTATCTTTCATGCTTTCTGGGTACAAATAATCTTCCATTAAACTTAGTCTAAGACAAAAAATATTCTATTATTATTCGCATACCGCAATACTGCCCTCCTAAGAAAGACAGTCACATCTCCATTAAAGTAGTTTTGATGAGTGTAGGAAAAAATTCTACTCGCAAACACTAGTCGATTCAAATCTCTCGTTTTAAAATTTGCCATCGCGAGTTTTATTTTTAAGCTAACCAGCACAAATTTTTAAATAAGATTTATTCCTACCCTCCTAAAGACTACCAAAATGGAGATGTGACTTTCTTTCTTAGAAGGGCAGAATAGGAAAGAGGGTATTATGGATTTGTGCTGATGTGTGTAACAACTTAAAATATTGGTCCTAGACCCAGCTTTTAGCATACCGAATGACTTATGCTGGGTTTTTGATATCTGAGTTAAACTAGGTTTAGTTAATCTGAAAAAAGATTATTGCCGCCATTAACAAATTTGTATACAAAATTTTGAAGGAACAATTTAGTTTTGCTGAAAATGTTGGCCTGAAAAAGTCCGAGTTTTAGACTACGCTTAACTAAGCTTATACTAAATCTTTATCTCAAAAACCCGGCCCTAAAGTCCCTTTTTGAATCGATCTAGCAATGTCCGACCGTCTGGCTGGTTTTCTGGCAGTCTGTTCTTGTGCTCAGAATATCTAGATAATATTCAGCACAAAGAATGCTTAAGCTCATAACATAATTTTGTCTCCAATAAGATACACTCTCTAAAATTAGTTTTTAAATACTATGTTGTATAGTTTCATATGGTCGGGCTTAACCGACTATACATTCTTACTTGTTTTATTAATAAAATTTCTACTTATAAATTTTTCTTTTAATTTAAAATTGTTGCTAAATATTTATCCTCTGCTATTTTTGTTATCTTTTCAGCTTTTTAAATATTTATACACGGAAACATGACAATATAGCTGCATCACTTTTGAGGGTTTGTGTGTGAGTGTGTCTCATGTGCCTGATTGTACAAGTGTGTGGATGTGTATCTCTCCCTCTATCTCTCTTTAGTAATTAAAAAAGACAATTTTTGTTGTTGTTTTATGCTACTGAAGCTGTTGTTGGCGTAGAATAAAAGGAATTACAAAAAAAAGACTGTAAGTACCATTAAATATGAAAAACTAACAAAATGAACAGAATTCCCTTTTGGAAAAAGGGAAACACAGAAAAAAGGAAAAAAACATGCCATAAGAAAAAAAATCTTCCATACAGAAGTGTAATTAAATGGCAACGTACAGGCAAAAAGACAAACAGACATAGCGACAAACAAACATTAACACATTTTTAACACACATACACTTGACAAACTTTAAGTTTATTTAAGTCATAAATAGAATTTTAAAAAGAAGAACAAACGTCAGAAAAGCAAAAAAGGCGGCTACTGAAAAGTATGACAAGCATTTAACCTGTATTTTCAAAATGTTTTGTTTTCCAACTTTTTTTAAACCATTTAAAATGTGCAAAAATTTTAAGCATTTAAGATTTCATAAATAAGAATAAAACAACAAGTTACTTAACATCAGTAAGAAATATAAGCGATCAAACAATTTTTTATAAAACGTTGAAATATCATTAATTTTCTATAAAATTTTGTAGGGCGACCAATAAAATATAACCAACAAACACGAAGTCAAACCTTTTTTATACAAAATACCTTTATCATTCTCAAACCTTTTTCAGTTGTTTGATTTCACATCAACCGCAATTCTCAAACCTTTTTCAATTGTTTAATTTTAACATTTAAATTCAAATTGATAATGAATAGAATTTTAACATATGACATACAATATTTTTTCAATTTGATATCAAATTGTTATCAAATGTTATTCTCAAATCAAAAATAAACTTGGCAACCCTTAAGCGAAAAATAAATGCAAACATTAAAAATTAGCGACTTAAAATGGGGTTTACAATTAAAGAAAAAATACTTATAAAATGAAGTGAATCCGCCTTTTAATGGCCTTAATTTCTTGTGAAAAAAAATTATTTGTGTGTAAAAAACTAATTACGAAGTGCGAGAATGCAAAAAAAGAAAATAAAACGGAAAAGTGGAGAAAAATCTGAGTTTGTTTTATTAAAAATATATTGGAAGTAGAATATTCTTGTTTAAGAAAACTTTTGCCGCTCTTGTTTAGGTTACTCAGTTAGTCGACTACAAATTTACAAGATTTTCTATTAAATTTCTTTGGCGATCAAAAAATGTTCTAAAAAAGTTTTTCTAAAAATTTAAAAAATTTTTGAAGGGTTCCGAAAATTTGTACTAAATTTATTGTGCGATTAAAACAATTTCAATGAAATTTACTGAGTCTCAAAAAATGTCTAAGTTGGCAAAAAAAAAGTTTTACAAAATTTGATTTTCTAAAGATTTATTGATTGAATTTTCTAAAGTTTGTTGGGCAGACAAAATTTTTTTAACAATTTGCTGGGCTATTCAAAGTTGTCCTAAATTTTCGATTAAATACGTAAAATCCGCAATTCGTGCTCTCGGAAAACACACTGACATTTATTGTTATTAGTATAATCAAGTTCCTATGCGCATTTCACTGGCTGCTTAGCCCAGATAATCAGGAAACCTTTTTCCAAAGACTTTAGAAATGCTAAAGATAATATTTAAATAAAATTGTAAAGCGAATGAGAATTACAAGCACTCAACTTTAACTTGGAACGATTTAAGAAAACAACAACAATTAACAGTGAGTTTGTGTTTCCTACATTCCCGACTGAAATTGGTTGGTTTTTTTTTAACTCTAAATGTAGTTGTAAGTGGGTAAAAAAACAAAAATAAAAACAAATTACTTTATTTCTCAAAGTTTTTCTTGGGATTCAAAAAATTAATTAACAAGTTTTCGTTTAAATGTGCTAAATTCCCATTTCATACTATGGACAGACTAAAATTTATTGTTGAAGGGACAAGCTATTCCTATGCGCATTTCACTGGTTGCTTAGGCCAGATCGTCAGAAAACTTCATCCAAAGATTTTAGAAAAACTCAAGATATTATACAAATAAAACTGTTAAGCGAATAAGAATTATAAACCCCAGTTTTACTTGTAACAATATCAAAGCTTAAACAAAAGCAACAACAATAAAAAGTGAGTTTTTCTTTTCTTACAGTCCCGACTACAATTGGTTATTGGTTATTTCATTGTTTTTCTATTGAAATTCGTTGGGCGGTGGTTAGGCGTCTAAGAATAAAACAATATAGTTGCTATTAAAAAATATCGGTGCAACATATTTTTCCCGCGGGATCTTCTTAAGGTTATTTTCCTTTTGGTGTAACATCGTCCGGGGCATAATCGGTTGCAGCCAATAGTAGGAAATCGAGATCCTTTCTGGCAGCGCGAGTGTCAGTAGCACCCGGTGTCCAGGCAACGTAATGACTTTTGTTTAAAATCTCCGTTTGTAAGCTTCTTGCGGGAAATGCTTCCTGACTTTCAGGATGATTCGAAAGTTTTACTTTTTCTTTGAAAATATACTTTTTAAACAAGGAGCGAGTGTATAATCCTGCTTTATTATGCACTCAAATTGCTACCTTGGTTGCTTTTACACTCGGGATCAAAGTAGAAAAACTGCCATTTCTTCCACTTCTTCATTGGTCATTAGCCAAAGAAAAACTGTCGCTTTTACTTCTGATTCATTAAATATTAACAGTCGCTGTCAAACCAACTCAAGAAGCGAAAAGTTGTCACAAATTTTTGTTTTTTGTTCGACAGTTTTTGGTTTGGACTGCAGTTTTTGAAGCTCTGGTAAATCTTTTTACTTAAGCTACGGTCACACTTATAAAATATTTGATCAAATAAGCGTAACCCCTACTTTTGTTAATAGCTAGTGAGATTTAAAATGGTCTTAATATTACAAAATAAACTAATTATACTACTAGACATAGCAAAAAAAACAGTTTCCTGTAAGATGTGGTATTTTAATCAAAATAAATATTGATATTAAGCGAAATGATTTTTTAGTTTGGTTGTTGGTCCCGTTTTTTTCGTCAAATATTTGATAAGTCTGACCGTAGCCTTTAACATTTTTTTTCAAAAGAAATTGTGCGACAAGCTTTTTCTACAAAATTTTGTTACACAGTTAAAAATTTTTTGCAAAATTGTTACGACAATTTAAAAATTTTAAAGAATAATTTATGTTGTGTTTATTTTATGGAACTGTTTCTTTTTTAATCCATGTTTTTATATTTTAATCAGGCTAAAGTTCAACAAATTAAATATTAAATAAATTATTTTTTATGAAGAAAGGAGTTTCACAGCATGAAACAAATTAAAATTTATTGACAATTTTTCATTCTTGACTGGCCGGGGGAACGAACCCACGTTCACGGACAGGTCGATTTGACATGTTTCGATAGTAACCACTTTATCTCTGCAGAAATCTTTGCCGTTTAACACTCACCGCCATTGGCGATGGCTGGCAGTCAACAGTCAAACACCAATCTTTAAGCGAAATGTTATTTTTGTGCCCCGGTAGGCTAGCTTGTAGTGAGCTAGTCTATTAGCGCCGGTGTTGCGGGCAGTGTTGCCAGAACTTTAAGAGGTAAAATCAGCAAAAAAACCTTAATTTTTTATCAAAAAATCTACAAAATCTTCGTCAGGATTTTAAAAATCTTCAATAAATCTTCAAAACACATTTATTGCATTTTTATGTAGTTTATTTAGAAAACAATACAACAGTTCATTTCAAAATATGTGGCCATGTTCGAGAACTTTAAATCGATGGCAACTATCTATAAGTCGTCCTCGAAGTATAAGTTATAAAAAAGGAAATAATTGTTTAAACTTTCAACACAGAAAAGTTTTAAAAATGTGTTCCATTTTAATTTCACTCGAATGCGATATTTAGAATATGAATATTTTTACATTAAAAATATCTTTTCAAATTTAACTTCTCAGGCTGAGTTTGGACTTATCACACCTTTTTTATTTTAAGCAATAAATTAAAAGTTAATTGCCTGATATGATATTTAAACTATCAAATGTCTTGTTGAAAATTTACAAGAGTTCAAATATTGCAACTTTTAAAGATATTTATACACAAGTACATATCTGTGGCATTTTGACAAAACATCTTAAGTCGAGATACAAAAAAAGTTTTTAAGAAAAAACTCGGTAAAAAATAAAAGTTATAATATAATAAAATAATAATAATATAATATAATAAAACAAAATTTTAAAAACGTAAACAAAAATGTTTTTTGAATGAAAATTCGTATGATTTACAAATTTTTTTTCAACTTGTTAAATTTGACTTAGGACGTTTTGTCAAAATGCCACAGATATGAATATATACGTACATATGCATATTATTTTGTGTAAAATCAATGCAATGCGAATTTCTAATTTTTAAGTAATTTTTGTGAATAACATTCCTACTAATGAATCTATTTCCAAACGGTTCTTCAATGATCGGTTGATATATTATAGTACAAAGATGACAACGTAAAGAAGTTTCCACCGAGCAAAAAAATCTGGAATTTTAAAACAAAAATTTTCAAATCTGCATTTTGAAAATTTTGGGGATAAAATCTGCAAAATGCAGATAAAACTGCACTTCTGGCATCGCTGGTTGCGGGTTCGATTCCCGCCAGAGGCTCTGGTTTCTTTGCTGCATACAATCGTTGAGCTTCGCGAGATTAGCTTAGGGAATTAAAAAAAAATTTGTTATTGTAAATGATTATCAATTTTAATTGATTTACATGTTCTTCCTTACTTCTGTTTCTCATATTTCAAAAAAAATATATGAAGCAACTTAAAATGTTTATAAATTTAGTTGAGTAACTAAAAAATTTTCTAAAAAAAAATTCCGGAGACAAAAAAAAATTATTAGGTTATTTAAAAATGTCTGTAAACTTTAATAAGATCCATAAAGGTTTCTAAACAAAAATAGTTGGGCAGACAAAACTCAACCATAAAATGTACTACAGGACCAAAATTTTACACTAAAGTTTGTTTCTCGGCCATTTTTTTTATGAAGCCCTTTGACGACCAAAAATGTTTATCATAATTTGTTGTTTAGAGCTTTGTTTATATAAAGATTATTTTAAAGGATTTTTTAGTATGTTCTGCATAAACCTTTTAATGTTTTAAAAGAAAAACCCACCGAAATTTTATTAAGAGACCACCAACAAATTTAAACACTTAAAAAGATAAATTATTCAGCTTGCCCTATTTTATACGGAACTTAAATATAAATTTATCATTTAAAGTAAGTCGCAACAAAAACAGGCCTCAGCTGAGTATTTTCTTTATAATCTATTACAATTTAAACGGTTTTTGAAAAAGTGTGTAACAAAGTTAGTATGTGTGCGTGTATATATGTGTGTACAGAAGCAGTGAGAAGGACCCTTAACACTTAAACAAATAATCATACAAATTGAAAAAAATAAAACAACAAAAAAAAAAAATAAAATCTGTCAATAAAACACCAGCAAAAGAAAACTGTAACAGTTTTACGCACAAAATTATGTTCGTCTTAATGGAGACCACTAGCGACATCATCATTGCCAACATCATCATCGTGGTTGTTTTCATTCGGAGGACCAACAACAGTTTTATTTTCCTGAAGATTAAACAAACGCATCGCTGAAATAGTCAGTCGTAGTGGAGTAGATGTTCATGGCATGATTATTACGTGTATAATTCACTCACTCACTCATTCATTCATTCGTTCAGTCAGTCAATATTTTATTCATTCATTGGGTCATTAATCATGTTGCGTGCCAAAATAAACAACCTACGTGCCTTGACTTAAAAATTTGTAGTCTTCTCCACATACGCCGAGTCTGACTACGAAAAAGGACGAATTTTTCTTTTTACAAAAAAAAAAATATGTTTATGCTTTTAAAATGATGAAACAAATATTTAAAAACGCTACCACAAAAAGTGTAAATAAAATTAAGAAAGTGTTTGTCTGTGAATAAACCAACATTTTTATCTTTTTCCCATTTTACTTTTTTTAAATTCTGCTTTTATTTCAATTTCTTTTTTCACTTCTTCATATCAAGGATTCTGGGCTGGCAGACAAATGATAAACAGCAGGTTTGTACTGATGACTTATCGACAACAATTGTGGCAGCATTTGGGCAGAGTTTTTAACTTTTTACATTAAAGCGAGATATTGCTTTATCGAAAATAAAACGTTTTTCTTCTTCAACAAATCATTTTTTGTTTTTAAAAATTTTTATAGAAAATATTTATAATAAAAATTTTACAAACATTTTTTTCGCCCAACAAATTTAGAGAACATTTTTTTTCGGCTATCAAATTTTATAGAAAATTGATGGTCGTTTTGTAGAAAATCTTTAATCGCCCAACAATTTTTTAAGATAATTTTTTGTTTTTAATCCAAATTTTTTTTAATAATTTTTAATTAGGCTTAAGTTCATTAAATTTAATTTTCATTAAATTATTTTTATGAAGAAAGGAATTCCACAACATGAAAATCAATTAAAATTGTTATTGATAATCTTTCATTATTGACCGTGGCTTTGTCGCTAAACAATTTTTACAAAAAATTTTCGCTCGCCCAACAGTTTTGGGGAAATTTTTTAGTCGCCTAACAATTTTACAATAAGATTTTTTGACGACCAATAAGCTTCTCAGGAAATTTGGACGTTTGTCAAATTTTATAGAAAACTTTTTGTCGCCTAACAATTTTAACTGTTAATTTTTGGTTTGCGAACAATTTTAGAAAATAATTTTTGTCGCCCAATCAATAGCAAAAATTTGTTCGTTCCACAAATTTGACATAAAATTTTTAATCGCCCAACAATTTTACAGAAAATTTTTTTTCGCCAAACAATTTAAGAGAAAATTTTTTGTCACACAGCAAACTTCATACGAAATTTTTGGTCGTTCAACAAATTTTCTAGAACATTTTTTATTCCCAAAAAAAAAATTTAAGTCGCCCAACAATTTTTGCAAAAAAAATTTTGTCCCCAAAAATTTTGTTAAAACATTTCGGTCGCTCAACAATTTTACAAAAAAAAAAAAAATTTTGGCGGCCGACAAACTTCATAGGAAATGTTGGTTGACCGTTCAACAAATTTGATAAAAATAATTTTAGTCGCTTAACAAGTTTAATAGAAACTCTGTTGTCGCTCAACAATTTTTGGTCTCCGAACTATTTTAGAAAATAATTGTTGTTGCCCAACACACTGAAGAGCAAATTTTTGGTCGTTGAACAAATTTGACAGAAACTTTTTCATCGCGCAACAATTTTACAGAAAATTTTTTGTCGCCCAATAAACTTCATATGAAATTTTTGGTTGTTTAACAAATTCAATAGAATATTTTTAATCGCACAACAAATTTAAAAAAAAAAAAATTTTGTCGCCCAACAATTTTAGAGAAAATATGTTGTCGCCGCCTAACAAACTTCATAGCAAATTTGTGAGCGTTCAACAAGTTTTATAGAAAATTTTTGGTCGTTTAACAAATTGCATAGTAAATTTTTTGTTGGCCAACAACAAAGTTGGGGGTAGTGCACTAAATATTGATTTAAATCAACAATGCACTATCACTAACTTAAACTGCAAAGAAATGAGTTTGCACTCTTTTTTACCAGCTTTAGTGATGATTGTTATTTTTTAACTACCACTAAAAATTTTTTAGTATTACTGCAAATTTTTTCACTATCACTTAACGCAGATTGAATGCAATAAACTGCACCTAATTCAAATAGTGCAAAATTTGGACCTGCAATCAAAAAAGCTTCATACAAATATTCTATCACTAAAATTTAAAAATTGTAACTTTTTATAGGCATGGCTTTTTATTTTTTTTTTTTGAGGATATACATAAGCAAAGCTTATTAAACAAAATGAAATGTGCTAAATAACGGTATAATTATTGGCTTTAATCATGAAAAAACCAGTTTTTGATTTTAAATTGAGTGCAACAATTTTAGTTGCACTCAAATGAGTGAAAAAAAAAAAGTTGCAATAAACTGATGATTGCTTTTTTTTAAATCAAACTATTTTTTTTGAGTGCAAAATTTTTTAACATCACTATCACTCATGTTAAGTGAGGCTGCAAAATTTTCAATTCATCACTCAACATCATCAAAATGATTGCAATATTTTTGCACTATCACTAAGTGTGAGTTGAAACTGCAAAATGAGTGCACTACCCCCATCTATGCCCAACAATTTCACAGAAAATTTTGTAGACACGCAACAATTTTATAAAATATTATAGGCCACTCTATTAAATTTGTAAAAATTTTTTTTTTTAGATATGTATGTATATGAAAAACTTGGAAAATATCTTCAAGGGAATTTTGCAAAAATTTACTACTTTTAAATAAGCCATTTTTTCTTTAAAAAAAATTTTTCTCTTTAGAGAAAATTTAAAAACAATTAAATTTTTCTTTAAAGCCTGGTAGGTACTCTGTTCAACATTTCACGTGAAATGCTGTCAAAATGCATATGAAAAAAACTTGTGCGGAATATCTACGAAATAATGTTGATGGAGTTGTACTCTGTTTATTTTGTGAAAAAGTTCCGAAATGTTTCTGGCAACATTTTTTTTACAACTGCGAAATAATGTAAGCTGCCTTTATTTCACGTGGAATTTTAAGCAAAAGCAAAAAATATGAACTTAATATTAAAAAAGAAATAAAAAATTAAAATAACACAATCGGTAACAGTTTTTTATCCATATTTACTTTTTTTTATTAAATTTTTTATTAAAAAAAAATAATTTTAGTAAAATACATGTGGCGTTTGTTTACATACACGAAACAATGTAGCATACTTTGAAGGAATAAAAACGTCAAATTGTACAAACTCGCAAGATTGGTAACATTGATAAATGCCAAAATTTTCGTGTGGAATAATCAATGTTGCTCAACATTTTTCACAAATTTGAACAGAGTACTAGGCTTAAGACCATATTTACATTATGCAATTAACGTCGCAACTTTTGCATGCAACATTTTGTTTGTTAGCAAGAGGTGTAGGGAAGAAAACGGGGTTATAAAAGTTGCACGACGACGCATGGATAGGCATTTTATTAGTTTTTGACATTTTTGTGTTAATTTTTTTTTTTCGAACTTAAATGTTTTTATTCGAAATGTTGTCAACTTTTGTGCTGAAGAAAAAAACGCGGCTTTCATATAAATATTTTTAAATTAATTAAAGATTTAAAAAACGAATTAAAGCAAAATTCAACTGTAGTTTTTTTTAAACTTTACAACCAAAAGTTAAAAACGAACCAATATTTTGCACTCTTAATAATAAAAAACATTTTAACCTTTTTGTAATTGGCGTGTTGCTTCTTAAATATGTATGTTTGTTCAAATAGCTATTAAGGAATAACATATTTCAAAAAGTGTAACCATGTCTTGAAAAATCTTAATTTTTCCAGACCGCCGCTCTCTAAAAATGGTACATTTTTACAAAGTCCCTTTTTTAAAAAGTAAGTTACTTAGGAAGTACATTTTTTAATTATAACTAAATATTAGCTATAGAGATTATTGAAAATCTTTTTTAAATTATAAATATGTAATTATAAATATATATACATATCGCACATAATAAAAATAATATCGCACATATCCACAAAGAGACACGTAATATTTATATTTACCCGCTAAAAAAATATCAGGTATTTTGTGTATGAAACGGTTGGTTTAAAGATCTTTAATATTAAATTTAAAATAGTTTTGCTTCCACTAAAAATTTTTAAATTTTGAGCTAATAACCTCTTCATGATCAAGTGCGGTATGCATTTGTATAATAATAGAATATGTATTACATATTAAAAAAAGTTGCGATTTTTATTTGTATCTATTAGAATTTTTAATCGCTTAGTAATTATAGAAAATGGTTGGTTGATAACACAGTTGTTTTGTTTACATTTGATTGAAAAAAAATTTTAATGTGAAAAGAGTTTCGTAGCAACCAAGGCGAATTCATACAAGGTGCTCTTATTTTGAAAACGGATACAACACTGTAAACTACTTTAACGTTGTGTCAAAATAATACAACACTGAAGTAAACAAATTAGATGTGCACTTACATACATGTAAATATAAATGTCAACAAAAGTAACAGCATACCATTTTGACACAAGGTTAGTTTTCAGCTGTTGCTTTCGTAGCAAGCCAAGACCACCTTGTATGAATTCGCCTTGGTAGCAACTTTAAAAGAAAATAGAAAAAAAAACTCGGCGTTAATGCGGTCTAATTGTCAAACTTTATTTCATGAAAAATTTAAAAAAAAATTAATCGATTTGTTTTCATTTTAATTCAATTTGTGTTAAGATATGGATATTCAATTACTTCTCCATTACATTATAAATTTAAAATACCTGCTTTAAGCCAAATCGTCTTTATGGATATGATGAAGCATGGGGTCTAAACCAAAAAGTAAACAGAAACTACAGACTTTTACTAGCTACTGATTACATCATATAAAATCATATGTTTTTGGTCAGATTCTTTTAATAACATCGAGCCTGACACATCAATCCTCAATTGATTAAAACATAATACGAAAGAAGTTTTCATGGACTAGCCTTCGCTAAAACTTCTCTAACATTCAAGCCACAGGACACTTGGCGACATCAACCTTAAGTCAGCTAACTAAATTGATGCACTAGACAGAACCAGATGGGAATTTCCAATTAATGCCGTTTGCTCCCAAAATGCAGAAAAGCGAATCAACATCATCATTTATGTTAGTATTTCAGCTTCTTTAAAATATTACTTAAAACAAAGTAACTACTTAAACTTTTTTAAAGATTTTTTACACTTTCTATCAAAGCTGTGATAAAAATCCCTTTTTAAGCAGAATTATTTTTTAACAATTGCTACAAAATTAAAAATCTGCTTGTATTTTATTCAATTCAAGCAAAAACTTTTCAATAGTTGCGTTTTTTTTATTAATTTAGCACGTGTATATGATGTATACAAATATAATACTACTAAAATTTACACACACACTATGACACACAAATGTTTCTCAATACACAATTCCCCACTTTCATCCTTTCACTCCTTTTACACACAGTGTATGAGCATTTTCATTTATCATAAATTAAATGTCTGGATGCATTTTTCTCTGTGTTACATTCTGTTTTATCACAGCATTTTAACTACTCTGGGAGAGTAAAAACAACAACAACAACAACAACAACAACAACAGAAATATAATATAAGACAACAACCATATAGAAATGAAAAGGTCACTAGCCTTGATAAAACGCAAAGTAAAGTTTTCAGTTGTTGTTGTCGTTGTTGTTGTTTTAGCTGTAGTAGTTAGTAGTGGGTGTTTGTTGTTGTTTTTGTCGTTGGATGAAAAAGAATAAGCAAGGAAAAAACACAGAAATAAAATAATAAAAGTAAAATGAAAACAGAGATACTCAATTTATCACAATTGCTTTCAATTTAAGCAAAACTTCCCCTTTACTCCCCATCAACATCATCATGTTCATCATTATCTTCGTTATCATCATCATCTGCAGAAGAGTGAACTCTATAACAAACTAAAAGCTTTTTATATAAAATTTCGGTAAAAGAAAACGTAAAGTTTGGGAAGAAAAAGAGTGAAATAAAATTTACTCTCATTAAAGATGTATTGATAAAGTTTAGAAAAAATATTGATAAACTTAAATATTCAAAAGGTGGGCAATAAAAATTCCCAATTCAATTTAATATTTATTTAATAATTTTCCTAGGTGTGAGAAGCAAAATGAATTTAATTCACTGAGAGGCATTGATTCTCCCTATTTGTGTGTTTAATTGTAAAAAGAATTTAAGATTCCTTTATACAATAAAAGCTGAAATTTTAGTACTTTTTGGTTTAACATTTATGTAAAAATTATGAAGATATATGTAGATCAGTGAAAATAGTAAAATTGGGCCATGAGAAATGGAAAGCTTTTGATGTTCATTATTAAGCTCAGCTTGGGAAATTGGGCTTAAAACTTATACTTACTAATGAAGTTAAGGTCAGGTCAAACCATATTATTGTCAAAAATTACCAAAAAGTCTCTCAAAGGTATTTAAAAAAACAAAATCAAAATAAAATATTGATTTCGTACTTAATGTGCGATCAGTTTCGCACTTTGCTAAAACAAATGACAGTTTCATAAAACTTAACAAAAAGTTTCCATAAGTTCAATTTGGTTTGCCTCATATGATTAACATGTATTCGAACATTTGCTAAAGCCAACTTAAGCACATTATGGTTGGGCCTTTAGTCGTATACACAGTTATTTAGTCCGTTATAAGCAGGGAGACCAGAATTATGCTCTAAAAAAAGTGTTTTGAGTAAGCAGTAAAAACTTGAAAATATGCCCTAAAATTTTTTAAAATATGCCTCAAAAAATGGCTTATTTGAAAATCAAATAGTCAACAATTTAATAATATTTGCATTTAAAAGAAACAAGTAAGAAATTTCATTTGGTAAAACTTATGCACTATAGTATTTACAGACGACTTTTCGAAATTGTACCCTATTTGGAACCAATAGTCATGGGCTCACCAAAACAAAGTTATGTTACGAATTAAAAATTCATAAATGTTAGGGTTATTTGTGCCAAAAATTATCTAGATACACAATCTATATGAGGTTTTTTTTATCTTAAAGGCATTTTAGGGACGGTCGATAAATTTTATATTAATATTATTCTTTAAAGCTTTAAAGCTATTTACGAATGGGAGCTATGGTCAGATGTGAACCGATTTAAAAAAAGTATTAATTACAGTAAAATATTTTTCGGGCGAATTTCATCTAAATACATAAATATCTATGTGGTTTTTTAACACAAAGCGTCTATTTCGGAAAGAATTGTCTATGAGAACTTTGTGAAATTGAAGACCGATGCTCACCATTTACACCGGCTTCGTCCTTAGTGCAATGTAAACTTATTTACCAAATTTTTATCAAATTATCGACAAACTGTATCTTCTTCTTTTAGCGCAAAGTCAACATGGACAAACAACCAGAAAGATGGACGGATGGACATCGTTAGATCACTTTAGAAAATGATTCTGAGTCTATCGGGTTTGATTTCTATGTATTACACACATTTCCACTCACTTGCAAACAGTATAATTGCCCTGAAGGAAACCTGGGTGCAAGTGTCATTAGTTTTTTCGACTATTTTGGTGACATTGTCAACGAAGTGTCTACACTACACTACATTACATTTGCCACTATAATTGGCTTTAATACAAAAAAAGATTTTATCAATAACAACTTTGAAGTACAATTCCTATAAAAGTTGAAGAAATAATAAAAAAAAGATTGTTATGATTTCGCAAAACGAATTCATGTAAACGGTGGTGTCGATACTACAACAAGTAACAACACCAAAAACACAACAATGTATTTTTTTTGTTGCTTTCGTTGATCCATATGTCAAAATCACAAGGAACTTTTGACATTTATCTCTCTAATTAAAAAAAAAAAAGTAGCACAGCTGTGTTTTCAACGCCACCTGAAAAATGAATTCGCCTTGTGATTTCGTGTTCGTACACACAAAAAAAAAGACTGTAGTGCCAAAAGAAATTGATTTTGATTCAAATAGAATTTACATTCGGATTGTGCCCAACAAGATTTTGCATTTGTAGCAACAAGTCTGTTTCTTTTGTGCCAAAGTGTAAATTCATTGTTCAAATACAATTTTTTTTACGACAACAGTTATATTATTTGATTTAAAAAATAAATATTTTATGACAACAAAAATTGTTATTTCCTGCAAATGCAAATCATTTGCGTCAACAGCAATGTTCAATGTGCTTTTATTTCAGAGGAAAACCTTTAACGACAAAAGATATTTCATTTGCAACAAATAATTTTGCTGTTGAAAAACTTCAAATACTTTCATGTTGTTGCGGTAAAAAAAATTTTGTTGGAAATTTTCTTGCGATAAAAGGTTTTCATTTACGACAACAAGTTTTTGTTTACCCCAACAGCATAATCGTCAAATGCTCAAATTATTTGGCATCACAATATTTTTTTTTTTTTGTGTGTACAAAAAGTGTAGCCTATATTTACTAAAAATACTAGTACTAGTGATTCTCTGGTTCCCATATCTACACATGTTTCCAAAGGAACTACCTAGTCAGTAGTACCAACGTCAGTAGTAGATTTCCAATAACACGCACATGTTAAATGTCTATCGTAAATAACATTTCCTGGGGTATAATAAGTCACTAGAACTGGTGAATCAGTACAGATTCACTAGTGACATTTCCTGCAGGGTGGTTTTTCCTTAATTGTTGCCTATGTATGAAATTTGACAGTTCAAAAGAGCATTTAACCTTAAAGATAACCTACTTTGTTTCACAACTGTAGAGTGAAAACCAAATTAGATGGTTAATTTAAAGCAATACGTTGCGTATACAGGTAGACATTTAAAACAAAAAAAAAAATTTTTATTTCATCCGGTGCGAAAGCATTTGGAGCCATTTAAAAAAAATTAACATGTAAATTATGCTTAAAAAAGGTGAAATATGCGCCATAAAACTAAAAAAATGCTTCATTAACTAAAATATGCAAACACATGCTGCAAAGGGTAAAATATGCGAAAATATGCATTAAATGCTCTAAAACGAATAAATATACTGTTTCTGTCTTCATTGGTCGCTTAAGGGAAAATATGCAATTGCATATTTATGGTTTCTCTGGTCATGACACAGTGGCTTTCGTTAAAGCTAATGTCGTTAATTTTTATATCAATACCAATATTTATAAATCGGAAGTAGTATTTATATGGGACCTATGGGTAAATATCGACCGAATTCAATAAAATTTTGTTAGATACCAACATAACAAAATGGTTTATGGGCAGAAAGACCCTATTCCGGAAAGAAGGTTGTATGGGGGATAAGTCAAACGCTTCTCACCATTTTTATTACGCTTGGTCCTTGTTCCAGTTAGAACCTTTGTACCAAATTGCATGAAATTTTCTCCAAAACTGCGACCTGTACTTTGCGCACAATGTTAACATGGACACCCAGCTGGATAGACGGACATCGTAAAATTAATACAAAAATTGATTTTAAGTCGATTGGTAAACTAAAAGGTGGGTCTAGGACATCTGCGCAAATGCATAATACACTCGCCAATACTGTGCTGTGGGTATAAAAACTGCGTGTTATAATTTCAAATTTAGACATTATAAAGGTTATTTTATAGATCGATCAATTCTTATAAATGTTATATGTAACACTTTTAATATTAGCTGCCCTTTAACCTTCGCTTTACCAAAGATTTTTATGTACATCGTTTACCAAGTCCCAACCGGGTGTTAATGCAAGTTTAAAAGCGATGAGAACAAGTTTTCTTCATAAATTTTTTTTTTTAGCTTTTTATTTAAGATAACAAGTTGTTTAGTGAGTAAAAATTTCCTTTCAACTCAACCAAATTTAAGAAGTAATTTAAGAAAAAAAAAATCACCCGGATGGGCATTGTTGGTAAAGCGAAGTTTAAGCCAAATCCAAGAGTATATGCATATTTACCCAATAGTAGATAAGCTTGTAAACATGGTGATCTCCTAGATGACAATTCGAACATCACTTGCTTGGCTTTCCACTGCCTCAGTCTCTTATTCAACGTAAGTAATTTAGACTTGCACGGTTAGCGTGGACACTTGAATCCACCTATTTCTTAGCAAGGACTTTATGGCCCAGCTGCGAAAGGACTGACTATCCACTTTGGCTCAACAGACAACAGTACTAACTGGACACTGGCCGGAAGGAACTCATGCGAGTAGAATAGGCTTTAAATTCAATGACTACTACAGAAATTGCCATGACGAGGAGAAACAGGAACCGTGCTTTATTTTGTCTAGCAATGTACGGGAATTCAGGACTTAAGAGAGAGTTATCTGGGGTCTCCAATACTTATCTCAGTAATAACTGGGCAATGGCCGGTAGAGTCTCATTTGAGTAGAATGCATCTAGAATTTAAAGACAACTGCATTTTTCTTTTATCTTATTTTCTGTGTCAATGTCCGAGAATTCAGAATCTAAGATAACAGTACTTTTCTGCTTGTATGATCTATTAGAATAGAGCTAAGACAGCTTCTTGAGCTTATTATAGAAATAAATTTGTTAAGATATGCAGTGACATCTATAAAGCAGTTGCTCTTTACGATGAGCAGATCCCAAGTTAGCTTTCTTTATGGCATCTGCAGAAGGAGTCTAGGCCTTCCTGGGTATATTAAAATGTTTTTCGGAAGTGGGCTTCATATAAAACCTATCTTAACTAGTGGACTGCCCATTTGACATAGTTTTAAGTTATATAGGAAAAGAATGTTGCTGTTCCGCTAACGAACAATGTCTGAATTTTTAATGAACTTAAATATAGTGCTTTTTGTAGTCTAAAGCTTCCTGAAATGGGCGTGTTAAAATCCTTTTGACCGTGAACACAATATATCGAATCGTACAAAATACTTTTTTAAAAAACCTATAAAAATCTAACCTCTGTAAGTAACTTCTGCTGCCATTAAGCTGGCCTAAAATTGTGATATTAAGATGGAACTCATAACAAAAGAAAATTAAGTTAGCAAAAACCTGGATTGTGATTATAAGGTCCCTAATAAGCCACGTCTTTTATTTTAAACTCATTTCCGGAAATCTCGCTTCGTGAATAAATCTCATACTGAAGTGGGTTTAGAGAGAGAAAAGTAGCGCAAGCAACTTTCGTGCTAAGCAAAATCATAATAACGCCTAGCTTTTGTATGAAACCCATTTCTGTAATTGGAAAGGTAACAATCTTACACTATAGCTAGTACCAAATTAAATTTAATTAAGGGAATTACTTTTCTGTCAAAAAGTACCCCAACTCAAATACAAAACTAACCTTTTATGTCTATTCCGCATCCCCATAATGAACACTTTCGATGAATCCTTTCGATAGCGAATAAAACAAGACAGTCGTAGATGAGCACAAAATGAACACAACCAGAGATGACCAATAATCGAAAAAAAAGTTGTTCTTTACTTTTGACTTCCTGCTACTTTAGTCCTAAACTGAGCAAAAAAGCTTTAGTAGAGAGAAATTGTTAACATAAGAGAGCTCATTTCAAAAAAACAAGAGAAAGAGCAGGAGACAGAGAGAGACAAAACCCCCAGTTGTTGCTTTTTTCCTTTAACTTACAATTTGCCTGGTTTGCCTTGTGACTATTTAATAAGAGATAATTGAGTAAAATTATTACAAAACAAATCCTAACTAAAAGCATCACTGTGTTTGTAACTGTCACATATTGTCATGGTATTGGTGAATGTTTGGATAAGTTTGTGTATGTGTGTGTGTGTGTGTGTGTGAGTTTGTGTAACAAAATTAAAAATTTGTTTATGTTGAGGGAGTTCACAGCATCTTTAAAAATTTCCTAAAATTCATTTAGTTGCAGTAAACGAACGCGACAAGTCTTTTTAATAAAAACTCGCTGGAAAAATTAAAAAATAAAAGAAAATTAAACACAAAAAGAAAAAACTTTCAAATAAAGAGACTTACAAAATAAAAGCAAAATAGAATAAAAAAAAATATCTTGAACTTTTTTCAAAAAAAAAAAAAAATTCAACACATTAAAAGTTTTTAACTTATTGAAAATGAAGTGTTTTGAAAACCCCTACTAAACAATATTGTGCGTGTTTTATTTTTTAAAGTAAATTATTTTGTTTAAATTTTTTAATGTAAGCTACCAGCAACAACAACATCAATAACTATAAAGTCTCATAAATAATGACATTTAGCAAAAAGAACAGCATAGAAAATATTGTAACCATATCTTAAAATTTTTCTTTTGTCTTTCTTTTTTCACTTTCGAGTAGTTATAGCAAAAGTTTCACGTTTAGCACTTTTCCTATGCGGTTTTTGTTATTTTCTGTTTTCTATATTTTTTTCAATTTATGCATTTTCTTACACACACTCGCATGCACACACTCGTAAACCATACACAGCTTTTTAAACAATAAATTTTTTGTAAGAGCAAAAAAAATTATGGCAAAACGATAAAAAACAAGTCTTATTTCTCTGTAAGTTTTTTTACAAAATGTAAATTTGTATAAGTGTGAGTATGTGTGTGTGTTTAAATGTTGTTGCATGCGACCGGAAGTTGCTGAGGAAATTGGAAATATGCGAGCATTTCATGGAATTTAAAGTGTAGCAGTTTTATTATTTGTTGCTGTTGTTGTTAATTTTTTTTTTTATTATTTTTCTTTTAAATACAATTGATAGTAATGAAATATAATCATAACAAGTAAAAGAAGGAATTATCTAGTTTTCCGATCTAAGATGTGCATGGTTTTGCTGAAAAGGTAAATTATTTTTAAAATATATAAAAACTTTTTTTAATATTGAAACTGGCAAAAATGTTAAACAAATTTAAAGACGAAATAAAAAAAAATAGCTTAAGACTAATATCTCTTAAAGAAGGCAAATTTATTTACACATTGGTATATTATATATCTGCCTTATATTTCTTTGTAATATATAACAATCTGCAAGCGGAAAACGCTTCGCTGGAATAGAGTAAAGTTTAAAAAATGAAAACAAACTATAATAATTAATGAAATAAATTAAAAAACTAAAAAAAAAACTTGCGTTTTCTGAATAAAACGCCTTAAGTGTAAAAAGATAGTTTGCGCCTATGCATATGCTATGTTATTTAACTCAAGTAACACTGCTACAGAGTCTTACTGCCTGTTTTTAGAACGCGAGCTCGAAAGTCACCCGTTTAGCTAACATTCAAAACAAAAACAGATTTTGAAATTTTTTTTTTGCTTTTTTTCACCAAATCCCAAGATATTATTACATAAAACTAATTACAACAAATTTCATAATACAGTAGAACTTCCATAACTCGAATCACCATTATCCCCAAAAAAATTTCATACCATATCTTCGAACTGCTTTCTTTTACTCCAAACAATTCTTGACTTCTTGATTAGTTTATAATTTTATTCAATCGACAACCATTTTAAATTTAATACACGTTTTGCTGCCATTCCAAAAAATCAGGGCTGTGGAGTCCTAAAAAACTTCATACCATATCTTCGAACTGCTTTCTTTTACTCCAAACAATTCTTGACTTTTTGATTTGTTTATAATTTTATTCAATCGACAACCATTTTAAATTTAATACACGTTTTGCTGCCATTCCAAAAAATCAGGGCTGTGGAGTCGGAGTTGAGATTTTGTACGGGAATCGGAGTCGGAGTAGAAGCACCCACAAAAACTCACGACCCCGATTCCAAAATTTTTCGGCATAAAAAATTTAAAAAATGTTCTAATATTTTCCAAAATAAAAAAATTGAAGAAGGTCTGTTTTAGAAATTTTGAAGACAGAAAATAAGAACCAGTCTACTTTACATTTGTAAAAAAACTATCTATATAAAAGCTAAATGCGGCACGTTTTAGAATAAAAATGTCGATTTGAAATTTTTAAAAGGTACTGCATTAAAAAAAAATTAAAAGCCAAGAAAGGACCCGTCTCATATATCTTAAGCATCAAGTTTTTCGATTAGGAGTCGGAGTTGGACTTAAAAAATTTCATCGGTTGGAGTCGGAGTTAGAACTATTTTTTGACGACTCCACAGCCCTGCAAAAAAAAATAGTTTTTTACATCTACATCAATCGCGACTGACATTTTCAAATATAGCTAATACTTACGCAAAAAAAATTTATCATACAATGTATAAGAGGGATTTCCCCGAATTAACTCTTAAATGGATACCTAATTGATTTGGCAGAAATTGTCACCTGAGCCTGACTGGGACTACCTGAATTTTGTATAGAGTTTTTTGTGGCCATCGCAAAAACTTTCACAAAAGAACTACAGAACCTAGCTGGGACTTCTTTAGTTTGTATGGAGTTTCATCGCTACAGCAAGAATATTTTGTTGTCAACTGTAATAATTCATCGAAATAAAAGTAATGAAAGAATTCTTAATGTGTTGCGTAAGCTTTTTTATACGTTTAATTTTTATTTTATTTACTACGCTTCATATATAACAGTGTAGTGTCTCGTCGTACCCTGGAATAAAAACTTCTTGACAGAGATTGCCACGCCCACAGATACGAAAAATTTAATTTCTCTAAGCTATTCCACCCAGAACACCTTAATTGAGTAATTCATACAAAAGTAGGAGGGTCTGTCGATACTATCTAGGTAAAATAATAAAAAAAGTTCCAAAATGCCTGGCCAGTCTCAGGTATCCACTTAAGGGTTAAAAAAGATGTCAACACTAGGAACATCAATAAGGTTTAGGCAACAATCCACCTGATATATAAATGAATAGCTTTCAAATTAAATTAATAGATTTCAGAAAACATAAATTTTTTGTTGTTGTATTTTTTTCTTTAGCCAGAGTTATGAATTTATGAATGTTATTTTTATTTTTGCTAATAAGACCTAAATTTCTTTAATGTAACTAAAATTCAATTTTTAATTACAACATCTTGTTCGCGACGTTTCATCGATTGTTTGTCGACGTTTTCAAGGGATTGTCTATTTAAAAAATATTTCGATTGATACATTTATTGTCCTACAAGTCTAATTTTTGCCGGTTTTTGAAGCCAAAGTTTTTAAGCGAACAATAAACCATTACAGTAAAGTTGATTTCGATAGAAATAATTAAATTGTTTTTCTTGTTTCTCACTGTTACTGCTTTTCCATAACCCGTTTAGTTCAAACTAGTTGCACAACTGTTGCAAAACTTTCATGAAATAGACAACTAGATTGAAACTTTTCTTGAAAACCTTTGACTTTGAACGAAAAGATATTAATAGTGAACAAAAAAAAAAAAAGTTGATTATAAAAACTTAACCATTCCATAAAAAAAAACTAATAGAAATAAAAAGAAATTGAAAAATAATTAAACTTTAAAAACTACAACAGCCGCTTTAAGCCCTTTGAAAAAGAAAACAAATCTATATAGAGAAAAAAATCTTCAATAATATTAAAAAAAAGAAAAAATAAAAATAAACTCTTGCTAATAACAATAAAAAAAATCAACAAGTGATATAAAAAAAAAAATAATTTACATTTAATATGTAAAATGGAAAGAAGAGAACAAAAAAACGTCAACATTTAATCAAAAACAGTAGTCAAACGTCTGGCTGCCGCCAATGTTGCATGTCTTTTTTGGTCTCTTTATATTGTATACTGTTTTTTTTTTTTCTTACAGGGCACAGTGTGACTATTTTAATATCCTTTTTTTTCTCTATTTGCTATCCCGACAAATTCCCACTAGAGATTTTATAGATGTCAATTTTATATTCACTCTCAACAATCAGCCAAAGAGCAGCCTGAAATATTGTTTACAATAAATTCTGAAAAAAAAAAAAATGGTGGAAGCTGAGGGGCACTGTTAAGGGATCCAAAGCCTCATACATTTAAATTTTATTTATATCGATACACTCCTACATTGATGTGTATGCATGTATGTATGTATATCTGTGTATTTGTCTATACTCCTATCAATCTTTATTTATTGAAACTGCTGCTGAAAAATATTTCGCAATGTTCGAATGTGTGTGAGCTCTAAGGTTTTTTTTAACAACGGAATATGAAATTGAAATCCCCTAGTCCCAGTGGTTAGAAAGCAATAAAAAGAATATTTACTTATACTTTTGCATTTAAATGTATAGAAACAACATGATCAGATTTCCCATATACATATATAAAAATATAATTATTTTTAATAGATTTTTGACGAATCATAAAAATTTTGTTGCAAAAGGATGAAAACTGAAATAAAAAAAAGTTTTTCAACTTTATATTTATTTTTTATACAAACACGAAAAAATAAGTTCAACAACTATTCAATCATTTCGAAAACAAATAACTAAGGATGTTTATTAGAGCAAGCCGGACTGTTTGATACCCTACACTACTTTGGTGTATTAATATGTTTGTACTTTCGTAAGACTATATATTTTATTTCATGTAAATATGTGTGTCCTTTAGTGGTGATGTATGCAAAATAACTCGAAGAAATATTCAAAGGAAATTAGTTTTTCGCAAAATTGCATCACTATGGACCTCTATATAAAGTCAATATCAAGTGTGTTTTCTATGTGATGTTCAAAGCGAAAAAGAGTCGAAATACCTAAAATAAAATATTTGTTAACGGTTTTATAAATCGAATATAATTGCAATTGCAATTTATCGAACTTTTTAAGGCCTCGTAACTATAACGTAAACATAAAGGTTGCAGATCAGCTGTTCCTTATCATACGCAAAGAAAAAACATGGTTGTGGTAAACATATTATGATAAGATTCATGATTGTAGTCGCCATATTACGATTATTACTATCATATTATGACCAAATATATTCGTAACATTACATCATATTTTTTCTTTAATCATATTCTTATCATGTTAATCATAATAAGTTATTATTATTGTCAAGTTAATCATAACAAATTTGGAAGTAATCATATTATGATACAGTGGTGCTGTCACAACAATAAAAAAAACTAAAACTTTTTTGCATCGATTTTTTATTTTGTGGCACTTTACAATTTTTTTTTTTTTTTTTTGTTGTGTGTGTAAATACAATTTCTTTATTTTTTTAATTTTTTTAATGGATATTTTTTTTTTAATTGTTGAACCAATCACTAACAAATAATTCGATAGGCATATTTAAAACAAACGACACAACTGATACAAATTTAATTTACAAATGGCGATAACAAAATATAATTAGAGTAAAGATATTTTGATTGGATCTTAAGCATACTATGATTACACGTATAGAAAGTTATCATGAAATGGTTATGAGTAATATAATATGTTTTCAAAGTTATCAATATTTAGTTGTTAGAAAAATTATTATTTTTCGGTTAACAATAATCAAATTCATAATTGCGGTAATCATTGAAATGTTTACAGTAACCATAATATTGTTGATATAAAATCAAAAAAAAAAATAACAACTATTTGTGTACGACAACAATATATTATTTCAATAAACATAGTATAGTTGCCGTAGTCACGCCCAAACATATTTTTTTTTGTCTTCACCGGTGCTGTGACACATTTTTTGATACTGTCTTAAATTTGGTTTCTGAATTTAATTCTAGGACTTGTTTTATTGAAATAATACTACATTTTAATTAAATTGACACTAGCACGTTCATTGAGAATAGATCTGTGAATGGTAAAATGGTGTCAATTGACCCCCTCCAATGACAACCCCATGTAAAAGTGATAGGTCTTATTCATATAAAGTGTTAGAACTAGAACCGGTCTCTACCACCAAAGACCTATCACGGGACCACTTTGGTGTCAGTTCGCTTCCCTCTAGGGAATGAAGTTAATTTTTGTTTATATTATTTGATAAAGAGACCATTATATCGACGCACATGATGTTTTATAAATTTTTTTTTGTACAAATTAACAAACGCAAATAGAAGTTTTAGAAATGTGTATTTTTTCGAACTGTGATTTCGAACAGACAAATATCATATACCAATTACCACCTTTATTATTTTTTAAATTACGACCTATTTCAGAATCTATCAGGTCTGTTCTGAAAATCACTTTAATTCTGTCTTTGTGTGTTTCGGTGTGATTTTCAATTGCCTAAAAGACATCGAAAAAAATAAAAACGGTGTGATTTTTAGAACACCACAAAATCAGACATGTGATTTTAAAAGCACGCGACTTTTAGAGCAGTCCTGTATTGCGTTAGATAATTTGAAAGGAGACTTAGTGAAAAGATGAATTTTAATAGGCTCTGTCCGAAAATGTAGTTAAAGCAGGCCCCCATATTTTTGTAATACCCTACATTAAAATAAAGTTATTGGCGAAATTTTGTATTTTAAAACTTGTTAACGAAAGTTTTTGAAATTCACAAAACAAGCTAAAATATTAAGATTATATAGAAATATGTTAATTTCAATAACAAGACATACGAAAAAAGGTGTTTTCGAATAAAAATATATTTTTCAAAGTTTTTTTAAATATTCGAACACTCACAAAAGGTTTTAGTAATAATTAGGTTAAAAATTATTTTAACAAAAAAGAAAATTGGTTCGAGCATTGAAAAATTGAAAACAATTCTGAATTTCTTTTTTCTAAACTTTCCTGCAAAGCTTTTTAAATTAATTATTTTTATAACGTTTCTTTTAATATTTTATATTTTCGAGTAGATTAAAGTAAAACACCGAACAATTTTATGATTTTCTGTAAAATATTTAATATTAAAATTTCAAAACATTTTTCTGAAGGGCTTAATGAATATATATATGTATATATAATATAAAAGAATTTAAAACTTTAAAATAATTTTCTAAACGAAAATTTTAATTTTCGTAATAAATTTGATACCAAAAATTATCCTAATTTTTGTATGTGATGGAAAACAATTTGATGAACAATAATATCGTTTTCAGTATTTTTAAAAATTAATTTCTAATACATTTTCGTCTGTTTTCCTGTATATATTATTTTAAATTCTTTATTATATATGGGTAATTCCATTTCAAAGCGACCATGAGTGGGACACGACCCCTTCCGATTTTAATGGAATTTGGTGAGAAGGTTTTTTTTATCTTATAATCTTAAGGAAAAAAAATGTTACAATTTTTCTTTCAAAAGTTATGTCATATTCAAAATGTCATAATATCGCCGAATTAGCCGAATGTGTTAAGCTTTTTCTTCAATATCTCGAAAACTACTTTACATACGAATATGATTTTAATGTCATTTTAAAGAGAATACTTGGGAATACCGAAATTCCGCAATAAAAAATTAAGTGGGGTTGGTCATACATTTTACCCATCTAGGAGCATTCTACGCGCTGCAGGGGCCAAATTAAAGAATTTTATTAAGCCGCCATAGTTGTATGGTACAGCGCGTAGAACGCTCCTAGATAAGTCAAATATATGACCAACCCCACTTTATTTTTTATTGCGGAATTTCGGTTTTTAATTAATTAATTAATTAATTAATTAATTCCAATAAGCTAAACCGTTTTTAAGTTACGCGAATATTTGTTGGGCAGCCTCCTCCATTTTCGAAATAACGGTATATCTCGAAAACAAGAGCTAGCCTAAAAAAAACGGTTAGCACCACTGGATTCAGCGTGCCCCAATTAGGTTAAAGTACCAAGTGCCCAGCTTGTCTGTTTTTTGCAACTAGCACAGTATACTTATTGCTCAAAATTACAATATTAAAATCCTTTTTTAAGATTATTTTTTTAAAGGTTGGGAAAGAAAAAAACTTATATCTTAAAAAAGAAAAAAAAACACCTCCTCCAAAGTTTCAGGATTTTTAAAGAACCTTTTCAGGTGGCCAAATAAAAAAATAGGTTTTTGACTTAGTCCGTTTTTAAAATTTATTATTTTGCAGTTATTACATTTTTCAAAAAAAAACGTATTCTCTCTTAAATTACATTAAAATCTTCTTCGTATGTAAAGTAGTTTTCGAGATATTGAAGAAATAATCTCAACACCTTCGGCTAATTCGGCGAAATTATGACATTTTGAATATGACATAACCATCGAAAAAAATTTTTTTTAATTTTTTCGTTCAAATATGTTATTTATAAGATAAAAGGAACCTTTTTACCTTTTAATCGGAAGGGGTCGTCTCCCACTCTTGGTCGTTTTGACATGGAATTACCCATATGTTAATTGAATTGTATTTTGAACAAAAAATTAAGACTTTACTTCAGAAATGGATTTTAAAATTGGTCGAAATTCATCACACCTTCTAAAAACAATTATTTTGAAAACGGTCTTTTTTCATTACATACCTGAATATTTCAATTTACTTAAAGTTTCCTTAAAACCAATTTGAATTGTAAAAGACGTTACATCTGTGGAAAAAATTTTTTTCCAAAATCTAACCAATAAACAAACAAATTTTTTTCCGACATTTACATTCATTTCAAAATAAACATTCCGTTTTATTGTTAATTCCAACATGCATATTAAATTTTCTTCTTATTCTTATTTTTCTACTAAAATATTTATAAACTAATAAAATGCTGTACAATTCCCTCATAAAATGCATAAAAGTCTGTCCCTTCCTCTTTCGTTATAAAAGAAAAACGCTTAATGTTCACACGACTATATAAAAACAGAAATCTAAAAGAAGACGACGACCACTGTATGTATGATTACGGCAAATGTATGCTAATTCACGCACTTAAGAGCTCTTTTGAAAAAAAAAAACAAAAAGTAACGTATAAAATACGGACAAAAAACAAAAAAAAAAAAACACTCTTCTCTTTGTGCTCCAATATTTGACCTCGCCTCCTGTAATGGATTTAGTAAACTTTAATAGCAACAACATAAAAACATTTTTCCAATTACCTTTAGGCAGTAATCCCTCTTATACAGTGTCTTTAATTCCCACTGTACAGATATTTATGTAGAACGTACGGTTTGCGCAAATATTGGAAAACAAACAAAAAAATAAATAAAGAAATGGTATGGAACATTTAATAGTAACTGTAAATATGCAACATTTAAACAGTTTTCTTCTTCTTTATATGAATCTATCTTCTTCATATACAAGAAGTAAGAAAGTAAAGTCGGTCAAGCTCGACCATGATAGCCTTCACCGCAGAATTTAGAGGCCGAGCATTATTAAAATATCTGTATCTACATATGACTTCTTTGGCTTTAAGTGATTTTAGGAAGGGATTTATATTAAGCCTAAATTTAATTCTGGACGTGCCACGATATGGCAAATTAGATAACTTCAAAGTAACTGTCGCACAAATTTATATCAATAAATTCATTTATAAAGAACTCCTGGCATTAAAAGCTATTTTCGGAATGTATTTTTATGGAATATATAGCCAAATATGGACCGACTTCAAGAAAATTTTGTAGGATCATTAAGATTGCAGTAAGATAAGTTTGAAGCAAGTATAATTCAAATACCAATATAAAAAGATGGTTTATGATAACTATTTCGGAAAGAAGTTTATATGGAGGCTTTGTGTTATTATAGGCTTTGCAGTTGAAGAAACAACATCAACAAAGTGTGCAAAAACCCACCAGAAGATAACAGCATAAATAACAAGCAGAACGATTCAACACTCCATGGTGTGTGGTACCACTACTTATAAGCACCGAAATAATACGCCAACATTATAATACTACACAGAAAGAAATAAAAATAGATTTCAATTAACAAATTTGTGATACTAATTAAAAAACTAATTAAAGTTGCACCAGTAAACAAATTAATAGTATCAAATTAACTTTTAGTTTACTTGATTAAACGTTTAATTCACTTGATTAAACGTTTAACACACTTTATTAAATTTTTAATTAAAACTGATTTTAATTTTGATTAAAGCTTTAATTAGTGAAATATTTTAAAAAAATTTTCCTTCGTACTATCTAGATTGCAGCACGTTAAATCACCAAATACACCACACAACAGTACGATCAGCTATCACAGAACTTAAAAATTTTTAAATTTTTGAACAAGATGTTTGCTTACCAATTCAAAATTCAAGGTAGGGATGGGCAAATTGAAAAATTATATCGATATATATCGGATCGATATTTTTTAAGAGTATCGATATTTATTATTTAAAAAATATCGATATATCGAACGTTTTTTTCTGAAACTATTACCAAATTAAAAAATTTTGTACACCTTTGTACATACATACATATTTATGAACAAACATAATATTAGGGAATGGTAAATGGATTCCAGAATCGATCGACTTTTTTTATTACGGTTTTTGAAATCGATTAATCGAACCTCAAAATCGATTTTAAAATCGATTTCAAAATCGTTTAAGACTAATTTGCAATCTTATACATTATATCACAAAGGGGGATACACCAGCATTTTTTTGGCAAACTACTAGAGAAATTGAACTGAGATTTTTACAGTGGGTAGATATGACTACTTTTTACAATTTTCCTGTAAAAAGTGAAAATGTGTAAATTTTGAGATGTCCTTTAGAAGAACAAGTGCATGTACATTGCACATATATATTCAAATTGTATTCTTGTGTAGTCAATCAGGCCTGTAACATAAATTGATTCCGATCGAAAGTGAAAGTGATTTTGTATCTTGCTTCACATAAAACGAAATCACTTTTGATGGGAATTGATATATGTGACAAACCTGAATGTATGTTTAGTATTTCAAAGGATTATGACAATAGTTCCTGCTCGGTGGCGACTGTTTTTTTGCTAACATACTATTAAGTTAGTTTTAGAAAACAAACGTTTGCATATCATTGATTTCAGAAAGATGCAGAGATACTTTTCTGTAATTTCGTATTTCATAGGATAAATTACACACTTTTTGTTTTTTCACTCTGTTTATAACAAGATTTAAATATCGCTCACACACTGATCTGTTTGCATATTAGCATATTTCCACAGGAAGGTCATGGCTGACTTTCAGTGTTTGGTTCGATACGATATGTTAAGTACTGTTTTGTTCAATGTCCATTGATGACTTTAATTTCTAAAGAACAAGAGACCTTATATTGAAGTTGGAAGTATACCAAGGGTACTAATAGATAAATACGTAAAACTACAACTTTAAACTTGGAAAACTGCATAAGCATACCTACAGACGTATGTATGTACGCACAAAAAAAAATAAGTTTTATTGTGCATGCCCATAATTTATCGATTTAATTAAGATTACAATTAAAAATTGCCAAAATTTTGATATTAATAAAAAATCGATTTTAAAAGCCCAATAATCGATTTCAGTGTAAAATCGCATACGTAAATTCGATTGCAAAAAATCGATTTTTTTTACCACAAAATCGATTTTCGATTGGAATCGAAATCGATTTACCATTCCCTACATAATATATGTAATTACATTGT
Organism: Pollenia griseotomentosa; assembly: GCA_963931875.1. NCBI lineage: Eukaryota > Metazoa > Arthropoda > Insecta > Diptera > Polleniidae > Pollenia > Pollenia griseotomentosa. The sequence continues at coordinate 62,903,095 of OZ007564.1, forward strand.
TACTTTTTATTTCAAAAAATTAATAAGAACAAAAAATTCAACCAAAACAAAAAATTTAATTATAACAAAAACAAAAGGGAAGAATACAAAAAAACCATATGAAATCTAAAAAAAAGGATAATACGAAAATTTTAAATGGAAGTAAATAAGACATGGAAGTACCAACTTACCCTAAAATTTGAATTGCACCTCAAAAGTACCAACTTTAACTAGAAATGTTTTTGATTGTTTAAGTCAACCAGTAAGCATCAGATATGGACATCAGGAGCACTCTCTGTTTTATGTGCTCTTCTGTCAATCTGCTTCTTGTCTCCGGCACTGCTTCTTGTAATTGCCAATCATTTAAGATATTCATATCAGTTTAAAAAACATTGATGCATGCAGTGATGCCAATTCTTAAAAAAAACATACATAAAAACGGCTAAAATTTAGAGTTTTTAATGAAGACTGACTTAAAAAAATATCGAATTCGTATTTCAATATCTATATATCGGTATTTTAAATATTGGCGATATATATCGATTATTTTTTATTTTAATATCAATATTTTGATTTATCGATATTTTTTGCCCATTCCTAATCTAAGGACATTATATTGTCTAAATATCATTGCTTCCTTTTTAATACAGGAGATCTGTTTCATAAAAATTTTAAATTTTTTTTTCAATGGCGTTAGCAAAGCGCCATCGCCTATTCTTTTGATACTGCATATAAACATTCTCTATTTTAGTTTCAACATCTGCTTTTCAAAGTAAACATATACAAAAGGTAGGAAACCGATCAATTTTGTAAATAAATTCTGTATTTCGCTGTTCCAAATTTTGATACTCTACATGTGGACGTTTTGTACACGTAAAAGACTTTCGCGGGTGTGATTTTAATCATAGCCCTGGTTAAGTCGTGCAGCTAACTTAATAATAGATCACTAGTAACTTGTGGATCCATCCTTACCAATAAAGAAAGAATAGTCGACACAATATATAAAAATAAATTTTCGAGAGTTTACACTATTTGGGACATATGGGCAATCATGGGCCACCTTACAATTTTACTTTATTAAGCGTTTTACATACATTGCACGAACATCAGTTCTCTCCGGTTATAGTTTTTTAAGTATTTATTCCTTAACACTCCGTATGTCCAGATCGCAAGTTTCTATTTTTCCAAATGTTATTGCACATTGAAAAAAAAAGATAACCAAAAAGTCATTTTGCTATAACTTTCTCAAAAATCCTACAAAATAATTGATTGATTGAAATTTTGCCCATAACTACTTTTGAGGTGCCATTCAGCACTTTTGCCTTTTTGCCACAGAAATAAAAAATAAATTGAATGCATTTATAAGCGTATTTAATGGGTCTCAGGAAATGTTATTTGTTCAAATAAATTAAATTAAATAACATTTTGCATCGATTTGTATTGAGCAGAATTCCCGAAATGCCGGGAAATTTAAAAATAAATCCTGCTTTCTCGGTAAATGAAAATGTCCGGGAAAAGAAAAACTTTAGTTTAAAAGATAGATGACGTGACAAAAAGTTCCATAATACAGCTTTTTACCCATTAACTCTCCAAAAGGGCTGAATTTTAAAAAAGACGGACCAGATATCTGTCCGCTTATTTCTTTAATTAATTTAAATTGTTTTTATATATCTTAGTTCGGGAGAGTCGGGTTAGCAAATATACCTATTTTTACCCCCTCAACATTAGAATTTCTAAAAAAACCCGCCTTACTGGATTGACTTAGCGAGAGACCAATTTCCGGTCCAAATTTTAACTGTTTTGTTACAGGCATTAAGGCTTTCCGATGATGATTCAACTTTATCATATGTACATATCGTTACCTAAAACGCAAAATGCCCTTACTAACCAAAAATAAAAATTGACGTTTCATTGACTCTAATGTATTGCATCAACACAAGTGTCCACAAAAAGCTTAAATCTTTCGATCAAAATAGAGATTTTATTAGAAAAAAGCACAGGGCTTTATCTACAAAAGATTATATGATACACGCTTAAAGACCTTTTATTAACAGTTTGGATAATATGCAACATTGTCAAAATAACTGGTAGATTCTACAAGAAAAATGGAAGAAAATAAATTATAAAGAGTCAAAGGCAATTTAAAAATAAATTTTAAATAGTTTTTTGCTTCCTTGTAAAATGTTCAAAATGGTAGAAAGGGCGTTTTGTGTTATAGGTACCAATTTAAATCTATAAATAAATACTTGACTAATTTGTGAAAAATTTTGACAATATTAATAAAATTATTTAACACTCATTTAAACAGCAAATTTTATAACAACAACGATATTTCGATACCATATTTTTAGCTATTCTTAATCCAAGGCCAAGCCTGGTACTCTGTACAACATTTCACGTGAAATGCTGTCAAAACGCATATAATAACAAGTAAGAGCGCTATATTCGGCTATGCCGAATCTTATATACCCTTCACCATGATGAGATAAGAACAAAAAGTTATATACATAAATAACGAATAAGACTGATCACAAAGTATGTGGATGATTTGTTTGCCATAATAAAATATAAAGACGAAGACATAATATTGAAAACATTTAACTCATATCATAGCAAACTGAAATTTACTCTAGAGAGGGAGAAGGACAATGCAATACCATATCTGGATATGAAGATTTTCCGACAAAATGGCAAAATAATAACAGATTGGTATATGAAACCAATTGCTTCTGGACGCTTGATGAATTTCCACTCAACACAACCCATGAAACAGAAGATAAATACAGCAATAAATCTAATTGACAAAGTTATAAAAATAAGCAACGTAAAATTTCAATTTAAGAATATGACAAGAATAAAGGATATTTTAATGAAAAACAATTTTCCAAAGGGGTTGATCAATTCATTACTGACTAAAGTCAAAAAAAATATATCATCAGGGGAAAAAAACAAAAACGACACATCTGGCAACGCCAAATACTATAGTCTACCGTTTATTCCAAGATTAACTGAGAACAACAAACTGAGAGAGATAATAAAGGACCAACAAATAATATTCGCGCATAAATCAAACAAGACAATACAGAATTTATTTACACAAACAAAAACAAAGATTGAGTGTAGGGATCAAAGTGATGTTGTTTATCAAATTGAATGTGACGGCGGTGATAATGAGGAGTGTGGAAAAATCTACATTGGTACAACAAAGAGAAATTTAGGCGTGAGAATAGACGAACATAAAGCTGATATAAAAAGAGGAAAACAATCAACTGCACTTGCACAACACTGCATTGAAAACGGACACAAGCCAAACTTTGAAAAAGTAAGAATTTTAGATAAAGAGAAAAGGGAAAATAAGAGATACACGTTGGAGAGCTTAAGAATACAACAAAAATCGACAAGTGCAATAAACACAAAAGAAGACAAAGACAATACAAATGCAAACTACACCATTGCAATACTTTAGTAATAATAACAACTGTGATCAAAAAAGGACAAATTTTCTGTGATAATTTTTTAAATTTACATACATTTATTTTAATATTTTTAGTTTTGTGTTGTGTTGTCCACCTATACAAAATACTGTGATATAATTTATAAATGATGTAAACTGACGAAAAAGATTATTGTAAGTTAATTTGTCAAAAATTAAGATTATAATTATTGTTATTATTGACTACTTTTTAATTTGTGTTTTTACAATGTTGCCAGATTTTAATAAAAACTCAATCCCTGAAGAAGTTGGAAAGAATACCAACGAAACGTCGGATTTTATTGAGAATGAAATAAATAATCTTTTATTTACATTAAATTAATGACCTTGAAAGCCTGCATATAGGAAACTATATAAACTATTGAGAGTAATCAAAAAAGGTCGATCAACACTTATAATTATAAAATAACGTTCTTTAGAAAGGTAAATATAAATATTTATTGAGCCACGCCAACTTTTCATTTCGCCATGCCGAAGAATATAAAAAACAAAAAATTTATATATGTACCTAAACCCGTTTCCTCTTTTGCCAAAGCTGATGTTTGAAATTCGTTTTATAATTTTAAAATCGTTTTTAAAAACATAAAAAAATTAAACAAAAAAAATGAAAAAAAAACTATTTGGGGTTCGAACTGGCAATATCATCAGTATCAGGAGAGAACTTAACAACTCGGCTACGAATGCTTTTACTGAAGTAGCGTTTAATTAAAATATATTGAGTCTATGAGTTTGTTTCTTTATTTGAGCGGCATATCATATACATGCATTAATGTGTATGTGTATGCGTAAAATTAAACACACTACAAATAAAATCCACCACTTGTAGTGAAGGGTATAAAAAACAACAAAAAAAAAACTACATTACCAACACTGTTTTACCATAGCCACTGTATGACCGTAGAAACCAAAATTAATTGGTTTGTATGGTATGCTTATGTCGTTTTGGTAATACAGTGTTGGTATGGTAATGTCACGTCTAATTCGACCTTTAAAGAAAACAATTTGAGGCAGTCGTGGTTTTTTACTCATATCTCAGCCACTTGTGGACCGATCTTGTTGAATTTCAATAGCAAACAATTCCGGACCATATGTTACATAAATGTATAATAACCTGGCCCCCATCATATATGGGGTCTTCGCAAAATCCATTTCAACGGACAGACGGACATCGTTAAATCAACTTCGCTCCTCATAAGGACCCTGAATATATATACTTTATAGGGTCTAACATCAATATTACAGAAATTACAAGCGGAATGACAAACTTATAGATATAAAAGGTATAAAAAACTTGTGCGGAATATATGAAATAATGTTGATAGAGTTGTGATCTGTTAATTTTGTGAAAAAGTTCCGAAATGTTTCTGGCAACAATTTTTTACAACTGCGAAACAATGTAAGCTGAACTTATTTCACGTGGAATTCTAAGCAAAAGCAAACAAGTATGAACTTAATATTAAATAAAAAATAAAAAATTAAAATAACACAACCGGAACAGTTTTTTATCCATATTTACTTTTTTTTTATTAATTTTTTTAGTAAAATACATGTGGGGTTTTTTACACACGCAAAACAATGTCGCATACTTTAAATGAAATAATCAATGTTGCATTCACAAATTTGAACAGAGTTCTAGGCTTTACTGAAGAAAACTAGAAACAAGTATCATGTATTTGGCTGAAGGACGTTGCTAAGCCGATACTGAATTCAAAAAGTCAAAATATGTTATATCTTTTAGGTCTTAGACAAACATTTTTGCTGATTAACATGAAAGGAGATGTCTAACGAAAGTTTGCTGCTAGTCGGTGTTAAACTTTCATATTCATTTCCTTTAATTAGCTCCCGCTTTCTCGTTGCTATGAGATCTCTTCTTAAAACTAGCAATAAATTCGAGCTGAATATTTCAAACTTTTTATTCGATTCACAATTTAAAGCCATGAGCTTATTAAAAAATAAATTATTTATACATATGAACATACATATATCCGACAAATTTATGTAGTTTATCTTGACTTTGTCAGTTTTTTATTTTTTTTTTTATTTTAAATACAGATGTCAAAACCACAAAAATGTAGGTTTACCCCTCTTAAAAGTTTACTGGAAACCACAAAAACAATGCTTAAAGTCAAATAATCGTTTCGAACAAAACTAAAGTGAAATAAATACTCAAACATATAAAATTACTTCGTATGTATGAACATACATATATACGGAATAAATTTCCACATTTTCTACTACTAAAATATGAGGGATTGTACAAGTAGTTATATGAATTAAAAGAGTGAAAAAAAATATATATATATATCACATCAACCACCAGTACCACACCACTTGCAGTCCAACTATTTGTAGTACGAAATCCTGACAGGAATAAAAAAATTAAAAAAAAAAAAACCAAAATCATGACTGAGTATAAATATTCCACACACATACCCGAACTAATTCGAAAATCAGTACAGAAAAAAAACAAAAAAAAACAAAACATCATGTATATTAAATGTATTTAGAAATTACCGAAAATCAAATCGATTGTTACTAATGCAAGCAGTGATTTAGAAAACAGCAAACAATTTCCTCTTCACATCCTCCTCTCTGGAATCACCATCAAAACCCGAAAGTTAAAGCTTGAAAAAAATATTAAAATTACTAAAAGCTGAATAAAAATAAAATCACACAGAAACAAAAGAAAAAACTTACAAAACAGAAAAAGAGAAAAATCACAATAATTACGTTTGGTTTTTTTTTTTTGCTTCTTAATATTTGCTACTGAAATGATATCGAAATCATAGTCATCAATATTGCTGAACACCACCAGTATGTTTAAAAGCAGCAGCCAGGATAATGACTTAAATACATGCTCATAAACTCACAAGCACATGCACACAGACACACACACTCACATCCAGAGACAGAAACGAAAGCAAACATGCTGAAAAGGACATAAAATATGTTTTTGCAGGAGAAAATGAAAAAAATCTACACCATTTACCAGGCTTAAAAATTAAACGGAATGTTTATCAATAACAATTTGTTTTCATTCTTTAATCCTATTATAAAATTTTTCAGAAAATTAAAATCATTTTATCGATAAATCTTATAACAAGGTATTAATTAAATTAATTGCTTTTAATATAATGCAATAACAAATTTAAATGCTTAAATTCGACTGTGCCGAACACTTGTTAACCTCCACCAAGAACTATAGTTATATTAAATTAAGTAAAAATATTTGAAATTGGGTTTCGATAAATGCTCAACACAGACGTGGGAGCAGATTTAGACAAGTACCTATTTTAGCCTCATAGTGTATCTTAACCACTGGGTGACAAACTAAGCGTTTAGCAACCGCCCCGAGTGTGAGAAGCACCATAACCCACTGGTAGCAGTTTGAGTGTGTAGGCCGGGCCAACTACATACTCGCCTCTTGTTTGCCTCCACTGCTTTTGGATGGTTAGGATCCATTGGTAGCTGCAATCAAGCACAGCTCACGTGGATCCATTAATTAGTTCCCGTTGTGTTTACCATGTTTCAGCCAACTGGTTGATTCAATGACTTGAGTTTTATGTACAAAATACTCTAACAAATTTTCACGAATAGATTTACGCTTGAACCACGCTACCAAACTATGCAAATTTAGATACATTCTTTCAAAATCTGTCAAAAATTTTTTATCACAAAATTATATTCAGCGATGAGGCTCATTTTTGACATTACGGGTTTTTTTTAATAAATACAATTGTCGCATATTACAACTGCATCATTTCGTTGCGGCTTACACGCTGGTAAGTGGCATCATCGGACCTTGGAGGTTACCGCGTATTTCGATTCGAAAGAAATAATTTACGAATTCAAACAATTTGCACTGTGTATTACGAGTCGTACGATCGTACTCGTTCGAAACGTTGTATTTATAAACAAATGGGAAATTTAATGAAAAGTTATCGTACTAGAAGCTGCTGTTTTGTAAAAGATTTCTTTTTATTGTAAATAAAGTATAAAAAAAACTTCCGTTCATTTGAAAGAAATTGTAAGACAATCGTAATATAAAGTAAAAATTGTTAGAACGTATAAATTATTTTTTTCGACTCGAAATACGCAGTAACCCTCAGGACAAACTTTGACAGGAAAACTCGGATGTTATCAAAAATATAATTGGGACTAGACTACAACTGACCATAACTTCAACATACACAAAAAAAAATTATATTCATATTTGAAAAGAAGTTGTTGCCCAAAAAAATTTTTTCAACAAAATGTTTACATGATTTGTTTAAACAAATTGTTCGAAATATTAAATAAATCAAACAAAATGTTTATCGAAACTTTATGTATTTATTTATTAATGATGATGTGCCAAAATCCTAATTTTTATTATTAGATAAATACACTAAAATTTACTATGGGGGGATAAGATAGTTCCTATGCGCATTTTGTTGGTTGCTTAGGCCAGATTAACAGGAAACCTTTTTCCAAAGACTTTGCAAAACTAAAGATATTTTACAAATAAAACTGTAAAGCGAATGAGCATTACAAATGGAAAAGAGTTGTGAAAATACTGTATCTAATTTGATTCAAATATTTTTTTTATTGAATATGCAGAAATATTGAATCACATATTTTATTATTAAATATGTTTTATTGTGTGCTGTTTTGCAAAGTGTAAATTTGATAAATTTTTTTTTTTTGAATCAAACAAAACGTTTTTTGTCCCAAAATTTTATTTTTTACAAACTGTGTTGTTAAAAATTTTCTTAAGATATTTATTTCTGTGTATAATATTAGAAAACATTGTGAGCCCGATTTGTCATTATTTAAACAAAATTAAGCAGTAAAATTGTTTGTGAAATTTTAAACGATTCTTAAAAATGGTTTTAGATCCAATTAATATTTGACTTTAATTCATCTTTTGCACAAAAAATGTCTCTTCTATTAAAAAAAATCGCTTGTTTTAAAAATGGTTTTTTAAAAAATAAACGCATTTTTACATATAGAAATTTAACTTTTTTCACAAAAAAGTTAAATTAAATTGTTTAACAAAATTCTAATTTCTTACAATAAATAAAATTTTCCACAAAAATAAAATTTCTTACAAAAAGTAAAATTTTTACAAGAAGTTACATTTGTTATAAAAAGTCACATTATTTACGACAAGTCACATTTTTACAAAAGTCAAATTTTACCATAAGTAAAATTTTTCATAATAAGTCACATTTCTACCACAAATCACATTTTTTACAATAAGTCACATTTAACAAAGTCACCTTTTTTACAAAAAGCCAAATTTTTCAAAATATGTTAAATTTTTCACAAAAAGTAAAATTTTTCACAAAAGGTCACTTTTTTCTTACAAAAAGTCAAATTTTTTACCAAAGTCACATTTTTTATAAAAAGTCACATTTTGCACAATGAAGCACATTTATCACAATATGTCACACTTTTTTCACAAAAAGTCACATTTTTAACAACAAATCAATTTTTTTGCAAAAAGTCACAACTTTACAAAGTCATATTTTTTACAAAAAGTAAAATTTTTAACAAAAAATTACATTTAAAAAAAAAAAATCACATTTTTTTCGATGAGGGATATTTTTTACAATTATTCACATTTTTCACAAAAAGTCGCATTTTACAAAGAGTTAAATTTTTTACAAAATACATATCACTTTTTTTACACCAATCACGTTTTACAGAATATCACATTTTTTTACAAAAAGCCACATTTTTTTTACAAAAAGTCACATTTTTACCAAAAGTCAAATTTTCCACAAAAAGTTTAATTTTTACCAAAAGTCACATTTTTCACAAAAAGTTTAATTTTTTACAAGATATAACTTTTTTCAACCAATAACATTTTACAGAAAGTCACATTTTTCACTAAAAATATAATTTTTTTAACAAAAAGTCACATTATTTACAAAAAGTCACATTTTGAACATTTTACAATGAGTGACTCATTTGTCACAAAAAACCATATTTCTTAAAACAAATCACATTTTTTACAAAAAGTCACTTTTTTTTATTGGGGCCATACATATTTACAATGAGTCACATTTTTCACAATAAGTCGTAATTTTACAAAAAGTTAAATTTTTGAAAAATATCACATTTCACAGAAAGTCACATTTTTCACTAAAAATAAAATTTTTTTTACAAAAAGTCACATTATTTACAATAAGTCACATTTTTATCAATGAGTCATATTTTTTACAATGAGTGACTCATTTGTCACAAAAAGTCATATATCTTAAAACAAATCACATTTTTTACAAAAAGTCAAATTTTTCATAAAAAATCTTATTTTTCACAAAAAGTCAATGAGTCACATTTTTCACAATAAGTCGCAATTTTACAAAAAGTAAATTTTTTTTACAAAATATCACATTTTTACACCAATCATATTTCACAGAAAGTCAGATTTTTCACTAAAAATCACATTTTTTTTTTTACAAAAAGTCACGTTTTCGCAAAATACCACAAAAAGTCACCTTTTCGCAAAATTCCACATTTTTTTACAAAAAGTCACATGTTTTACAAAAATCAGATTTTTACCAAAAGACAAATTTTTTCACAAAAATTCTCCTTACGACAAAAAGTTTTATTTTTTATAAAAAGCCACGTTTTTTCACAAAAATTTTAATTTTTAACAATAATTAAAAATTAGGAAAAAGTCTTTTTTTTTCAAGAAAATAAATTTTCACCCCATTTACTTCAAAGTGTCTTGTTTTTTTTATTCAGAAATAATTTATTATCATTAGCACAAAATCGCCTTTATATTTTTGCTTAGAAACGGTGTAAGTATATCGCAAAATTCTCCAATGTTAAAACTTATTCATGTAAATTTTTATTGATAAACCTAACTAAACTCAAGTGTGTTTAGATGTTTATTAAAAATCCTTATAAAAATAACCACGATAAGACTCGATAAATACAGCCAATGCAGATGACAAAAAAAAGAGAAAAAATTAAATTTGTCGTTTTCAGAAAATAAAAATACGCTAAAAGTCAGTTCATTTGGAAAATTAAGGCAATTTTTGATAAATATAAAAATTAAATACACTTTTTCTCCCCTCTTTGATAAAAAAGAAATTATTTGCAAAGATTTAAGAGAGTGAAATGTAAGAATGGTGGTAATGTGCTAGGGGAAACTTAATTTAGTACTTTTTTTTGAAATATGAAATAGGATTTTAGTTACTTGGAAAAAATAATTTTTGCATTTTTTAAAATTTATTCAAGTGGCATATTTTTATATTTCTGTATAAAACTATTGAAATAAAATATCAAATGGTGAAAAAAATACATAAAAAGAAATGATTCAATGTCAAGGCCCAATGGCGTAAGAGGTACAAAATAGCATTTTTATTTATCAAGTGATCTAATTCACAAAATGTCAGTTTTTACAAAAAGCCTGTTTTTACAAAATATTCCTTTTTAAAAAAATTAAATTTTTCAAAAAAGTCTTATCAAAAAATCATCTTTTTCACAAAAAAGTGCCAATTTCCATAAAGTAAAAGTTTTACAAAACGTTTTCAAAACTTTTAAAAAAAAAGTTAAAAGTTCACAATAAGTCATATTTTTTACAAGTTACAAATTTTACATAAAGTCAAATCTTCCAAAAAAAAAAAAAAACGTTTTTTATTATTAATCAGTCACAACTTTTGCCAAAAAAAAAAAAAAACAATATCAGAAAAAAGTCACAATTTTTATACCAAAAAAGTCACGTTTTTAACAATAAGTTTTCTTTATTGTTTTAAAAATGGACATATTTTACACAAAAAAAAACAAGTTTAAATTTTATAAAAATTAATTTTTTTACACGAAAACAAATTTTTTCCGCAAAGTCATATTTTTACAAAAAGTCATATTTTTTACAAAAAAAAAGTAAAATTTATGCAAAAAGTCACATTCTTTACCCAAAGTCACTTTTTTTAAAAAAAAAAGATAAAGTTTTTAGAGAAGTTTTTTTTTATTGTTAAAAGCAGACATATTTTACACAAAAAAGACAAGTTTAGACAGATAGTCACAATTGGGTGGCATGTCATAACGTCCAGTGTCATAGCGTCCCTGGACACACTTTTGGGCGCCAGTTTTTGTTATACCATAGAGGAGAAAATCCTTGCGCCCGGCCGAAGGCCGGCTGTGCATAGAAGCTTTAGTTAGCGAAGCCAACCAATGGCAGACTTAAGATTTTTTGGTACCAATTACCACAGTCTTTATTTCTTTTTATTAAATTTCCAAACCTGCTTATCTTTTGACCTCTGCGTCTCAGAGCTTGGCAGTAATGGAACCAGCAACTTTTTAATGACGCATTAGGAAACACGGTTTCTATAGCCTGCCTTAAAGCTGCTTCATAGTCTGTATGAAAAGCCAAAGCTTCGAAATGTAAAAAATTTCTATCAATAATTAATAATTTTTTTTCTTAATTTTTGATAATCACTTGAAATTTTAACGGCACTTTAAAACAAGTTTTACACATTTTAATGTCATAACGTCCTTTGATGGACATTTGATGGCACTTTTAAAAGTGTCATAAAGTCCATGGACACTGTGACACTTTTAAAAGTGTCATAAAGTCCATGGACACTGGGACACTTTTTGGAGTGTCATAGTGCCAAAGTTTATTTTTCTAGGTTTAAACTTGCTTAAATTAATTAGTAGAACCAAAAAGCTAAAGAAAAATATCAAATTTGCCGTATTTCCTTTTTTGGGTACTATATTTTTCCCCCATTAAAGTATCAAACATTTCAGTATTGTAGTGGCAGCCCATAACTTAGTACGAATATGTCAATGAATGGAGGAAAATGTTTTGTAAAAAAAAGTACCAAAAATAGTTACTATTTTCACCCCTTAAATGTTCGAATTTCGAAAAAGTACCAAATTCGCATACGTATTTTTTTGAAAAGTTTCGAATGTGGTATTAGTTTTGTTTCTATGTTTATTGGTTCAAAAGATAGATCGGGTGGAAAAAGGTACTGAAATTCAGGACCCTAATTCTGGCAGTCGTGATCGAGTACTATCTCGATTCGAAAGCAAATTTATTTCTGTTTCTTTCAGTCGATACTGAGCGAATCGAAATTATTTTTTCAGTATTGTGAAACTCAAATTGATGCTTTAACACTGAAAAAATAATTCCGATTCGTTCAGTAGTAACTGAAATAATTAGATATTAAATTGCTTTCGAATCGAGAAAGTTCTCGATCACGACGCCCAGAATCAGGCCCCAGATTTTACTTGTTTACTAAATTCAGTGACAAAGACACAAAAATATTGCAAAAGCAACAAGTACTGCAGTTTGTTAGTGTCAAATAACTTGTTTCACAACGCTACGTTTTTTAATTTTTTTGGAAACTCTTGTCTGGTAATATACCGATATTTGTGACTTGCGTTGGTTTTCTTTGTTATTTTACAAATCATTTGGCATAGAATTTTTGTTGTGCATACGTAATTTACGTAGTGATTCAACAGATTTATTACAACCTCCAATTGGGGGCAAGTAGTCAGGTTTTTGGTATCAAGAAGAACCATTTATAATGTGCTTTACCGCGCTGAAAAAGAGGGTAGGCTATAATTAAAGCCTGGAGGAGGTCCTCATACTAAAATAAATAAGCGCTCAGAGCTCTTAATTCTAAGAAAAGTGACCCATAACCCAAAGATTTATACAAGGAGACTTGCGAAGGAGCTTGATGAAGAGTGTAATGTTGTTGATTTTCATGAAACTGTTCGACAGGTCTTATTAAAAAACACATACTGTTCAAGGGAAGCCGGTAAAAACACACTACTTTCTGCAGTAAATATAGAGAACGTTTTTCCTTCGCCATAAGAAACATTTCGCAACCTGTGGACTATTGGGACGATGTTACATTCTGCGACGAGACCAAAATAAAGTTGTACAACAACTATGGACCAAATAGCGTGTGGAGAAAACCCTTAACATCGTTGGAAAATCATTACATTATTTCAACAATAAAATTTGAAAAAATGTCGACGATGATTTGGGGCTGCATTTCGAGCAAAGGGGTAGGAGATTTAGCAACAATGGATGCGCAACAATATTGAAGCATTTCGCAAAATAATTTGATAAGCAGTGCAAAAAAAATTTGGGTTCATACGAGATAATAAGCCGCACTTTAAATTTTATCAAGATAAGGACCGTAAACACAAGTTCCATGTAGTAAGAATGTGGCTATTATATAATTGCGGTACAGTTATAAAAACACCTGACCAAAGTCCGGACTTAAATCCGATTGTACATTTGTGGGTTTATTTAAAAAAAAAAAGTAGCTTAACGGCAACCGACTCTCAAGACAGCTCTAAAAGCCGCAATATTGGAAGAGTGGCAAAATATTCAAGCCAACTACGACTTAAGGAAGTTAATTCACTCGAGGAAAAATAGAATGCGTGGTCACAACAAGTATCAAAAATAAAAAAAATCCATTTATTTTTTGTAATCATGTTAATGCTTAATATAGGTCGCAATATTTGTGAAAAGAGTTTCTTGACACCAAAAAAAATTTAGTAGTAACTTTTTAGTTTTTAATCAAAATAGATTTTTTTTGTTTTATATCATTGTAAATTATGTAAATAAAAACAATAAATAAAAAAAATTTATTTTTAAATAAAAAGTACATACTTTTATTTTTATAAAATAAAGTAAAAAATTTCATATTTTTTAATGTGAAAACTTATTCTTGACAGACTGTACATTTACAAATCGATTTGGGTCGGCCAGACCCATATGAACATCGGAGGGTTAAACCACTGTGGATTACACCAAGTTTACTTAAGTTAAAAGTCCCGAAAAATGTCACAGGCTTAAATTCAACACAACTTAACTGAGCTGTAACAGAGTTCCTCCAGTTACTATAGTCAGCAAGTTTAGACTTTTTGCTTTTAACTAAATAGCTTATTTAAGTCCAAATATATTAAAATTTTTTAAAATTTATTTCTCTTGCGTTCATGAAAATAAAACAGATTAAATTTCTCTTGAAAAACTTATACAGTTCTATCGTAATGCAAATATTTGAATTGTATTGTTTTAACAGAAGAAAAGGAAGGAAAAAACATGCTGGTCGACTGACTATTAAACAATCAATTGTATTTAATATAAATATGAGTCACTTACTCCGACAGACGAACGAACGAAAAAAAAACAGTCAGAAATTAGAAATTAAATCTCAAATAACAATGTGAGTTCATTTTAATGATAACAGAAATGATGATGATGATGTAAAAGTCGACAACAACAAACTATAATAGTGGAAGTACTTCGTTGTTGTGGTTGTAGTTGCCATGATAATTATCATGGTGACTTTTTCGACATGTCATTAAATGTTAATGATGCTGAACACAACAGCAACAAAATAAGGATGGCAAACAAAACAAAAAGAATCGTTATAAACGGACAACAAAAGCAACAACAAAAATCAACAAGTAAAATTAACATCACAATTATATTAAAATTCAAATTAAAACAAATACAAGCCCACAAATATTTACAAGGCGATAAAGGAAACAAATACACAGAAAAAAATATTTCAAGAACATTTTTAACAACACAGTTTGTTAAAAATAAAGTTTTTGGCCAATAAACTTTTTGTTTGCTTCAATGAAAAAATTTATCAAATTTACACTTTGCAAAATATCACTCAATAAAAAAAACATATTTAATAATGAAATAATTAAATATTTCTTTATATTCAAAAAAAAAAAAATATTTGAATCAAAGTAAAGATGGTATTTTTACCTCTTGTCCATTTTTTAATAGCTCATAATTCTCATTCGCTTTACAGTTTTATTTGAATAATATATGTATTTAGATTTGCCAAAGTCTTTAGAAAAAGGTTTACTTATGTTCTGGCCTAAGCAGCCAGCGAAATGCGTATAGGAACTAGCGTATCCCCCCTTAATTTTATTTTTGTCTGTGTAGGCAGATACGAATGCGCAGAGTGGTGTAAATAAGGCAAACAATCCTGAAATTTAAATTCAAAGACACCAGTGTCTAGATTTCTTTGCTTTAATTAAAGCACTTATAAAAAAAGTGAATTAAATAAAGGAAAAATTCGAAGGGAAATTAAAGCACTCATACTTATTTTTAAGTAAAAACTTACCGAGCACAGTGGAACAGAATTTGATTAAGACTGAAAGTACGAAAAGTTCCAAATAGATTTTAAATGTGTCCAATTACACAGAAAGAATATCTCAAGAAAATTTCTAACAAATAAAAATAAACTTTTAGGTCAACAAACTTTTTGTTTGATTCAATGACAAAATTTATCAAAATTGCGCTTTGCAAAATAGCACTCAATAAAACATGTTTAAATATGAAATATTTCTTCAATTTCAATAAAAAAAATATTCGAATCAAAGTTAAGACAGTATTTTTAGAGCGTTTGCAATTCTCAGTTGCTTTACAGTTTTATTTGTATAATATATTTAGTTTTTCCAAAGTCTTTGAAAAAAAGTTTCCTGATGATCTGACCTTATCAACCAGCGAAATGCGCATATTTGTTTTTCTTAAATCTTTGAAAGTTCTTATTGTTAATGGATTTTTGATTCCAAAGATAAACTGTGATTATACATTTTATTTAAAAATACATTTTTCGAAACTACAGGGTGTCTGGTGGAAAATTTATATTTTTAAATACGATTATTTCAAAAAGTAATAAATGGTGTGGTTGAAAGCCTCACTGGGACTTCCAAGAGCCATTATTCATGAAATTTAAAAAAAAAGTCTCAAGTTCCATCCTTTTAAAATTCAAATCGTTCAAGAACTGAAAGAAACTGACTTTGATTTGATTCTCACTGTAAATCCCTTTTTTTGGAGCGACGAGGCTTATTTTCACTTAAACGGCCACGTCAACAAGCAAAACTGCCGTTACCAATCTCCAAGAATCGGCAACCCTCGATTGAAACATCAAAAACCATTGCATTTGCCCAGGGTAACTGTTTGGTGTGCCTTATTCACGCATTAGATAATTCGACTATTTTTTTTTTCGAAAATTCTCAAGGCCAGGCGACGAATTTAACCGGTGAAAATTATCGACGCATGATTACGGAATTCTTCGTTCCAAACCTGCGAGCTCATCCAGCGTTTTCTTCACATAGGTGGTTTCAACAGGATGGGGCGACTGCAGACACAGCCAGAGCTTCGATGAAATTGATTCGGGAAAATTTTCCCCAAAAACTGATCAGTCGCTTTGGGGACATCCCATGGCCACTGTGGGGCTACCTCAAAGAGATGGTTTATAATGACAATTTCCAATTTCTTGTTGCTTTAAAGAAAAATATTCGTCGAGAAATCAGCTCAATTGAACCAAGTTTACTGCAGCGTGTGGTGCAGAACACAAGGCTCCGTTTTGAACAGTGTGTTTAGCTCGACGGAAGACATCTGGGGCCTGATTCTGGCAGTATCGAGTAATTTCTCGATTCGAAAGCAATTTTATATCTAATTATTTTAGTCAATACTAGAAGAATCGGAATTATTTTTTCAGTGTTGTAAAGCATTAATTTGAGTTTCACAATACTGAAAAAATAATTTCGATTCGTTCAGTATCGACTGAAATAAAATTGCTTTCGAATCGCGAAAGAACTCGTTCACGACTGCCAGGATTAGGCCCCTGGATGACATACTCTTCAAAAAATAAGATCCGCATTTCCATTTAATCGTTCAATGCTTTTAGTAAGACTTTGTAGTCTTTTATTAAAGTTTGAAAATATAAATCTGCTACCAGACACCCTGTATTAAAAACTTAATGCAGTACATATTTTAATGAAAAAAATGAAAAAAACATTAATTTTTTGATTGTCTTTATTTATGTTATAGAAAAGCATATTACTTCGATTTATTATTACATATGACCAAAAGAATATCGGTCAAATGTTAGCTTTTATTTTTTACTGAAATCTGTCAAATTTTAACTTTTATTTTTGACTGAAAAAATATCAGATAAAAAATAATAGTTATTTTTTACTTTTTTGAAAAAGTAAATAAAATTTTAACGATTTTATTACTTGGCTAATAAACGCCAAAATGCTATACTTAAATAACGTAGAGACAAATTCTTTCTGTCTGACTTTTTGAACTTAAAGTTTAATAATAACTGTTATTTACGATCCCTGGTGTAAAGAGTGCAAAAAAATCCCATAAATAATTTTTTAAAAAGAAAGGAAAACTGGCAACCTTTTTAAATTTAAACATGAAAGAGTGTCATATAGGGTATTCAAACGATTAACCGTTGTTCAATTAATCGATTAAACTTGTTCGAATAATTTATAATTGCTTATTTTCGATTAACGATTAATTCGAATACTTTATGTCGATTAAACGAAAATTTGTTTTTTCACAGTATTCGTTTTTTTTCTTCTATGTAAAAAAAACAAACCGGTACGTTTTAAATACCTTTTTATTGTTTCTTAAATCAGGAACATTTCCTTCGAGTAACAATTTTTTTAAATATAGTACAAAGAATGAAACCAAAGAGTTTGGGAATTACTTATTTTTAAGAATGTTTAGTACAGAGTTTAGCCAGAATAATTCAGATGAGAAAATGACTTTTTTAAGACGAATGAAAGCAACCTTCCACCAGACCCTAACAGGACTATTAAATTTATTAAAATTATAAAAAAAAAATCGAAAAGAGATTCAAGTGGTATAATGGAAGACTACCAATTTTTAGAAAAGACAAAAAAAAGAACAGAGATATTGGATATGCTTTACAACGCTTTGATTTCAATCTCTCCAACGCCAACAATAAGTGCAAGAATCAGATTTAAATCAAGCTTCACCAAAACAAAAGAAAGAAAACGTTTGAATTATAAATATTTAAACTGCATACTCTTTTTGAAAGATTATTTTTTTTAAATTTTGATGGTATTTTTTATTTAAAAAGTTTTCCTCTTTTTTACATGAAGTACCTTGCATCGTATGAATTGGGGCGGACATATTATGAAAAAAATTTGCATTTTCACAAGTCACTGTTTTCGCTTTTTTACAAACAAGCTAAATTTTTTCATAAAAAGTTTAATTTTTTCCAAACAAAAAAAAAATACTATTTTTTAACAAGAAGGCACTTTTTTCACAAAATGTCGCACATTATGTATAAGAAAATGTGGCCATTTGACAACAAGTACTTTTTTTACAAAAGGTCGAATTTGTATGTATACATAGCTTTTTTATAGAAAGCCGCGATTGCTTAGAAGAGGTCGGTTTTTTCACAAAAGGTCACATACAAAAAAACAATACAATTTTTTCATTAAAAACTGCTCACACAGGATTGTTGTTTACAAAACGTCCAGAAAATCTTCAAAAATTCCAACTCTTTAAAGTTATTTCTCTTGAAAAATCCCTAATTTGCGACAATTCCAAAACTCTTTTTACCAGCAATAATCAAAATTAGAAACGGTTTTACAAAAAGTTTCAGTTTCGCTTTTCGCAAGAGGTAACCAATATTTTTACAAAAGTTTATAAACTCCGAAAATGTGCTCCTTTTTAAGGGTCCACTGTACTTAAAATAATTATGACGATCAATTGTACTACACTGAAGAAAATAGTGGCAATAATAACGATGTTCTTCTTATTATTATTCTCTATACTGGATGTTGCATGAATGGTGATGATGACTGATAATGATAAGCCCCCATTTAAATGCGTCGCGACAAAAATTTAAAAATGTAGATAAATTCATACAATTCAAACAATTCAAATAAATGAAAACAAAACAAAAAAAAAAAAAAAAATAGGAAAACTCGGAACAATCTTAAAATTAATTCATTCAAACATTTTTATTTAGTCATTTGTTTATGGTCACAGACCGCTTTTGTGCGCTTGAGAGTCTGCTTTCGTCATACACGATCTGATTTGAATATTATTGGTCTTTGTTACAGTTGTGTTGTTTTTGTTGTTGGTTTTTATTTGAAAACTCATGGATACTCGTAGAGTGATGTGCTGTGTATCGGTTTGGGGCCTAGAAACGAATTTTTTATGAATTCTATTAAATTGTTTAAATATTGTGAGTTTCGAATTAAGTGTGTGCGACTTTTTTGACTTCCTTGTGTTTTTTAGCGGGTAAATTTGAATTTTAATATACAAACGCATAAAATGTTTTTTTTTTTTTTTGTAGAATTCATTTATACGAATGTGTGAAATTGTTTTAGATATTTCACCGGATATAGTCTATTGAGTGGAATATAATTTATTGTATTTATAATTTTTTTACTGTTTAAGAGGGTTTCAATAGCAAAAAAAATACCAAACTTAATAGTCTGTCTTAATAATTACAAAATCTGATTATTTCTAACCACCCCTAAGAGTCAGTATGTACTTACAACTATTCAACCACAAAATTATCAACTAATTGATTATAAATTTATGATTCAAATTTTCGCATTAAAAACAAAAAAAAAAAAAAATAATAAAAAATCATGAAAAAGAAAAGGGTCATAAATATCAAGAACATGAACCCTGAATTACACTGCCACACAATACTGAAATCCAAATATCAAAAAAAAAAAACTTGTAGTAGCAAAAAATGATTCTTTTGTTTTAGCAACTACCCCTAACAAATAATTGTGCATACTTTTTTTATGCAAAAAAAAAAGAAAATTATGTATTAAACAATGCTCGACGAAGGCAACAAATTGCAAAAATCACAAAAAAGGGAACAAATTATGAACAAAAGAAATCACTAAAAACAAATGAATTAAAATGCTTTTGTTTTAAATATTTCCGCTATCATGAATGTCCCTTGAAATGTACAGGAAAATATTCAAAATATACGACTCTACTTATAATTTTACAGAAGGACTTTGAGATACAAAAAACTTTGAAAGAGAAAGAGAAAAAATGATAAGTTGAAAGACAAAAGATTTTTTAAATGCCTTTTTTTTAATAAAAACTTAACTTACTCAATCGGCTATTGTAGAACATTTGTTACCGTAGCCGATTTTAGCTCTCAGATTGCACCATATATTTTACGAAGAATTTTTCTCTCGAATACTCTAAGTACTGCCTAGTCTGCAGCCTGAGAAAAAACATGTTTCTATTTGCTCACCTCAAACGAAACTATTTTTAAAAAAAATGTTAAGCATATTATGTTTAATTTAACCATAATATTGTCATCAACAACCATATTATGGTTAAATTAGTAATTCATAAAGAAGCAACAATCAAATTATGGTTGCCTTCGAATATGTTATGGTTAATTATAGCTAAAATATGTTTAACACTTACAATAGTATGGTTGTTTTTCAAAAAATGGATGTTGCTCTTGGAATAGAGTAAAATACTTTTGTTAATTTAGAAACAAATTATTGTCATATTTAACCATAACCTGCATATAGGCAGCCATAATATGGTTGCTGCTTCTTGATGGAGGACTAATTTAACCATAATATGATTGTAAGTGACACAAATATGGTTAAATTAAACATAATCCCCCGTATTCATAAGTAATTATTAAATTTATCTAGCGTTGGACCTTTATACGGCTGACTCTCATACGATTCTTGACATGCTTTTTAATAGACTCCCCAATAAAAAATTGTATCATTTTGCGAGGCACTAATGGCAATTTTAAAGGATAAGCGCACAATTATGCGCTACGCAATAAGACATACAGAAATGTAGTAAAGTAAGTGAAAGAACTCTCAACAACTTTTATAAATAAAATAACTTTTGAAGTGCTACGGCATTCCCTTTTTACAAAGCAGGTTTGTAAGGAAGAATACTAAAAAATAACTGTATCAAAACATTCAGTGTGTAAAGCTGATCTTTACATCCAACAATTTTTATATGCGCTGAATAATGCGCTTTATGTGTCAAAAATGTATTGCTTCAAAGTGGGAACTCGCCATGTAAAATTTATGTATTCCGTAAGCGCAATGGTAAGCGAAACTTTTATGTTTCTCCCTTACAAACCTGCTTCGCTGGAAGCTCGATTTTTTATTGGGTCGTTAGATAATTTTACACACATCTCAAACGATTCCCCTAACAATTAATGTAACCGTCTTTCATTGTGTTGTGGAGGTATCTCACAGAGGAATCAGCTCTTCATGAGTCTCCCAGTAGACTCTTACTAGATTGAAAATGCTTGCTGGGTTTAATTTACAGCCAGACTACTAAATTATTTCCAGTGAATTTTTCTACACTCCGCCTAAAACTGGACATTGCAGTTTCTACTGTCTAAGAAAAATATAACCAACTGTCCTAGAATAAAATTAATATCTTACACCCGTTCTTATAATAGTTTTAAACTCAGACTACCAACTTGTACTCAGAGTACAGAGTTACACCCCCGTATTCATAAACGATTATTAAATTAAACAAACGTTTATTAAAGATAATTTTCAAAGTAAATTTGTTCTTTACTGCCGGTATTCATAAAAAAGTTTTAATTTAATAAATGTTTACAAAACAAATTTTCTTTGAAATTTGCCCTTAATAAGTGTTTGTTAAATTTAATAATTGTTAATGAATACGGTGGTAAGTCTTTATTAAATTAAAAAAATGTTAATGAATACAGGCAAATATGTTTTAAATTTTCTTTAAAAATATTTTTGTTGGAGGTGACGATATTAAAACATGTCTTTTCTCTACATGTACTTTCGCAAGTATCCCTGCTTCAGAACATTGAAACAGCACGGGTAGTGTCAGTGCCTTGTAGAGGATGATTTTTATCTGTCGAGAGATGGCTTTGTTCTTAAACGGCTTGCTTAGTCCGAAGTAGCAGCTATTAGCCAGGATTGGTCTTCTTTTTATCTCAAAACAGATGTTGTTTGTTTTGTTTATGGTAGTGCCATGTTAGATAAAACCCTCAAAGTTGTGGCTTTCACCTTCCACTGTTCGCCCGAGTCTGCTGGAAGTAGATACCGTCGACTTGGTTTTATCTCCGCTTACTACCTGACCCACCTATGATGTCAATGTCGTCGGCGTAAGCGAGCAGGTTCATGTATAGTGTACCAGTTCTGTTCACATCTTCCTCTCGTTAAACCTTTTTCAGTGGGACACTAAAGAGTTCGCACGTGGGACTTTCTCCTTGGCTGAAACCTCACTTGGTCCTAAATGGCTCGCAGAGGTTCTTTCCCATTTTAACTGAGGATATCCTTTCAATTAAGTTCATCCTGCAAATCCGTTTTAGCTTTGCAAGGATACCAAACTCAGACATGGCTTGAAACACCTTTGAAGGTATAGTGTCGATTTGTTTTTCTTCGGTCAATGGTGGATTTTCAAGGTCTTTAGCTGCGTTGATATGGCCCAATTATCTCATCAAATTTAGTTTTATTTTCTCTCATACACTACGATCGACCGTATTTTCTATGCGATGGGAAGAAGACCTATTTCTCTCTAGATGGCACATACTGTCTTGTCACCTTTTTTTGTGGATGGGACATAATTTACTGAGTTTCCAGCCATCGGGTATGCGTTCTTCTAGCCAGATTCTAAACACAAACTGATGCATATGCCCTATCAGTATGTCACCACCGGTCTTAAAGAGGTCAGCTGGCTACTTTATTTTTCTTTAGCCGAAATTCGGCTATTTGACCTTATTCTGGCTAGACGGTATACACTCAATACCATCGGGATTGACTCTGGGGTATATTCCTCAGAGCAACGGCTCTGAGTGGTTTGAACATGGCAATTTTAAAAATGCAATTCATGTTAAATAAATAGCAACTTGTTTTTAAAAAAATAATAGGATTTCTTATAAAATTTATCCATTTTGTGATAAAGGAATTTGAAAAAATGTAGAAACCTTTTAGTGAAAAAGGCAACTTTTTGTAAAAAAAGGCAACATTTAAAAAAAATTTAATTATATAGTTTTAATGAAAAAAGTAACTCTGTGAAATAAAGGCATCTTTTTTAAAAACAAAAACTTGAATTTATAAAAAAAGATGAACAATTTGTGTGATTAAATACATCTTTGTAAAAAAAACATTTTTTGTGGAAAAAGGAAAATCGTTATTAAAAAAGCATCTTTTTTAAAAAAAGTTAACATTTTGTAAAAAAAGGCAACATTTTGTAAAAACAAGGCAACATTTAAACAAAAATAGGCACAATTTTTGTAAATAAAAAATTTTCTTGTACATAGAAACTTTAAACTTGTTTCAACAACTGCACCTTTTTGTACAAAAAAGACTCTACTGCGTAAAGACAAAATGTTATTAAAAACGGAACTTTGTTTAAAAATTTTTAAGTTTTTTTCTTTATTGAAAAAAGCGACATTTTAAGGCAAAACGGGACTATTTATGTATATACACCCGTCTTAAGACAAAATATGTTTGTTGAATATAAGGATACAAGGAAAAAAGGATGCTTCTTGAAAAAGGGACCAAAAAGAGCCGAACGTTGTATGGTTAGAATGTTAAAAGCTGTCATTGAAATGTGGCTCGTAATATTTTATATAACCTAAAATACAAGGGTAACATTTTTTCTATGCCGATTCATCACAATAAGGTGCCAAAACGGGACAACTTTAACTTCCCCTGAAATGACGTACCGACATAAATATTTAAAATATTTGTTTTTTCCCTCCCGCCTGAATCATTCGCTGGAACCTCTTTCCTTAACAAAAAAATTATATTTTGTTGCCCAGTGTAATATGGGCTCTATGTGCAATAAGTGTGCTTTTTGAATTCGTATTAAAGTCTGGAATTCATGTTAAAGTTTTTTTTTTTTTTTTTTTTTGTTAAAATAGACACTTTTTTTAAACAACTGGTACTTTTTTGTAAAAACCGATCCATTTTATGAATTCATTGACTTCATGATAATTTTCTTTGGAAAAGGAGACCGTTTTTGCTAGAATGTAAGAAAACCGAGAGTTTTAAAGAAATTTTGATTAAAAATAATTTTTTAGAATTTTTCAAGATGTTTTTTGAAACTTAGAAATTTTAAAGATTAAAGTTTTGAACAGCTGTTTTTTGTAAAAGCGACGGATATTTTTAAAAATTACTTAAAAATACATACTATTAAAAATGAAATTTTATGAAACTGATAAAATCCATTTCGCTTAACAAAAAATCTCCTCTATTAAAAGTGAGGTTAATATAAAATGGTCCCGGTTGCAAAATGTAATTTGAATGAAGCCTTCTAATACAGCATCTGGTGGGTTGTGTATTGTGACAATGAAAAAAGAATATTTAAAGAATTTTTGTTTTTAAACAAAAGGTTTTTTTATATAAAAGAAATATTTTCATTGTTTGTTGTTGAATGCAGCAAAAAAAGGAGCCAGAAACGATTAAATATTAAAGTACTTTTCAGTTTTGGGTTTTTAGCTTTTGTACCATATGTAAAATTTTAGACATTCGTTAAAAAAGTATTCCATGAAAATGGGAGTGTATTTGACACACTAGTGACACACTGTTTAGTTAATACATACAAAAACAAAACAAACAAACAAAAAAAAAAAAAAAATAGAAAAAAACACACACACACATTTTTTAAGTCATGTGAAAAGTATGTGAGTGTATGAGCTTTTTTTTTTTTGTTTTAGCTTTTGTCTTTATTTTTTAGTTATCTGTACTCCTTTCATTCATTCACTTTCAAGTCATCTAAAGAGCTCTTCAATAAAGACGTTGCCATTTTGTTGATGTTACCTCGTCCTTATTGCTGTTGCATTGCTGTCGTCATTTTTATATCCTAATAGAAAAAAAAAAAAAAACGAAAAGCGAGCAAATAAAAAGAATGCAATAAGTGTCTTGTGTATTGCACTCACAGTATGTGTTTGTGTCTACTCATGATGTTTTTTGTATTTATGCATATGTTCGGGCAAACACTTATAAACACATGTGTGAAGCTGTGTGTATTTGCGAATGTCCTGTATGTGTTATTAAAATGTGTGCATATTTGTTTTTTTTTTTTTAATTTTTCTATTTGGTCTGTTTTATTCTTTACAAAGGAATTTTACACACTAAAACTATCCAGACATTTTTGCCGCCAACCAGATGTGGGATGTTTTTTGTCCAATGACAATTTTGTAAATAAAAAATTAAGCTGAATGGCATTCAAAAGGAATAATATGTGAACAATTATTCATTTAAATGCAATTTTAATTTCCTAAAAACAATTTTTTTATCAAAATTATATTTAAACTAGCTTTTACCCGAGACTGGAGCAACATTTAAAGAAAAGGGTATTATTGAAATGTTTTGCAGTTTTCTGCATATTTAATGTAAAAATATGTAGTTCAATAAGCAGAATGTCAGGAACTATTATATTATAGGTAATTATTTTGTGCTATGTTGCTGTTGCACAGCTGATTGTTTAATAATTTTATCAATTTGCCCAAAGAAAAAGTACGGGCTTCTTCGTAAAAACTCTCCCACTTTACACAAACTTTGAGTACGGGAACAGTTTTCGGTAAGATTGGGATCCCGCGGACTTTTAACGTTGAGTGCGGGATCACAACTAATGTTGAAAGACTTAATTGAATTTAATTAAAAGTACATACATTTGTACTTTCTTTTTTAGTTTTGTACTTATTTTCTGTAGAAGCTTTAATATACATATTCGAATAAAATTTATTTTTTATAACTAATGTGTTTTCTTCTATTTTAATGATAATAATGCGTAGGTATTTTCGTAGGGGAAATTTTTCAACGTGTAGGGAAAAAACGGATTTTTTTAGCATGTGTAGGTATTTTTTCGAAAAATCCACTGGCAACACTGGGTTTTAGATTAATAATAAAAAAGTTCCGCATGGAATGACAAGCTTCACCCCTAGAGGAGGTAGAGGAATATTTCATTTAGTTATTCTTTTTATTTAAAAACGTCTCTTTACACCAAATATGATTATCAGGGAAACCAGAAGTATGATCTAAAACAAGTTTCAAACGCATTAAATATGCAGTAAAAACTGGAAAATATGCCCTAAAAAAATGTTAAAAATATACCCTAAAAAATCAAAATTTGCTAATTTGAAGACAAAATATTCAACAATTTAATAACAAAATTTGAAAAAAAAACCTAAAAATATTATTGCTTTAGCCCATATTAAGTTAAAATTGATAAAAGAGATGTTTGCGCCGAATATTATCTAGATATTAACATCCATATGGGTTCTTGTCTTAAAGGGATTTTAGGTACGGCCGCTAAGTTGTTAACAAATGTTAACATTTAAATGAAGTGAAAGCTATTTAAGGATGGGAGCTTTAGGCAAATGTGAAACGATTCAAAAATAACTTAATTTGCAGTAAAATACTTTTGGGGTGAATTTAATTTAAATACCATCATAATTAGATGGCTTACTGACACTAGAGTCTTATTTGGAAAATAGTTTTAGTGGGGAATATGTTAAATTATATACCAATTCTTACTATTTACACAGACCTCCTCCATATTTGATCAAATAATCTACAAAATTGGAACTTTTACTTTGCGCACAAAGTTAACAAGGGCAGACAACCAGCCAGACGGACGGATGGACATCCTTAGATCACTTTAAAAAGTGATTTTGAGTCGATCGGTATACTAAAAGATTGGTCTACATTTCTATATAATATACACATCGCATAACATTTATCCTTAATGACAACGTTCTTCTTTGTCTTACAATTTGAGAGTAAAAATTAAATGTAGATGGCGAAATTGGAGGAACAGAATTTCAAAAAAAAAAATATTTTCTGCGAAAGCTCCTGTAAGCATTTGAAAGAATTGAACATGTTTCAAAATATGCCTTAAGAAGGCAAAATATGCTCTATAAACTTAAAATATACTGCAAAAATGCTCGTTTAACCAAGTTATGCACAAAAATGCTGCAAACGGTAAAATATGCAAAAATATGCACTAAAAAATCGATGCCAAAATTCATTAAAGGCTCTAAAACGGATAAATATATTGTTTGTGGGTTCATTGGTTGCAAAAGGAAAAACATGTAATTGCATATTTATGGTTTCCCTGATGATTATTTTATCACAAGAATTAAAAAATTTTTATGCGAATTGAAAAATCCCTGTTTTCTATTTGTCAAGAAAACAAAAACAGCTCAAGGACTTAAATACTTTGACTTTCATATGCTCTCATTAAAGTTAAACATGTTATTTTTTTTACTTAAAACAATAAAAATACAAAACATTTTATACTAACGCAACTTAAAAAATAAAAAAACAAAACATTTTATACTAACGCACTTAAAACTTGCTACAATCAGCGTTGATAACTGTGGGGATGGCTAGCATATCCTGCTAATCATCCCTACAGTCTAAAGCTTTTTATTTAAAGTTTCATCCAAAGAACTCCATTTCCATCTTTTATTGTAGTTCTCTATAGAGACTCAGCTTTACAAAGATTTTCTTAAAGAGAAATCTAAGTCATGCCTCAATTGTGATCACAAAGCCAGTTCTACTCGTTATCTAAGGTCTGTTAAAAGTCGAATTTGCGCTTTAAATTCTACTTTTATGGCCAATTTCACCAATTCTATTTACATAAATATCAATTCATATTTAAATATACACACATACGTATGTAGTATTTCATATTATTTTAGTTTTATTTGACATGAAAAAGAATTGCAAACATAAATTGATGTATAAATAAATTGGTGAAATCGCATGTATTTATAAAGTCGGATTTAAAAATTCAAGCCCCAAAATAAGTTCTTTACTGAGATTCAAACAATTGGCCTTTATAGACATCCGTCGTTGGATTAGTTGTGAATAAGCAAAATAATCGATCTTAAATCTTATTAGGATCCAATCCTTGATCTTGTTAGATTCCTTTTATTTAACCGATCTCATTTCGAACTTGAACCTTAATTGTTGAATTTTAATAGAAGCCTATTTGAATCCGTACATTTTTACAGTCCAATTTTAACTTTAAATCTTTATAGAATCCAATATTAGCTTTACTCTTAAATTCCAGATTCAATCGCAGGTGCTGTTTTAAGAGTCCCGTTTTAACTTCATTTTATCTCTTAAGAGAGACATATTCCAGCTTTCATCGTTAATTTCCATGGGATCTTATTTACACCGCAATCGTAGTTATCATCGAGGGCTACTTTACGCCCTAACTATGGTTTCATTCTTGGGATATCATTCTTTAGCTAGAATTTAATCTAGTTTGGGCTAATAGATAAACTTAACTATCCTTTTAGAGCGCAAATCATGTGGAATTGGCATAGGTCCTTATACTGATATTTACAGGGAATTTCGGTTTATTCAATAAACTTAACCATTTCTGAGTTGAGCGAGTAAATGTTGTGCAACCTCCTCCATACCGAAAACAATAACTATCCTAAAGACTCGGTAGCACCACTGGATTCAGCGTACCGCTTGACAGAAAAAAAGTGTAAAATTCATACATAATGTTTTTAATATTTATTAGAGTTCTGCACAATTCCATTAGAACACACATTCAAATCACTGAAAAATTATCAAACTCTATACAGTAGCGTCGCCGTTATAAACAAATACTGAAGAGTAGTGAGAAGAGACGACAAATTTAAGGAAGTATAAGCAAAAAACAAATGCTTTACTATAGAGAAAGTGCGGGTATAAAAAATACTCTTAAACATTAACAAGGGAATTAAAAATAAACGCAGCAACAAGAGTGAAAACAAAAAATACACTTATGTGTTGTTTCCAGGTGACAAACAATTAATTGTGTAGTAAAATTTATATGAAAAGCATTCAAAAAACTGAGTGATTTTCATATAAATTTTTCTACACAATCAATTACCTGTCACCTGGAAACAGCACATTATTCTGTATTTCTTTAATTTGAGTCTTGGATATTTATGTACAAAATATTTTATATGTTTATTTCGTTTGACAGAAAAAGAGTGTGAAACTCGACCACAGCGTTATTAGAAATCATTAAAAAATTTTCAAACTCTATACTGTAGTGTAGCTGTCACAAACAAAAACTAATGAGAAGTGTAGACGACCAATTTAAGTAGGTGTGTGAACGTTTAGAAACAAAAAACAAATGCTCTACTATAGCAAAAGTGCGGGTATTAAAAATACACTTATTTTTTATTTTTTTTAATATGAGTTTTGGATATTAATGTACAAAATATTTTGTATGTTTATTTCTTTGATAATAATGCAGCAACAATGATTTACAAAAACAATTCTTTGTATGCGTACGACTCATACGAGACACAAGTAAGCATCAGAAATTCCTTGAATGCGTCCGCTGCATACTAAGATAAACAGCACGAATTCTCGCAGACTCCACGAGGTAATTTTCGAGTACTGCAAAAAGATTTAAAAGAAAACTACTAGTACTGTTCGGAGTGCATTGCTTTGAATTCTTTTACCATCACAACAGTATTTAAATAGTACGGCGAATAGAACCGCATAGTATTTGTCATTGTTGTTGTACACAAACGTTTTGGACACATGTTTGATTTTAGCTGTGTATTTGATTTTCAATAATATTAATGCTGGCCTAAGGTATTTATACAGTCTATTTTTTATTTTAGTTTAATGGAAATTCTAATTTAAATTGCGAGTCACGGTAAGCTCGAATTCAAGCTTACATCTGCAACCTTTAGAGAGTCCAAATTTTTATTCAGATTTAGAAAAGATTCCGATTTTGATAGTAGGGCACCTTTTAGCTTTAATCTTAAGTGTTTTTAGAGTTTAATCTTAGAACTTTGTTGAGTATTATTAAAATTTAAGTTAAAGATTTTTAAGATTTATGTATTTAATTTAATTTAAGTCTTATGTAATCTTTAATTATTATTTATAAAGACTTATTTTAACCTTAATAAAGCATATTTATACAGTATATCTCGTAGATTTTTTAATGGTTCAACTCCAAATTCAATCGTTAGATATTTATAGATTCGGAATCCAGTGAAATTCGTACGTCTTTAGTGCACCTAATTCCAATTTTAATCGTAAGAATTATAGCCTTAATTGTACAATTAAATTTAGACCTTAACTACATAATACCATCGACTATAGGTCTCAAAGTGTCAAACTCCAGCCACATTTTGTCTTAACAAATAAAATTTCAGTTTTGCCGTTAATACTTTTGAGGCCTCTCTGGAGCTGCAATTCTCATTTTCTAATAAGCCCAATCTGAACTGCAGCCTAAGTTAATTATTAATCCTTATTTTATTTCTAATTATAGAACTTTGTTGAGTCTTAATCTTACCTAAATGATACATGTTTGTCATTTAAATAAAATATCCCAGTAAAAAGTTTTTAGCTTTCTGGAAGCACGAAAGCTACCAGAGAAGCGAATACCATTTAAGTGAATTTTTAGTTTAATGATTGAATAACTTCGCATTATCCCTTATAAGTAAGCAGGTTGTAAGTGAATAATTAAAATCATTATTTTAAAGAAAAGTTTAACAATATTCTAAGTGCTTCTGTTATTCCCTTACATGGAAGCAGGTTGTATTGTAATGATTTAAAAATGTGTTTACGAAAATTCCCGAAATATTACGGAACATAGAAATTAAATTTTTTTATAACACAATCAGTCGTCAAATTTTTTTTTAGTAGAGAGGAAAAAAGTAGTGCTTCCATGTGAGAATTCGCCATATAAAAATCATGCCTCTTATAAGCAGGTTTGTAAGGGGATTTTGTGCTTCTCTCCCTTACAAAGCTGCTTACCAGTAAGCTCTTTTTTTTTGCTGGGCTTATATCCAGTTGGAATACTCAATAAAGTTCAAGGTTGTTTAAGTCCAATTTCTCCTTTAATCAAAAGTATTTATTGTCACTTACTGTTTTGTTAAACTCGTCTTGTATATTTCACTGATGAAAAAAATTTTTAGATCGGGCTAAAACTAAGAATTCCGGATAGCTTTTAATTTTTTGAATACCCGAGGTAGCGGCGTGGTTAAAGTGCTTACCTACAACACCAAGTACCCCTGGTTCGATCCCTGGCAGAGCACGATTCTTAAACAATTAAGTGGCTTCAACCCCGTTCCAAACAACCAATTCAAGAAGCCCTAGATCACTTCTCCCGCTTAAAAAGAGGGCAGCATCATGGCAAAGGTCAGGCAGCTGGCACCCACCCCCCAGAGAAAAAGGTAGGACACACAATTCGACAGGTTCCCCACCAATACACCAAATACAAGGAGGGCGTTTTTTCTAGGAAACGATAATTTGCAGCCCAATTACCCTAGAACGTGCTACAGCTGACCAGTCATCTACTTAACTGGAGCAACAGCCTATTAATGAAACATATAGGGGATTTCATGTCAAGTGACCCAATTTTTAAATCGATGTCTTCCGATTTGGATGAAATAATTTTTTTTTAAACATATCACACTCGCATCCCAAAAAGCGACCAAAACTACCTTAAAGGAAAAGACATAAGCTTTGAAAATGAAATGAAAAAAAACATTGCGGATAAAAAAAAAAATAAAAAAAAAGTTTTAAATTTAAAAAAAAAAAAATTAAAAAGATTTATTTAATCAATCTCGATCAATATCGAAGCTACTTTGGACAAATTTTGCTAACAACAATAGGTAATAAGCTACATGGATGAGAAAGAACAATGCATATATGCTAAGAATTGAAAAACCCTCGTCTTGAATAAAAAATTATTTTTTTTTTATACATATCCCACTCGCATTCCAAAAAGCGACCAAAACTACCTTAAAGGAAAAGACATAAGCTTTCTTTTATGCAAAAAAAAAAAAAAAAAAAAAGTTTTAAATTTAAAAAAAAAAAATTAAAAAAATTTTTTTAAAAAAACAAAAAAATCTTTTTTTCAACAGATTGATCAAATAGCTATCGAAGCTTCTTGGGACAAATTTTGCTAACACCAATAGGTAATAAGCTACATGGATGAGAAAGAACGCCTGTATGGCGAAAATGTCAAACGTTGACCCCATCTTACTCAGAAACTTTTTGACCGAACTTTTGTCTAAACTACTATTAGGACTAACCTTGGTGCAAATTTCATCCAAATCAGAAGACATCGATTTAAAAATTGGGTCACTTGACATGAAATACCCCATATAAAAGTCAAAATAACAATACTCCTTGAACAAGAACAGTGAAATCTTACATGGGAAGTCGTGAAAACAAGTGCAACAAATCGTATAGGATCGAGATGCTTTGTGGCAGCCGTATGCTTTAAAGGGGGTAATGGAGAAAAAAATACCTGAGGTGCCCTACATTTAGAACGTATGACGGCCCTAAGGACATGTCTATGGAGCCCAAGTCAAAGACTTATGGCCAATTTCACCCAAATTCTTTTTAAATATCAATTCATATTTAAATACAGTTTTTCATATAATTTTATTTTTATTTGATATCAAAAACGTGAAATTTGCCATTAAACTCGAACACAAGTCATTAATTGCCATCTGAATTTTCATTCCAATCGAACTTACCGTTAGCGAGATTTTAGAGATAACCCGTTTTCCTTGACCTTTTTAACATTTCGATCGAGTGGGATTTCTGGAACGTTATTTAGAACCACAAAAGGAAAGTTCGTCCAAAAATTCCAAAGTTAAATGTCTTTATTCCTCGTATTAACAATGATTTCTGCATAGTTCCATTTGGGTTTCAATAAAAAGTCGTTCTGACTTACTGTAAGGCACTTCTTATGTTAAATCCTAGTATTTTATATTCAAAATGTACAAAGAAAACCAAAATACTTTTTAAGAACAAAACAAACCATCTTAAATAGAAATGTAAAAAATAAAAATAAGAATCTCCAAAAAGAGATTCTTCTTTTTTTATTGTCGTCATATGGTTTGTTTGTTCAGTATTTGTATCCATCGTATTGTGCAGGGGTGTACCTTCTTATTTATATTCACATACGTACGAGTACTTACAAATATGAACTTTTAAGTACTCATACTTATTGTTTTATTATAATAATTTAAAAAAAAAATATAAAATATTCAGACATCTTTTTCTTAAAATAAAAAAAAATATTT
The DNA here is from genome assembly GCA_963931875.1 of Pollenia griseotomentosa. NCBI lineage: Eukaryota > Metazoa > Arthropoda > Insecta > Diptera > Polleniidae > Pollenia > Pollenia griseotomentosa. The sequence goes on from OZ007564.1 coordinate 62,936,407, forward strand.
TTACTCAGTAATGGTTTACTCACGTACACAGGCCAACCACACACTCATACTGTCTTAAGGAAGGACGAGGAGGAGGAAGATAATTTTTTTGTATTTCTTAAAGAAAAATCTTGAGAAATCTTTACATATGCCCAGCGGGAAAAAGAAGGAGTAGGAAGGCCTTCTAGAAGGCCTCTGTACCCCTTCTTTTGGATGTACAAGGCCTTCTTGCTCCATTCCATACTCATATCTTTTTTACACACGTTGTCATTGCGGAGAAGGCCTTCCGCTCTAGCTTCTTCAGCAGGTACATAAGAAGGGTAACGGGACCAAAAAAAAAATGGATTTTGCTTTTGCTTGTGCAAAAAAACAATACAAAAAATGTTACTCCCTTCTCATAGAAGTAAGTGTGGAAGGTGTATCTTATCTTTTATACGAAAGAACCGAGGCCTTCTATGAGGCCTTCTTTAGCAGTTAGATAAGAATAGTAATTGAATCAAAAAATCTTTTAAGGAGGCCTTTAAAAAGGCCTGAAGTAAGAAGGTCTTCTGAGTTTTCCCGCTGGGTGAGTGTCGATTTTTTTTTTGTTTTGTTTTGAAAAACCGTGAGTGTAGAAATAATACAATAAAAAAAAATTATTGTTATTGTTCATCGTTTTCTTTCTTGTGTCTTGGTTTTGAAACCATGTCACTGACATGTGTTGCACAAATGTTTATTTGTTTGATTTTGTTTGTTGTTTTTTTGGTTCGTTTAAAAAATCTTTATCTCGCAACTTTATTGAAATTAAGAGGAAACGAGTTGCCAAATAGTAAAAAGAGTTGTTTTGGGTAAAGTTTGTGTAAAAAATTATAAAAAGGCAAACAATTTTTAGGCTTTTTTCTTCTTCCTAAAATTAAAATTTTTTTTAAACTTACTGAACTAAACTGCCTTCAATTAGTGATTTATTTAAATTTCAGATTACATTTTTTACAAAAAATGTTTATCTTCATAAGTAAATTACTTTTCTTGTTCTGTTGAACCAGTTATCTCTATATAATAATAAAAAATTCACTTGACAACACTGCCTGCCTTAGTCTTATTTATATTTATTTATTTATACAAACATTTTTATTTATCTTTCAAAACAAAGTTTTAATTGTTTTAAATATTTTTTTATATAATCATTTTTTTGGGTTCAATATTTTTTTAAGGAAATTTTTACTTAAAAAATAAACAAATCGAACTTGATCATAAAGAGAGTATCAACACAAAATTTTCTATTTACATCTTACTGCTGTAAAAATATCGTGTTATCCTGTCTACTTTTAGTTAAAGAAGTGGTTGGTTTAACAAATTATTTTTCATATGACTTTAATATTTAATTAAAAACTATTTTGCTTCTTCTGAAAATTTTAAAATTTTGATTTAATATCTTTTTTATGATCAAGTGCTAGATGCCATTTGTATAAATGAATGAATGTCTAAATAATAATTGTATGAATACGTATAAAACTCTTTGAATTTATCATTTACAACTACACAAGAATTCATTCTAAATGCTCAGGGATGGAAATCATATTTAATGAAAACAGACTGATAAGAAATTTTCTTTAATCGTTAGTAATTTTTAGTTTAATTTTGGCTTTATTCAAAAATATGTTGTGAAATCTCTTCAACTTCCATCAAAGGGTTCTTGGTTCGGCTCACCTTCAATTGTAAGATCAATTCTAATATTAATCGTAGGTCTCTTCGGTAGCTATAACCTTTTCCGATCTTTGCAGAAACATATGGATTTTTCCACAGAAGAACTGCTTTTTCAATGACGGAAACCCCGTTCTAAAGTAAAGCTGATTCCAATCGGAGCTTTCTAAATAGACCGCTTGAAATGAAATTCAAACGTGGAAACATATTTTCCCGCCAACATATTTTCCATAAGGAGCCTTGGGTCTCCACAAATCTTCTCCATGGTGATTTATCTAATGCCAAGTTCTTAATTTACACCAGCTTCAACCGGCTTTTCTTCTTCCTTGTTTATCTGATTTTTCCATTTATATTCCTAGTAGCGCTGGGAAACTATCGATAGTACTATCGATACTATCGATAGTCTTAAGCTATCGAAAATATCGATAGGAAAAATATTAATATCGATATTATTATTATTTAAAATACAGCTATGAAGACATGTTACAGCAGCTATACACACACTGTTTTTTGTCGCAAGTTTTTATTTGCTATTTATTAATTCGCGCAGAATTACAGCAATGAATACAAACAACAAGAATGGCAGGTGGTATTGATTGCTTATTTGTACTTTTTTTACCACTAACTTAAGGCCTTTATGCCGAAGGGACTGAAATGTCAGATAGTTTTATGATGTTGTAAAAAAATCAAGTAAATATGCAATTGCAATTGCGAGCATAGGATAAAAAAATGAACGAAAATTAGAGGAAAAGTCCGCTAGATTGATTACCTTTTGGGTTGAGAATCAAATCCAATTTAGAACATTATCTTAATTTGCAATAAAATATCTTATAGTCCCTTTTACTTAAGTTCCTTCAGAAAGGTGCTTATCAGCATCACAAGTTTTAAAAACTGTCCTCTAAAATATACATACATACGTCTCATACGTTCAATAAAGTGAGAAAAGCAACAAACTGTAGCCTGATAAAAAACTAGTTAAAGTTTTCCTACTTAAGTATAAACATTCAGTTGATAGTAATATCGATAGTGAAATCAGAACTATCGATATATATCGATAGTAGAAAATATCGATAGTATCCCAGCACTAGTTCCTAGCGTCTTTTTCTAAAGTTTGATTGAGGCTTCCATTCGGTGGCGTTACGTGCAATGGCATCATGGGCTTTTCGAAAGACTTCTTTAATCCAATTCCATTTTAAGCTTCGTATTAAAAGATCGTTTGGTGTTCTCGATGTTATTGCCCAAAGTCAGGTGTTAAAGATGATTGTATTTGGATCCTACGCAAACATCCGTTAACGAAGACTTAAATTGAGCCAAATGTTGCAAGGTGCCGTATTGCAGGTTTCACATCCACAAAGTGTAATTGAGTTTACCTTGTAATTGAATACGTATAACTCCATACCTCGGGATAGTGTTATACATTTCCACACGTTGCTAAGGCGGCCAAATTATTTTTTAGGAGTTTAAATTCTATTCGCTTTAGATTATTCAGATTTTGTCAGGATACAAGCTAGGCAGCAAAACGAATACACGTATTCAGTGAATCTTTTCCGAACTGTTAATTCTGGCGAAACATCCGAATTCATAAGTAGCACCTTTATTTTCTAAACATTTACTTTTAAAATCGAATGTGATGTGAAAGTGAAATACAACTGCCATATCTGGGCAGGGGCTTCAGGATCTATCTTGAAGCTTCTGGATCGGGTACAAAAGAGTTCGTTGAAGCTTATCCATGATAGTAGGGTACCCAGCTCTATTGACTATTTGAAGCATCGTCAGAATATGGGCTGTGCGTTATTATTCTATCGACATTACCACGGTAAGTGTTTAGCTGAGATAGACGAACTTATTCCTGAAAAGCGGGTGCATGCCCGTAGGACTCCGTTCTTTGTCGACTGCCCAATGTTTTTCACAACGTATTACAAAGAAAATTCGTTTCTCGGTCAAACTAGCCCTATGTGGAATCGACTCCCGGCAGAAGTCTTCCCAGTCGGCTACAATTTGGAAAAATTCAAATTAAATGTCCACAAAAACTACTCTCTCTTTCCTTCTCCGCATAACCTAATTTCCTACTACCACTACAATGTATTGCGTTAGTAGGAGGGAAACACACTATCGAACTTGAGGGACAGTCAAAAATTTCTTAAGTCAACAGCCAACCACAAACAATTAGACGGGCGAAGCAAAACTTCTAAGCCACTTACAGTTTTTAAACTTTTAAATATTCCTCCTTTTTTATTCCTCCACTTGTTCGATAATTTTAAGGAGATTGACACATATAAACAAACAGCCAAACTATTCACCCCTGGTTGTTGCTAAGAACTATTTTGTATCAGTATTTTCCTTGGTATATCATTCAACTCTATTGCATTCCATACATTTTGATAAAAAAAAAAGAAAACTAATTGAAAAAATATTGTTTCTATCTATTTTTTATGTATGCGATTATCAGGGCCAGTTTTTGAAAGTCACTATTTTAAAAATGAACGTTGCATATTTTGCACGGGTTTCGCCTATAACGACTATACTCTGATATTGGGAGGAATATCTGATAACCGAAATATAATCGAAAAATTAATGGCGATTTCTTTTCTGAGAAAAATATGTTACAGTATATAGATGTAACACTTTCTAATGTTACCTATACTCGCTCGAAGTGTTACATGTTGTGCAACTTCAATAAAACAAAATTATCTGCTTTTATTTACAACTATTACACTTTTATCATTGATGAAGTACTAATTGGCAATTTCTAAAGATTTTTGAGCGGCTTCTGCACACTTTTAAGGTTGACATCCCTAATGACTTGGAACAAATTAAAACGTAAAATTTTTCATTTTACATATTATGTAAATACTTTTAAATTTTGGTTTTAAACAATATTTTCAAAAAATTATGAGCTGTATGAATAAAGACAAACAAAATAAAACCTTGGTTGTACAAACAAAGGTTGTAAAACAGTAAAAGTGAGTGTAAAATATGCAATATGTTTCGTATGTTTTTCATCAACATATTTACAAAAAAACTTGAACATTTTTTTGCACTGTTGTATTTTTTGTACAAACGATTCCAAAAATGAAGAACATGTAACATTTATGCAACATATTTCTCAAAAAAGAAATCGCCTTAAGGTAATCAGACCTGTTCTCAAAATCACACTTGTGTTTTTTGTGCCATGATGACTTGGAGCGCCCGCTTCTTCTGTTACCCTCTGGGTTTTTTTCTTTGTTAGGACCAGCACTCATGGGAGTAGTGTTTGTAAACATTCGACTTGAACTAATTCATGTTGAAAATGAAAGGAAAGACTTCAGCGGGAAGATAATTCCACATACGAACAGTGAGTTCCACTCCAAAGCAGCATGTGTGACATCATTTACGTCCTTTTGTAGGATATAACCCAACCATCAGAACTTTCTGTGTGTTTTTAAATTGTGCTTGATGTCAAATGATAAAATCTTTTAATATCGAAGGTTTGAGTTCGTGTTTTCTGGGTGAATGCCCTTGTTTACGTGCATTTTGCATACCTGCACATTTTTCCTATTTTTGGGCAGCTTAAAAATATTTTCATACAAAACATCAAAGTTAGCTGCACACATGAAAAAAATATGGTGGCCACTTTTTCACATAAATATCCAATTTAAGCTGTTTATAAAAATATAAATGGCAATTATTTTGTTTATTTTTTTCATAAATTGTTATGTTCTTTGTGAATTCTCAATGTTTTTGTTTAAAATTCTTGCGTTTTCGAATAAAAAACAAATTTCCGCCGTTTTTAACGCGTCAAAAAAAAGTGTGTAGTTTTAAAATACTAAGAAAAGTGAAGTGAGTTATACTTTGTTTGATTTCTTTTTGCTTTTAGGACGGCTTGTAGTCTCTTTGCCATCGATTCCACCCATTTCAAAGTTAGCTCATGTTTTTTTTTTAATTTGTCTGTCCAAATGCTCCCAGATGCTTAGTTAAGTTGATATTGAGCAACTATTGGGCTGATGCAGCTGTTTCAGGACGCATTACAAAAGCCAACCCTATCACGCTTCACTATAGATACTGTATATTTTGCATTAAATTCCTTATTTCTACCTTTTATCACATTTTTCTTTGTCCAACTTGATTTTGTCAAATTTTGGAGTAACGTATTTTTCACAGATGACAGCAAGCTTGAAGTCTGATCAAATTTGGCAAAGTAGAAATTTAACTTTTTATAACTAACATTACACTTTTTATTTTGGAAAACAAGCTGAACACTTTATTTTGACGCTCACTGTAGGTTATTTGAAATAAAATTTTAGTAACATATAAATTTATGTATTAATAAAATAATTTTTTTATTTTACTTTTAAATCAAACACTTTACTTTACCTGCACTTTTGTGTAGGTAACCACAATTGTGTACCTGCACATCAAGGCAGGTAAATGTATTTAAGATAACTGCTTTTTTGATTTACCTGCACAAAAAATCGTGCAAAGGAGATTGTGCAGCTAAGTCAAAATTACTGTAATTGATAATGTTATTGTAATTTAAATTTAAAAAAAAACCTGTTTTATATTTTAAATACAAATTATAGTTTTTCTTTACAGTTTTTGGTGGGCATATTCAAGATTTTTTGCATATTTTTGCTCATATTTCTTTGTTTATTTTTAAGCTTTTTTGCTTGCATATTCCTAAATTTGTTTGTGCGTATAAAAACTTGCCTTGTTGATTGCACTGATGATGGAGACGACGATGATGTTTGCTTCAAAAGCAAAATATCATTAAAAAGAGGAAGGAAAGGGGTTTTAAGTCTCTTTTGAAAAATTTGTTTCCTCTCATAATTCCATTTACATACTACATCCACACATATGTATGTTGGACATGTACATGTTGTATATCCATACTTACATACATATGTACATACATACGTGTATGCTTATGTATATGAATTTGATTACTTAAGTAGTATAAGTTCTTTTTTTTATTGAGTTCAATTAATTAATTGTTTTTGTGCGGCAATAACTATTTATAAAAAAAAAAATATTTTAATGATTATTTATTTGCTTAATGTACAGTTTTATTCTGATATTTCTTATTGTTCCCCTTTAAGTTGTGTATGTTTACATTCATATGTACATATGTACTTTTTACTGGATTTTAAAATTTGATTTTATCAATGAATTTAATCAAATCATTATATTTGAAGAAGTAACAATAGCAACAAAATGATTATTTAAATTAATGAATGTTTTTGTTTTTATTCTCCTTTTTAATTGCAGATAAAATAAATTAAACAGCTGATAAATGTGAGGTAAGTAGTTGTTGGTATTAAAATAAGAAAGTCTCTGTCATACATCTATACATAAACAAACATACATACATACCTAAACATGCATGCATACTAGTGCTGGGAAACTATCGATAGTACTATCGATAGTCTTAAACTATCAAAAATATAGGTAGGAAAAATATCAAAATCGATATTATTATTATTGAAAATACAGTTATGAAGACATGTTACAGAAGCTATACACACACAGTTTTTTGCCGCAAGTTTTTACTTGCTATTTTTAATTTGCGCAGAATTACAGCAATGAATACAAACAACAAGAATGGCAGGTGGTATGGATTGCTTAGCTATGATTTTTTTTACTACTAGCTTAAGTCCTTTATGAAATGTCAGATAGTTTTATGATGTTGTAAATAAATAAAAAAAAATGCAATTGCAATTGCGAGCATAGAATAAAACAATGAACGACCATTATAGGAAAATTCCGCTAGATTGATTACCTTTTGGGTTGAGAATCAAATCAAATTAAAACAATTTCTAAAGTTGCAATAAAATACCTTATAGTCCCTGTTACTTTGGTTCCTTCAGAAAGCTGGTTATCAGCATCGCAATTTTTAAAAACTGTCGTCTAAAATAATGTGCGTACATACATACGTCTTATACGTTCAATAAGGTGATAAAAACAACGAACTGTAGCCTGATTAAAAGCTAGGTAAAGTTTTCCTACTTAAGTACAAACATTCCGTCGATAGTAATATCGATATATCGATAGTGAGATCTGAACTATCGATAAACATCGATAGTACAAAATATCGATAGTATTCCAGCACTAATGCATACATACTTCTTATGCGTAAATTTTTGTGACTGTCGCATGTTACAGCACAGTAGCTTGAAATGGCTAAGCAGACGCTTCTTAGGCGAGGTCTCAAGCTGCACTGTTAAAAACATTCAAGGGTTTGTAATGGGCATATCCTGGTAAAATAAGAGTTAATATGAGGTCAAACATACAGTTACTCTTGTTTTTACTAATTATTCGAGTTTTTACAATACAAGGGGGCGCACAATGGGTTAGCACATACTAAAAACTAAAAATGTGTCTTGTTCGCCTTGTTTTCACTATTCAAATTTTCAATCGATTTCCCCCTCGAATTTTCTTTATCGAATCGGCACCAAACTTCATATTAAATGTTTTTATAGGTATACACTTTGAAAAATGGCCAAACAAACTTAAAAAACTCTAGTGTAAATATGTATGAATTTGTATGATCAAATGCTACTACGTAAAGTGGAATTTTTTAATAGAAAAAACTCCTTAACAAAATTTAAAAAATTCTACAATTTTGTTCACAGTCAGCAAAATTGGAGTCAAAAAAAAAATGTTTCTATCAAGTACAATAACAAAATCAACAGTTGGCACATTTTACTTTAAATATTTAGGATCATTTCGAAAAAAAAACATGGCTGGCGTTATAAGCAGTATCATTCTTTCAAGTTTAAAACCAAAACAATATAAACAAGGAAAAACTATAAAATTGTTTTCACTCCCCGTTTTTTTAATACCTTTTTAGAAAATGTAAAACTGAAAACCAACAACAACAATTTCTAAGTTGGTTGCAATAAGAATTAAAGCAACAGTGCAAGACAAGGAAAAAAGCAACAAGCAAATACACTCGAGTCTAATAAAAATACAATAAGCAAGTAAGAGTTCTTATTCGGTTATGCCCCGAATCTTATGTACCCTTCACTAGGGTGCAATAAGATAACACAGTGCAACACGAAAAAAAACCATATACGGACAACTCTACGTGATAAAAGACACAAAAAAAGACCCGTGTCTCCAAGTTTTGCCCAAAGTCATGCACTTTTTTTATGGGCCCCCAAACATTTTGGGCCTTGGTGTCATTTTTGCAAAAAAGTGATCATTTGCTCAGACTTATATCTTGCAAACCGTTCGGAATTTTGATTTACCCTCTGATACAAAGCTGTAGCTTTGACACCGAGGCCCCAAATCTTTGGGGGCCCATAAAAAAGTGCATGACCTTGGGCAAAACCGGGAAACACGGGACTTTTTTTATCTTTTATCACGTTTTGGTGTCCGTATATGGTTATAGATAGCGTAGTATCCCAAAGTTGACGTAAAGAAAAAACAAATGAAATTAAAAAACTTTCGGGAAATTTTTCACTTTTGCGGCTACCTAAACGGTGTTAAGCATCATTCCTAGGAAGTTAATATGCTTACTGAGATCTTAGGTACATTTTTGTAGTTGATTGTTTCCTTGAATTTTGAACGGTTTGCAAACTATCGACCTGAACAGGGAAAAAGGTAAAATAAATCGAAATTTTTTAAAGTTTTTTGCGATTTTGATTTTATATGTTCACAATTTTTGTTCTTTATGGAAAGAGCTACAACTTTGTCTCAAAATTCCGAACGGTTTGCAAGATATGAGCCTGAGAAAATTATCACTTTTTTGCAAAAATGACTCCGAGGCCCGAAATCTTTGGTGGCCCAGATGGTCTTTTATCACGTAGAGTTATTTTTCCATGAGTTTAAAAATTACACACAGTGTAATTTATGAATATATATATGGATATACATATATGTACTAGCTTTACCCACTGCACCTTGCAACCCCGCGACTTATCTCCAGATATACAAAAAATTATTTTTGGTGGCGCGCCCATTTTTTCAAGCCCATAAAGTTTTTTCGGATTTATATTAAATTTTTTAACTTTTACTGTTACTGATCTATTTTGTATTTGTATGGAAGTTGCTACGCCCACTTATTTAATAACACACACTTTTAGACGGGTTTTGTGTATTGAAATATGTATGTAAATCAAACTTGCCCACTGCTCCAATCCCGCCCACTTTTTGCCAGAGGTTATTCGCCAACATGGAAGCTATTTGTAACAAATTGGGTACTATGTACTACGATTCTTTAGATACACAGACATCTATTTTTTATTTGTATGAGAGAAGCAACTCCCACTTCTCCAATCCCAATTCTTTTAAGAAAGGTTGTATATTCATAACCAAGATACTTGTGCCTAATTTGAAAACTTTGATATTGCCGTACTGCAGATATACAGAAACCTATAATGTATTTTACGGAAGGTGCCACGCCCAATTTTGCAATCCCGCTTATTTAGAGATTTTGTGTGTTAAAAACCCAGCTATGTGTACCAAATTTGGACAATTTTTTCTTAGCGTTCTTGAGATATAAATAAATATATTTTATGCCACACCCACTTCTCCAGAAAGGTTGTGTGTTGATCAGGGTTTAAAAAACTACAGTCAAAATGAAAAAATTGCTTTTTCTTCCACTTTTTGATTTTTCATTGAACAAAAATAAACCGCTGCTTTTACTTCTGATTCATTAAATGAAAACAGTCGCAGTGAAGGCAAAAGCAAAAAACGAAATGTTGTACACAACAAAGAACATTGGCAGTCGTCATGTTAGAAAGTGTTTGGTTTGACAGATTAAAACTTTTAATAAATCCCGAAGTTAACGAAGATGGGACGTTGTGTTCATTGTATATATATGAAAGCGATGATGTTATTTACAGTTTTATTTAATTTCAAAAAATTAAAAAGATTTGTTAAGCTTAAAAATAATAAATATGTACTTATGTACCAAACACTTCCGAACATGTCGACTGCCGATGTTCTCTGTCGTGTACAACATTTCGTGTTTTGCTTTTGCCTTCACTGCAGTGTTGCCAGTGAAATTTCAAGAAAGATACATTTTAGTTTCCAAAAAGATACACTTTTTCCCAAAAAGATACGTTTTGAAAAAAAATGGAAAATCCATTTTTAACGATTAACATTTATTAACATAACATTTTTATTTCATATTTAAATGTTGTATTGTAAAGAAAATGATTTCGTTTAAATCCTTTTTTATATTTATTTAAGTCAGAAATATCAGGAACATATCATGGTGGAATAAGCAGGTGGCATCATTACGGCAACAAATACAACATTACAACAAAAATGGAAATTACATCACCGTTTACGTCAAAAAATACTTTAAACAAAAATCAAAGCGTGCCGCTGAACGTGATGAAATAAATAAATTTTTAGCCAATTTTTATTTAATTATGGTCAATATCTTATTTATTTTAATTTAATATCATCAAAAACTTTAATAAAATACAATAATCACAGCACAAAACGTAGACATTTTGTAAACATAAACAAAACTTTGACATAAACCTAGACAAACAAAGCAAGAGCAAAAAATCGTCATCTGGCGTAGTGCTGCCACCTGTTTATTTCACCATGGAACATATGTAATTTTTAAAAATACAGTGAGCAAACTTTAAAATTAATTATATGTAATTATCTTTCGATGTTATCAAAACAAATTCATTTTTGTAAAAATGAATACAGAGTTAAGGCGTTTATACTAAGGCGATTATATCAACGTTCATATAAATTTCCTGAAAATAAAAAAGATGTTCATATTTCCTCAGAACAACTTCGCTATCGTATGTTGCAACCCTTTATTGTTTTCTTTTAACGTTATTAAAGCTGCTGTCAAGGCGAATTCACTAGAAGGTGGGGTCAAGCATATGGTGTTTTTTTTCGGTGGTCGACTTGTCAAAGTGTGTATAGAAACTAATTTTTTATGTAACCTAACCTTTTTTTAATTAGCAATATTTTTGACAATCCGACCACAGAAGCAGTGTTGTTGTAGAGTTGACCTCCCCTTCTAATCAATGCGCCTTGGCTGCTATTGTATTAGTATTGAGTCTGTTACGATGATCAATCTTAATAAGTTTTAGTTGGCTAAAAATTCTCGAATGTTTTGTTTCTGTATATTTTGCGTACAGATTCAAAAGATACGAAAAATGTCAGGATTATACATGATACTTGAAGTAGCCAAAAGATACGAAAAATGTATCTTTCGTATCCTAACGGCAACACTGCTTCACTGCGACTGTGTTCATTTAATGAATCAGAAGTAAAGCCAACAGTTTATTTTTGTCCAATGACAAATGAAGATGTCGAAGTTACAGCATAATCTTATGACTTTTACTATCTCAACTGCAGCTTTTTAAACGCTGGTGTTGATAAACAAGATGCTTGTACCCAGCGCTTAAAAAACTGCAGTCAAAGTAGAAAAACTGCCATTTCTTCCACGTCTTTATTTGTCATTGGCCAAAAAAAAAAACTGTTGCTTTTACTTCTGATTCATTAAATAATAAAATAAAAGTCGCTGTGAAACCAACTCAAAATCGAAAAGTTGTACACAAACTTTCGTTTTTTATTCGACACTTTTTGTTTTCGACTGCAGTTTTTGTAACCCTGCTTGTACCAAATTTGAAAACATTGGCACTTGCCGTTCTCCAGATATACAGAATATTAAAGGTCTTTGTATGCCCAAATTGGAAAATTTGGCTCTTGTCGTTCTCCAGATATACAGAAATCTTCAATATTTATGCGATTTACCACACTCAATTATTCAATAAAGACTATGTGTACCAAATTCGGAAATTTTTTCTCTCACTGTTTTTTAGATATCAATAATTATATTTTGTTTCACGCCCACTTCCTTAATCCCGCCCAAATTTTGTCGTCTCTTGTGCATTAATAACCAAGATGCTTTTACCTAATTTGGAAACGTTGGCTCTTGCCGTTCAGATTAAAATACATAAAAAATAACTAAACAACAATAACAAGGGATTTCTGGGTAAAATCAGAGGCAGTCGTGATTATGCGCTCATATCTCAGCCATTTGTGAACTGATCGGACTGAATTTCAATACCAAACAATTCGAAACTATACGTAACATAACTGTACAACTACCTAGTCCCCATCAAATCTGGGGTCTAAAGAAACCTCATTTCAATGGACACAGGGACAGAAGAACGTCGTTAAATCAATTTCTCTGTTCATTAAGAACCAGGATATACTTATGCACTTAAAGGGCCTAAGATCAATATTGTAAAAATTACATGCGGAATGACAAACTAATATACATACTTATGTATACCTTTCTCCCTTCGGTGAAGGGTATAGAAATAAGAAACAACAATGGATTTTATGGGTAAAAATTAAAGTGCACTCTTGTTTTTTGCTCATATGTAGATCAGTCAGTTATAGACCGATTTTGCTTAATTTTAATAGCAAAATTTGTTACATAAATATGTATGTATCTATATCTGGGTCTTTGGGGAAACCCATTTTAACAGACAGATGAACATCGTGATTTGAACTCCTCTCTTCATAAGGATCCAGAATATACATACACATGCACATAATTTATAGTGTCTTAGATCAATATTGTAGAAATAACAAACGGAATGACAAACTTATATATAGGTACCCTTTTACCTTCGGTGAAGGGTATAAAAGAAGTAAACTCGATTGCAGACTTGCCACTCGCGCACGTACATTATTCATTTACTGACAGCAGCAATCACAAAAACAACAATAAATATACCAAATATTATATATTAAAGTAAACACTCATGTTTGTAGCGAAGCAGAGGCACACTTTAACTGCGCTGCTTTTCTCTGTTTGCAGAATTATAACTGCGTTATTTAAACTGTGATAACGTAAATGTTTGTATTTGTTTATACTAAATTTCTCTGCTTTTACACACATTTACATACGATGCATGTACGCTAACGTTCGTAATAATGTGTGCTGTTGATTTTTCTGCTGTTTTTGGTGTTGATTTTTCCATAAAAGTTGTTGGCGTTATTTTTCGTTTTTTTTTTTTTTAATTTCTGTTTATGTTTTCTTTTTAAAATATGCATGTACGAACATGTGTGTGCCAGGCATAAAAATTTACAATTATGCGTAATTTGTGTTGTTTTGTTAGTTTTAAGTAGAGTAAATTTTGAAAACGGATGATAAGGAACGGCTCGGGAAAACAACAAACCACAAACAAAAAAAAAAATTATCACAAAAATATAAACTGAGAAAAAACTTGTAGTGTGTGTTATTTCCCCATATTCTCCGTTATTTTTTTACTACTACAATCTCGTAATGATATCAGCGAGTATGAGAACTTCCACTTAAATGTTGTTTTTGTTGCATTAAATTGTATGAGATTGTGTGTTTGTAGACTTTTGTTGAAATAAAAATTCACATTATGGTGAATTTCATCTATTCTTTTACAATTGCAATTGTGTGTAGTATTTGTATGTATGTGTGCGTAAAAGCATATGCCCAGCGGGAAAACTCAGAAGACCTTCTTACTTCAGGCCTTTTTAAAGGCCTGCTTAAAAGATTTTTGGATTCAATTACTATTCTTATCTCTTTCGCTCTTTCGTATAAAATATAAGATACACCTTCCACACTCACTTCTATGAGAAGGGAGTAACATTTTTTGTATTGTTTTTTTGCACAAGCAAAAGCAAAATCAATTTTTTTTTGGTCCCGTTACCCTTCTTTTGTACCTGCTGAAGAAGCGAGAGCGGAAGGCCTTCTCCGCAATGACAACGTGTGTAAAAAAGATATGAGTATGGAATGGAGCAAGAAGGCCTTGTACATCCAAAAGAAGGGGTACAGAGGCCTTCTAGAAGGCCTTCCTACTCCTTCTTTTTCCCGCTGGGTGGAAGCAAAGTAAACGCGAGAGCTCGAGGAATTTTTTTTGTTTTTTTTTAATAAAATAAAAGAGGAAGACGCAATATAAAAAAATAATAAAATAAAAATGCGAAAAATTTTTTATATGACAATCGAAAAATATTTGGGACAGTCAGTTTTATAAAAACCATAGAGGCAAGAGGATGTTTCGGGTTTAAAGAAATAGTAATTTTTTCTAATTAAGATAAAAAAAACTCGTGAATAATAAAAATTAAATAGAAAAGTGATAGTTTGATAACAATAAACATTAATGATGATGCGTTAGGAAAAATTTATAATTTTAAAAGAAAGTTTTGCTACTTAAAGTAAAAAATGGGGATACAAAAAAATTTACAAGGATAAGCACGTGGCAACATTTCGTCATATTTTTTTAACCCTTAAAAAAATACTCTCAGAACTTATAAAGCAAACAATCTGGCGAATATTTAACTTCATGAATCATAAGCAAAATTAGAAAACAATTTGATAAAGAAAGGAAAAATTTAATGAAGAACAAAAAAAAAAACCTCTCAAATGGATTGAAAACATATTGTCTAGTGAATTAAGTTAATTTTTAAGATCTGGTAAAATTTTTAACAATTTCAATAAAAAAAACCGTAAATGTGTAAAAATAAACCAGAAATATTTTATATTTTACCAATGAACCTAAGAAAACAATGATTTGGAGGAAAAAAGTTTGAAGGATCATATTAATCCTTTTAAAACGCTCTCACAACCAAACTTCGTGATGCAGTCTAAACAGAAATTCGTAAGCAATTCATTATTATTTTTATCTACTGTTAAAATTTTCTTAATATACCGTGTCGGTCAAAACAAAAGCATCCCCTTAAATGTGTTCTTTAAGAACAGAATTTGATACCAGGTTATTCAGAAGGCGTCCAGCTCAAACGCCCTTTATTTCACCAAAGATTCGGCTGGAGTTTGCCCAAGCACACCTTAATTGGACAGTTCAGCAATGTAAGGCAAAATTGTTGGCTGATGAATCAAAATATTATTTCAAAGAGACCGATATTATCAGATAAGGTCTAATGGCCAAAGATTTAATCCGAAGTATTGTAAGTCAACTACAAAGTTTGAGAAGGTAACATTTTGGTCGGGGTTGTGTTTTTGGATAAATAATTCATCGCTTTTAGTACACGGACATTCTAAATAACTTAGTAGTATATCCTCTATGCCTAAGAGAAGTACAGCAGCAGTAAAAAAACAAATGCATTTTCTTCAAAATTCTAAATATTTTTAAAATTTTCGCTTCATACATAAGGGGGGTTTAAGTTTTGTCCATTTAGTTTTTGTCAAGTCTGAAATTTTTTATATTTTTTTCGTAAGTGAAAAGCTGGAATAAAATTTATTTTATTTTTTTTACTTAATAAAAATAATTAGTCCTAAAAGCTTAACACGTTTTAAATTTGTTTTTTGTCATTTAAAATTTCTAGATAAAAGGATCAATTACAAAGAGGATGCTGTACATACATATGTATGTATGTATGTATGCATATACCTATTAAACTTTAATCATAAAAAAGTTAATAAAAATTTTTCCAAGATTAATGCAACAACAATTTCAAACATAAAATGTTTAAGCTAAAAGCTATTAATTTTTCGAGCTACACAATTAAAGCTACAATTAAGGCCAACATAGAATCCTTTCTCGGACAAATTAAATCTAACTATTTAAAGCAATAATTATAGCTAAAATTAAGAGAAGTTTCAGATTCAACCAAAATCAATTAGGTTTTTGTTCAGTTTCGATCGAACAGATACATACAAAATATTTAGAGAGCAAGATTATAACTTAAAAAATCCTGCATCCTAAATAAATTGAAAAAGTAAAATTCAACTATTTTGAGAGGTACCAAATGAGCCAAAATGATATTTTTTTTAGACTAATAAGCTATTTTAAAAGTTAACCTTATAAAGCGGTTTAAAGATCCAAATTTGGCTCTTTTAAGAGCTGTACTTGGAGCCCCATTTTGGACAATCTTAGGAGTAATACTTATCGCAAAAATGTATCTATCTTCAAATGGAGTTAAAATATAATGTATATAAATAGCTTTTAAATAGCTGTGATTGGGATTGCAAACATACTATTTGTAGAGCTAATGCCGCAGATATAACTAAACTTAAAAATGCTACATAAAAAAACATGCTAAAATTTAATTTATTCAAAGACTAGAAAGGAAACCAAAATTTAAATTTTTAAAAAACTAAGTTTAAAGTTAATTTCGCCGTCTATCAAAATTTAAACCTATAAAGAGCTTCATTGCGTTCAAAACCTTTAAGCCGACTCTTAAAGATTTTTAAAGTTTTTTAACTTAAACTAAAACCGACTTCTTAAAGAACATTAAAATTTAAGCTTAATTCTAAATTACAAGTTTTACCAAAACATTTTTTAGCCCCCTTTCCTGTTCTTGGGTTAAAAGAATTGCATTATTTCAATAATTACGCGCCATTTGTTTAACACATGTAGTAAAATTTAGTTTTAGAAAAAAAGTTGAAAAAAAAATATTATTTTATGATGCATATGTTGCAGACAATTAAAAAATGACAACGCTTGCAGTTTTATAAATTAAAAAAATATATATATATACGTAATTGAAATTCTTCGTCATTTAAAGCCAGTCAAGTCTAAAAAAAAAAACTGCCTGTTATATGAAACATTTTTTTTAAACTCGGAGTTTTTAATAAAAGTTTTCTATGTGAACATTAACGTTTTACAAATTTCGCCCATACGGCGAATAATTGTATGAGCACAACAACAACAAAAAACATCTTGTATATTTTGAGAAAATTGTTTAAAGGGAGAGATAGAAGTTGTGCGACCAGATTCAAAAAAAAAAAAAATAATACTTAAGGGCTACATAAACCACGCAAACGATGATACAAATATATGCAAAAAGTATGGAGCGTATTTGTGTAAATATTAAGAAATTTCAATATTCACACAAACATATTTCTGTTGTTGCCAAACTGCTTGTGCCGTTTATTTTGCCCTTAAAAAAATAATACAACTAAAGCTTCATACAGACGATGGTCAGATCTTACAATATTGGTAAGCAGCGTTGCTTAAATTGCATTAAAACTGGCTAAAATGTCTCACAACTGTGTGAACATTGTAAGCTCATTTGTATTTGCAGAAGTGCAAAATTAATGCATCTGACAATCGCACCATTGTCAAAAAAATATTGTTGTTGGCAACGCCTGCTTACAATATTGTAAGATCTGACCAACGTCTGTACGAAGCTTAAGAACTATTTTTATAGTTAACTTTTTTGTATATTTATATTAGATTATCAGCCTGTTTAACGATTTCGAACATTAACGTTAAAATAAAAAAAAAAAAATTTAAAGTAAAAACTTTATTTACTAAAACACTTGAAAACTAAAGCCAAACATGGTCAGCTGGTGACTTATTATGTATTGCGATGGGGAAGTCAATGCAACTCGAAAGTATATAAATGCGAACAATTGCTATTCTTTGTAACGGTGCTCGCATTTAAAATGCGAAAAAGTGGCAAGTCGGTATTCTGTAATGCGAAAATAAATGTCAATATCGCAAAATTTATTCGCCGGCAAAACATCATTCGCAAAGCCCAAAAATATAAGTGAGAAATAATTGGGTTGTTCACGAATGGCGGGTTATCAGATTATATAATTATTGAGTAAATAACCATAAAATCTGATATAACCAGCCTTCCCTAAAAACCCAAATATCTTCTTTATTTATTTCTAAAATTACCAAATAAATTATTTAATTAATTAATATGGGGCACTAGCTTCTAGGCTATCGGCTCAAAAAATAATCACCCTTTTTCTATTTGGCGTCGGCAATAACAACGGCAATTTTAAGGCAACAGCAATTCTTATCAAAGACAACATCAATTCTATGTTAAATTGGTATTTTGTAAGAGTATTATGACGCCGTTGACTATTTATCGATAATGTTTACAAAATACAGCACACATCTCTAATAAAAGAACTAGCTGATTCATTTTGTTTACTATTGTTTGATAAGAAAACAAATTCTGTGCTGTTTGTGCAAAATTTTAAGTTAAATAAAAATAAAAAAAATAATGTTTAAATACAAATATTTTTTATTTCTGATTCTGATTTCTGAAATCTTCCATTTTTAATTTGCCTAATGAAAAGTTAGTGGTATACATATTAAATTTTCAAAAGTGCCTAATGGATTTTTTAACCTTTTTAAGATTTGAAAGTTATTTTCGGCTGAATAAACCTTTTTTTAAACATGTGTTGGAAATAGTAGAGCCATATTTAAAAAATGGAACGTTTGTTCCAAACACAATATAATTTGCAGCAAAATTGCGTTTTTTGGTCCAGGGATCGTACCAACTCAGCGTTGGAATTTATTTCAACTTTGTCTGAGACTCTGGAAGTCATGAAGAGAGAACTTTGTCCACAATGGACAAACCTTGACATGACGGATGCTGATAAGAATGCTACTAAGTTGCATTTCTTTGAAAAGCAGCATTTCTAGGTGTAATTGGCTGTGTGGACGGAACACACATCAAAATTTCAGCTCCAAACAACAAGACTAGCATATCTATTTTAATCGCTACGGATCCTCTACGGATCGCTAAAATCCTCTGGCTAGTGATGGATTTTTTACAAGCTCTGCCACTAGCTTCTCGAACTGGCACTTAGTTGTTATTTTAATTTTTTCAATTATTTCCACAAAAAATATATCAAAACACAAAACAAATGTAGAAACATATCAAAACCGCCGTAGAAATCAAAATTGCAGCCATACATAACGTAAACTTTTTAAAATATGTTTGAACACAACACAAAGTAGTACAAGACAACACTAGAAACGCCGACGACAAAATCAAAGGCAATAAAGAGACAACAGCAACGCCAATTTTACTTAGAAAATACCAAACATATTTTTAACTTTAACAAAATTTTAAACTTAAATTGCTTTAAATAATAAAAATTATTTTGGCAGTAAACAATAAGATCTTTTAAGACATTTTTTTGGCAAATAATGCAGCTTTTTTAATTTTAAATTTGACGGTTATTTGTTATTTTTTGACGAGAGTTGCCCTAATAGGAAATAAAATTCGAATGCGAATACCAACTTTGTTTCGCATCACGATGACTTTCGCTTCGCAACACAGAATAAGGCCCCTGTTACTGATTTGATCGTCTTTCGCCGGCACAAGAAATAGAAAAAATCTATTGCAGAGTTCGCTGCGCTTCCGGATTTCGGCCGACACCATGATTGTATGCACGGCTTAAAAAACTGCAGTCGAAACCAAAAACTGTCGAACAAAAGACGAAAATTTGTGTACAATTTTTCTCTTTTTGAGTTGGTTTGACAGCTACTGTTTACATTTAATGAATTAGAAGTAAAAGCAAGAATTTTTTTTGTCAATGACAAATTAAGAAGTGGAAGAAATGGCAGTTTTTCTTCTGTGACTGCAGTTTTTTAAACGCTGATTGTATGTACTTATATACAAACAAATATGTATGTTTTGTTTTTGACGATAAATATTTGAAAAAATTCGCCGTTCGTCCCAGTTGTGTTCGTAGAATTATAGTGTTTAATAGATAACACTTAAGCTACGGTCACACTTATTAAATATTTGATCAAATAAGCGTAACCCCTACTTCTGTTAATAGTTAGTGAGATTTAAAATGGTCTTAATATTATAAAATAAACTAACTATACTACTAGACATAGCAAAAACCAGTTTTTTGTAAGATGTGGTATTTTAATCAAAATAAATATTGATATTAAGCGAAATGATTTTTTAGTTTGGTTGTTGGTCCCGTTTTTTTCGTCAAATATTTGATAAGTCTGACCGTAGCTTTACTCTTTCGTATTCTCTTTCTCTAATAAGTTTTAAATTGTGTTCTTGTTGTTATTGCTATGTTTTGTAGTTCTGTGATGGTGGTTTTACTCTGGTTTAAAATTAACCTAAATTTTAATGTTCCTATCATATTAAGTTTTTTTTATTATTATTTATTAATATTTTTAAAAGATTGCCACACTTACATACACATAAAAAAAATAGCGGAATTCAGTGTTTATAAATATCGTAGCTCTTTTTAAATCAAACTACACAGAGTTTCTATTCGTTTAAGGGTTCAACCAGGGTTTAAAAAACTGCAGTCAAAAACAAAAACTGTAGAACAAAAGACGAAAATTTGTGTACAACAAATAGTGGTTGGGTGGTTTTGCCTTCCCGCCTTATAGTCCAAAATTTGCCTCGTTTGGATATGTGCTGCTTCACACACGTCTATATCTTTCAGTTGAAATGTACTGTTTAACAAAGTGAAAGGCACCTTTGTTAAATGCCTTTTTAAGAAATTTTTAAGTAGATTCTTTTCAAGTTTCAACAAAAAAGTTTTTATTACAAAATGTTACTTTTTAACAAAAAAGAGTTTTTTTTTACAAAATGTTAACTATTCTACCTTTTTTCCACAATTTCTCCTCTTTATAATCTGATCCAATTAACACCACAATATTTTAATAAATACACTTTGAATTTGATTCCCTCATTTTCCAAAGAAAATACTCCAAAAAATGAAAGGGCGAAATTCTTAGAAAACACATTTGCAATGAATTTTTTAAGAATTTCTCGTTTCAGCTGCTTTTAAGTGATTTTCATTTTTTTCCTAAATTTAAATTGATTTCAATTTATTTAATTGATGTGATATGACAAAAACTAATTAAGTGTAAACAAAACAAGGAAAAAAATTCTATTAAAAACATACTTAATTCAAATAATGTTTTAAACAAACAGAAATACAAGGAATTGAAATTGGGGTGTTTAAAAAAAATAAATTTAATAGATTATTTTGTATAAAGTATTACAGTTATTTACCACAGCTTTATTTTAACGAAATTCACTTGTGTCGGCGTCGGCTTTAAGGTTTTGAATAATTGTAGAAATTAATAATTAAATTTTTACGGTTTTTTGTTTATAAGATTATGCAAAGCAATAAAGTTTTATACAAAAATTACTTTTGTAGTATTTTTTTATTCAAAAAGTAAATTTTTGTAACTAAAATTTTTAGGAAAAATTCAAAATCCAACAAAAAGGAGCTTTTTGTCACATAAGTGCGCTTCGACACAAAATTTATT
This sequence comes from Pollenia griseotomentosa, assembly GCA_963931875.1. Classification (NCBI taxonomy): domain Eukaryota; kingdom Metazoa; phylum Arthropoda; class Insecta; order Diptera; family Polleniidae; genus Pollenia; species Pollenia griseotomentosa. Next base: position 62,958,036 of record OZ007564.1, read on the forward strand.
TATACTAATAATACCACTTTAAAGAAATATTTTAACATTAAGGTACCTTTTTTACAAATCAGTTTTCTAACATAAAGTACCTCCTCATGTCTGGGTTCACACTACAAAAGTTTTCTTTTAGCAAGTTGTATTGCCTGTTTTTGAAATTAAACTGAAACTATACTTTTGGGAATATTGAAAACAAAACAAATTTGAGTTTTTTTTATAGTTCAATGCAAGTTCTCTAACGAAAATTTTTAATTCTATTTCAAAAACAGGCAGCTAGGCCACATGCACATGTGGGTTCTGACTTAATTTTGATATCATTACACGGCCATAATTACCATTGTGTGTAATGTGATGTCGTCGAAAATATGTCAGAACCACATACGCATTTGGATTTTCACACTCCGTGTACTCTAGGATTTAGTTAATTAGTGAGTGGGGAAAAGAACATCCTATTCTTCACTCCCCTCTCACCAATTAACTCGGATTGTTTTGCAAGAACACTTTTAAAGTGTAAACACAGACAATAAAAAAGTAACTTTTTTACTAAATAGTACTACCCAATTATTTTTTTTTTTTTAACTAACAATTATTTTTTTAAAAAAAAGTGACTTGCTTAATAAAAATACCTCCGAGCGAATTAAAGCATCGATCGAAATTACCATTTAAATCGTATTGCAATTTCGAGCTATATTAAATGTTTTAATTTACCCCCGGGTTAGCGAAAAATAACTTTTTAACAAAAAGTTATTTTTAAAAAAACTACATTTTATCCAAACTGTACTGTTTTGGTAGAATAAAATTTGCAAAATCTTGTATCATTCCGTGCATTTTTCCAACATTTATATTAGCTTTTGTAACAAAATTATCAAATTTTTTAGGTGGTGGTTCCACATTTTGATTCATAGCTCTAATCCTCCTGAACCGATTTTGCTGGTTCTCAAGCCCAAACTTCTTAGAATAACTACAAGCAATTTGACACTGTTTATTTCTTTTGAGTTTTTCGAAAGTGAGCGTGTTTTCAACAGACGGACAGACGGGCATGGCTAAATCGTCTTAGAACCACTCAAGGGCCAAGAATATATATACTTTATGGGGACTGACATAAATAACAAAAAAAGTTTCACACGGAATGACAAACTTGGTATATTCTTTTCACAACTAATTGTGGTGAAGGGTATAAAAAAGTAATAATTTTAACACAAATGTTTTTTTTTTTTGCAAAATTTAAATATTTTTAACAAAAATACCTTTTTATATAAAAAAAAAACCATTTTAGAACGTATATCCACATTCAATAAAAATTACTTTTCAAATAAAACTAAATTTTTTTAGGGCCATTATTACAACCTAATGATAAAGTTGCTGATAGTTAACGTGAACAATAGCTATCTTGAACGATAAAGTGACCAATAAGTTTTTTCCATTATTACAACTGTCCGATAAAATAAAAAATGTAATTTATATACTATGGCAACATTGCAGTATATACCGACTACTTTTGGTTGTTTAAAATACGTAGTGGCAACGACTTAGCTTTGTTTTATTTATTAATTGAAAACAAAAGTAAATTTTTGTGCTTTATTTTTGGTTTTAATGGTAAATTGTTTTGTTTTTTGTGTTAAATTGTGTTTTTTGAAAAAGTTGAGTAATTTAAGACTATCATTGAAGTTACCATATCTTCAGCAAAACATATGGCATCTTCAAGTTCTTAAAGCTCACTTGTAAAGTTACCATGAGGACAAACCTGATGTTAGCTTATCAGTCACTTTTTAGGTTAATGTTTACTTGTAATAACCAAAAACTATTTATCTGTCTGATAGCATCCTAAAAATAACTATTTGTAAGTTGTAATAATGGCCCTTAGAAGTATCTTATAGCACAAAATTTTTTTTATGCGCTTTCTTTTTAAAAAAAGAAACTTTTTAAAAAAGATCTTTAAAAAAAAGTACATTTTAAAAAAAAGTTCCTTTTTAAAAAAGTACCTTCTTAAAAAAAGTACTTTATTAAAAAAAGTACCTTTTTAAAAAAAGAACCTTCTTAAAAAATCTTTATAAAAACGTACTTTGTAAAAGAAGTACCTTTATGAAAAGTTTTTTTACGGAGAGTTAATTTTTTACAAAAAGTAACTACAAAGTAAGTTTTAAATAATAGATCCGTATTAGGCTTAAGTTATGAATTTATTAATTTTACTTTAATTTACTTTCATTTAATTAAATTCCAGAGAAAAAACTTAATAATTATTATTTGTAATTCAGACTTCCTCTTTTTCTATTTATCGGTTAACTAACGGCATTTAAAGTTGTGTCCGTTAAAAATATCAACATTGTAGTTTTCTATAATTTATCTACAAAAAATCAAGTCACAGAATAAAATAAGTGAAATTTTTTTATTAATAAATTACAAAAAAAAAAAAATTTGTATATTTCTATAAGGGAAACAGGAAGTTCACAGTTAGTCACATGAATTTATTGTTTAATACTCTTTCTGTTCTTTGAGTGCTACTGTAATTACTGTTGCCTCCACCCGCCAAATTAGGAAGCATAAATTTAGTACAAAAACAACAACAAAACTAAGCACAGACAGTGGTCAAACCCAGTAATCACTGGTACACAATGTTTACATACTATTTTTGTTAAGACGATAATGTGTGGGCACGTACTAATATTGTGTCTACTAAAGTAAGTACTGATCGGCACATGGAGTAAAAGGGAAAGAGAATGAAAGAAATGTTATCAAATTTCTGTGTTGATTTAAAATTTTGTTTTATCAGCACTTTTGTTAAAAATTCCACCATTAGTTGTGAAAAGGGTATGCTAAGTTTGTCATTTCATGTGAAACTCTTTTAATATTCAGCTCAGCCCCAATAAAGTATATATAACACGGGTCATTAAGTAATTACGGATAATACGGGTCTTTCCGTCTGTTGAGAACATACTAACTTTCATGCAAATCAAAAAAATAAAAACAATATTGGTGTCAAACTGAAAATCTAAATCGGTTCTTTAGAATTGGAGCTATGAACCCAAATGTAGAACAACCACACTAAAATATTGATAATTTTATTTCAAAAACTAACATAAACGTTGTCAGCATGCACGGATAAATAAAAGATTATAAACAAATCGTTTTATATGACAGAATAAAATATAATATAAAAGACTTTTCCCGGAAACCAGTTCATTATGACTAAAATTTTAACGAATAGCGCTATTATAACCAAACTTGGTCTGTCATAGTTTCATAAGATAAGATATCACACTTTCAACTTTTGTGAAAATCGGTCTATAAGATAAAGACTACACATAAAGACTGTGCCTAAAGTCATAACAAATATTGCTATTGTAGTAAAATTTGGTCTGTAGTGAAATTGGGTATAAAATGCTAAAATTAATTTCACTTCTGTATAGAAATTTTATTTAATTTAGGTTTTTAAATACCAAAAATCAGTCTACCGAATTTTGTGATGATTGATCATAATTTACCGTGAGTCCAATGTTAATTCCCCTTCGAAACATAATTTTAGTTTGGCTAAAACCGTTACAAATTAGTTCAAATTAAGTTTTATATGACTAGAAATAAAAGTATACCATTTCTGATGTTCGGTCAACACTTTGAGTTTTTATAAAGGACCTCCTCACCTCGTGATAATATCATTTTAAAAATGAATAGCTAATATGTATGTACCTATAAGTAGGGAGGGATCTATTTATGTTATAAATTCCAATAGAATCTGTTGGATAGTTGCAAAGGGGCAGAAATTGCCCCCTAACACTCCTCTTGTATATCCTAAACCATCCTAAAACCATCTTTACAAAATTGCCTTTCTAATGAGACCGGCTTAGAGCACATCGGTTGGATGGTTTAGGGTCAATAACGGACATAGGTAGAAACGTGTTTGTATATATGTACATAGATTGTCCAATTATTTGTATATGTCCCATATAGAACCGACTCCCGAAACATTCTAGCTGTCGTTGGAGGGTGGTTAAGATTCGGCACTGCCGAATTTAGCACTCTAACTTGTTATAATCTTATTCTCTCTTTGGGAGTTTAGCTGTGAGTCGCGAGCTTAAGGCAAACAAAATTAAAGTGCTCCTTATTTAAAATATTCCAAACAACTTGGACGATATAAAAGAAACGAACTGTAGTTTGTAGCTGAGGGTGTAGACTTTTAGATTTTTGTTATTTAAGTCACCCTGTTATAGCATAAAGTAGTTGCACGGGGTGTCGAAGTTTAAAATTTAGTGACTTAATTTTAGAAAATTTTTAATCAGCAACCATAGAAACTTATGAGTATTTTTTTTGTTTTGCTTATATTTAATGGCACAGTTTTGTGTTTTGGTACTTTTTTAAAAGAAATTTTAAAAATAAAATAGGTCTTTTTTTCTAAAAAGAACAATTTACAGACGCTCCAAAAAATGTCAACTTTTTTATGAAAAACTAAATTTAGTTAAGCACAAAACTATAAATTAAAAATTAATTTCTGGTTTCTTTAACAACATTTTCTAAAACAAATCTCTCACTAAAAACTTAAATTTTTAATAGTAAATTTTGTATTCACTAATCAAGTATGAGTAAAAAGGAGTGCTGAAATATGTATTCCTTTCGTCATTACCCAAGTGGCTCCTTGACCTAATTTACCACACATACTCCTAGACGAACATACCAACATTTATATTGCATAGAACTGAAAAAAAGAGTTTTATTTTAAATGTATACAAAAATGTAGTTTTAGTGCGTTATTTTGTAGTTTTTTATTTCGTATTTCCTTTACACTCTTAAATTATTCCTGCTTCCAACTATTTCTCCTTTTTTAAAAACTCAGTTTTAGTTTTTGTCGTTGTGCAAAGTAAAGTGTCCTCCATTTCCATTTCTAATGGTTTTCAAATAAATTTTGTTCAACGGAACCAAAAAAAGAAAAAAAAATTTAAATGTAATGAGAAAGACAACTCTTTTATGGCATAATAAAGTAAATATATGGCAGCTGAGAAGGCTCCTTTTAAGTTTGTTTAAAAACCAAAATAAGGGAAATTTAAATGGAAATTATTTTAAATAAAAATCCGTTTATATCAAAGAACAAAAAATAATACACATCACCGACTGTTAAAAGAAATACATTTTTTTCAATAAAATATAACGTTAACCTTTTTTATAAAAATTACAATTTTTAAAAATATATGTATTACTTTTAGAAAAAACACCACCAATTTTTTATAATCGCCCAATATCCAAAAGCTTATATTCCTAAAAAATATATTATTTGAAGAAAGTGTAGTTCTTACAGGAAGTTCATTTACAAAAGAGTCACTATATTATTAATAGTACATTTTCTATTAAAATTACCTGTTTTATTAAAAGTATCTTTCTTATTTAAAGTAACTTTTTGTTAAAAGTACCTTCTTAATAAAAGTACTTTTTCTGTTAAAAGTACCTTTTTTTATTAAAAGTACCTTTTTATTAAACGTCCCTTTCCTATTAAAAGAACCTTTTCTATTAAAAGTACCTTTTTTAATTAAAGTACCTTTTTTGTTAAAAGTACCTTTTCCATTACAAGTACCTTTTTTATTAAAATTACCTTTTTTTAAAAGAACCTTTTCCATTACAAGTACCTTTTTTCTTAAAAGTACATTTCTATTAAAAGTACCTTTGCTATTAAAATAACCTTTTTTATTAAAAGTACCTTTTTTTATTAAAAGTTCCTTTTTTATTAAAAATACCTTTTTAATCAAAAGTGCCTTTTTTATTAAGAGTACCTTTTTTTATTTAAAGTACCTTTTTTATTAAAAGTACCTTTTTTATTTAAAGTACCTTTTCTATAAAAAGTACCTTTTATTAAAAGTACCTTTTTTAAAAGTTCCTTTTTTATTAAAAGTACCTTTTTTATTGAAAGTACCCTTTTTATTAAAAGTACTTCTTTTATTAGAATTTAGTTTCTGTTTGTATTTTCATACATTCATCCTTCGTTTACAAAGAGCTTCTTCTACAAAAAAGTGCTTTTTCACAAAAGTCACTTATTTTTAATTAAAAAAAAGTACATGGCCCATTAACCACCAACAAAAAAAATTAAAGAATATCTTGATTTAAACATAATTTCTACAAGAGTTTCATTTTTAACAAAAAAAATTTCCATATTTCCTATAAAGTTCATATTTTTACAATAAATACAGCTTTTTTACACCAGTTCTGTGTTTTTTTAAAAGCTACCTGTTTTTCAAATAGTCCTTTTTTTTAAATGAGCTTTTGTACAAAAAGTTTCTTTTTTAAAAGAAAATCTCTTTTTTCACAAAAGTCGCTTTTTTGAACAAGTTTCTTTTTTTAAAGTTCACTATTTACAAAAACTCCAATTTGTTCAGAAGTTTTTCGTACAAAAAGTCCTTTTTTTATAAAAATCCTTTTTACTCAACATCCCTTTTAAACAAAAGTTGCAAACAAGTTCCTTTTTTTTAAACTCTCCTTATTACAAAAGTCTTCCCTTTTAACGCTCTCATAAAAACTCGTCTCTTCCATAAACAGCGAATATTTACCTTTATCCATTAAAAATAAATATATATTTGCATTTATTTTTTATTTTGAACTTGCATATTTAAAAATATGCTTACATTCTCTTTAAAATTTACTTATCTTTTATTTGAGTAGTAGCATAATTACCTATCGACTAAAAGAGAGGCAATTCAACTCGACTTCGACTTAAAAACGCCTTAGAAAATATCAAGTGACTGTCAATAGTAATCGATTATTGTGAATAACGACTTAGAAAAAACAATTAATGTTCCTGTGCCGTCGACTTTCATAATAGGGGTTATTATTTAAACGGAAAATATATTTCAACATAAAAGTACCTTGACTTAAAAGTGAATCTTAAAAAAAGTTTTAACAAAATGGTTATTTTTTTTTAACAAAAACCTTTTAAAAATGTAGGTTCTTATGACTTTTTTGTTGTTGTCTTTTTTATTAAAAAGGAACTTTTTTAACCAATTATATTCTTTTGTTTAACCTTTATCGCAAATAAAATTTCCCCTTTAATTTATTTCCTCTTCTCTAAACAGTATATTGAGCGTAATAAAAACTCGTATTTAACTATTCACATTTTTTTTGACGACAGGCGGGTGCGTACTTTTTTGACTAGCAACCAATTAATTTTTTGTATAAAAATATTATTATTGTGTAACATTTTTCTAATAAAATTCCCTCTTTGTTTTTTTTCAGGTGATATCCTTCAAAACGGAACCAATTTCACTGGAAAACCTGGTTGGAAGGACCCCATTTTATCCTTTTATAATGTCGCTTTGTTGACAGTAAGTCTTTTTATGTTTACTTGTAATTTTTTGATTAAATTTGTCTAACTATTTAGTACTTAATACCAAAATCATCATAATTTGCCTGATTTTACTAAATTAAACCTTAATTATATAAGCTCTATTTTAATTGGCCATAATTGTTCTTCTACCAAATATTGATTTATTTTATAATATTTTAACAGAATTACAAAATTAGCACATGCCAATAGAAAAAAACTCAATTCTAAACTAAAATTTATAATTTGGTATTTTGCTTTTTATGAATATGTGCGTGTGTTTGTGTGCTAAATAGAATATTTCATCAATTATTGATGCAATTATCTTTAAAATCATAATTAATGATCAACATTAGATAATCAAAATACCGGCATCACAACTAAAAATTCCCTAACCCTTCTTTCTTCCCTTGCTTTCCTGCCAATTACAAATGCCACATAAGAGACCACATTTTACCCATAAATAAATTAATTTTAAATTTTAAACGAAATTAATGCAAAAGGAGTAAATGCACACACCAAGAGGGTTAAAGAGAAAGAAAAAGGGGGGAAGGGGAAACATGGGTTTTATGAGATTGTATGAGTGTTTATCTTGCACAGGATGTTTATAGTTTAAAGACAATTAAATGGATAAACATCTCTCGAGGGATTTGCATATCCTGAAAATTGTATGTGCGGCAGATAATGTACAATGGGAATGAAACGAAATATTACGAAAACAAATGTTAAATTTAAAAACGGCTGGCTTAATTTACAAAATTTTGCCATAAGGATTACAAAGATGTTGGAGTAAAAATTTTGACGAAGAACGCCTTTGGATCGTTGCTAAAATTGATTATATTAATTTTTTTTTCATACATTCGTAAATTAAACGAAATGAAAGTACTTGTTTGTAAAAAAGTTGTTTAAGAAAAAGTCTCTTTTGTACAAAAAGCAGTGTTCGAAAATAAACACGTAATATCGCTCCTTAGTGTTCGGTTCGGTAGATTTGTGGAAAACACAAACGCTTATAGTGTTTGTGTAGAAAATCATTAAAAAAAGTAACGTTTCCCTGTTTTTTTATCTCTTATCAACTCAACAAAAAGATGAGAACATTTAATTCCGTTCGGTTTTTTAAAGCCACAAACTTCATTGTGTACCGTTGAGCTCTTTAATATTATTTCGTTTCTATTATGATCAGCGCCCATTTGGCTGGTAACAAAAACAAATATTTTTTACAAAAAAAAAAAAAAAAAATACACATACGAAAAAAAACAAAAAGCCAGCAAAATAATTTTACACAAACAAAACATATACTACACAACACGCACACAAGCAGTTCGTGCCAAAATTTTTTGTTTGTTTATTTCTTTATCAATGAAAAAAAGAGAAACATTATAGAACGTTTGTCTTCAGTACCGCTGCAATTGTTTGTTTTTTAACGAAGAACAGAACACTATATAATGTTCGGCTCTTTCTTGAAAATAGTTACGAACGGTATTAGAGATTGTGTGCGTCTACACAAACACTAAAAAATAGATATCGTTCCTGGGTGTGTGAGCCGAACGCTGAATAATGTTCTGTTTATTTTCGAACACTGATAAAAAGTCTTCTTTTGTATAAAAAACACGTCTTTTTCACAAAAATCTTCTTTTCTTAGAAAATTTTTAATCAAGTTTTCTTTATTGCAAAAAGTCTTGTTTGTTTAAAAAAAGTCTTCTTTTTTTATAAAGAACGTTCTCTTTTTTACTAAAAGTATTTTCTAATAAGTCCGTTTTCTCACAAAAAGATCTTTTTTTTCAAAAGGTGAATTCTTTTTATAAAGTCACGTTATTTTTTCGAAAAATAGGTCACAATTTTTTCGTAAAAATAGCCGTATTTCGAATAATCTCCTTTTTCCTTTTTTTTACCAAAAATATCCTGTTTTCTTCAAAAATTTCCTTTTTCTTTATGCTTAAAAATGTCACGTTTTTTCACAAAAAGTCACAGAATTGCTTTGTGTTTTTTTTTTTAATTTTCTTGTTAAAATGTTTTAATTCAACCCCACTGTGAAATCGTTTATAGTAAAATAATCGTAATAAAACACTAAAAATAAACAAACTTAATGGTAAATAGTACAGAAAGTCGTATTTTGAATTTAATTGAAAATGTTAAAATTTTGTTCATAAAAAACAAAAAATTGAAAAGGGAATTTTTAAGCACGAGCATAAATAAATTGTACATTATTAAGAAGTAGAAAACAAAAGTCTTGTAAATTTATTTTTAAATACAGTTTTATTTATTTGTTTTAAACAATGATGATTTTTTGTTAAAATTTCAATAAAAACCAAATTCTATTTCCGCTAAATTTTTACAAACAAATATTAAAAATGTTTGTTGGCATTAATTTTGTTTGTTTTTTGATTTGTTATCTACTAAAAAGGTGATTTTGTTTTTATCTTATCAGTTTATTTTTTTTATTTTTTGTATACTAAATATTTTCAAATGTTACCATCTGTATGTGGATATTGATTGTGGTTTTCGGCATAGACAAACGACTAGAGAAGAAACCCTCTGAAAAGAGTGAAACAATTATATATTAAAATTTTCTACGTGTGAAGTTACAACAATAAAATCAAGGCAATTTTGCTAGAAGGTGGGTCAAGTCAACATATCACAGAAAAAAATATCTCAATATAATTTTAGGCCAACAAACTTTTTATTTGATTCAATGAAAAAATTTATCAAAATTGCACTTTGCAAAATATCACTCAATAAAACACATTAAATAATGAAATAATTAATAAAAAAAAATACTTGAATCAATGTTAAGACAGTATTTTTACAACTCTTTTCAATTTTGTAATTGCTTTGACATCGTTGCTAATAAGACTTGAGTGCTTGTAATTCTCATTCGCTCTACAGTTTTAAATATTTGTATAATATCTTCAGTTTTTCCAAAATCTTTGGAAAAACGTTTCCTGATGATCTGGCCTAAGCAACCAGCGAAATACGCATAGAAACTAGCTTATCCCCCCACAATAAATTTTAGTGTATTTATCAAAGAAAAAAAAAAATTGGGAATTTAGCACATCATAATTAATAAATAAATAAAAAAAAATCGATAAACATTTTGTTTGATTTATTTAACATTTCCAACAATTTATTTTAACCCTTTAATGCATGAATTTTTTTTTTCGCTTGAAAAAATATAGATCCTAATGCAGAAAAAAGTTTTAAAAAAATTTATTTTTAACTTTTTTTAGTTAAATTTATTAAAAAATGTTGTGTTGTGTTTCAGCAACACTATGAATTTACCAAAAAAAAAAAAGATTGTTTATTTACAAATGAAAATTCTTAAAACAGTTTTTTTCTTTGGTGAAGCAAAGAGACACTGCGCACTTCTCACACTTTGTTTGCTTGTATCCCTTGCACCCAGACATTTATTATGTCCTTGGGTGGAACATGTTGAACTTGTCCTAGTCTTTTCTTGGCTTGTACTTCGTTTTCGGCGGTGTTATTGTTGTTCGGCCTTCCGCGTTTGTTGCTATGTGCCATCGCATCATTTACTCTACCCAGTACTTCAGCCAATTCCAGTCTATAATTACACAAATTTAAAACTGATAAATCGTCAGTTTTTTCGAATCTTTATAAATAAGCCAAGAATTTATAATGGACATGTCCAATAAGTGGTAAAATATACGTAGATACCACTTCCGGCTTCTCATGGCAATGCAATACCTTCCGAGGAAGCTATCCATGAGATCAACTCCACCCATGTGGGCATTATATTCCTTTATTATTTTTGGGCAAGAAATGTCTATCTTTTTTGCTTTGTCAGACCTTTGAATTTAAGATAAAGGTTCTGCTCCAACATAAGAAGACAGAAAGGTGACAACCTTTTTGTCTTTCCATGTTACCGATGTCAAATCAACACCATTAAAAGTTGTCATTTGCTCTTCATAAAATCCACGGGGAGTACATTTTTTCATAAATTTTTTTTTCAGGTAGTTTGGAGTTAACAAGTCTGTTAGCTTGCGCAGTACTTATGCTGTAAATTCCTTGTTTTGCAAGATGAGTAACTAGTGGTATAGAGGTGTAAAAGTTATCAAAGTAAATTATATGATTTATATGTCTTGGTACACCTCTGGCTAGACGGTTAACAACATTTCCTACTGGTCCGAAATCGGGTTCGTCTGGGAATCGCTCATGTTCTTCACCTGTGTATATATCAAATTTATGAGCATAGCCCTTTACACTGCACATAACATACAATTTGAACCCCCACTTATGAGGTTTTTTCGTGACACACATCATTTCATCGATTGATAGTCTTTGTTCCATAGGAACTGTTGCAAATTTTTGGTTCAGATGATCTATCAAGGGTCCTATCTTATGGAGCTTATCATGTTGTGAGTGTCCTCTGGGAAAATGTGAATTATTGTTATTGAAGTGAAGAAATCTTCGAATTGTTTCAAATCTGTTTAGACTCATTAGTTTTTTTATTGATTCAAATCCCACAGTATTGGACCAAGATAGACGAATATTGGGATATCTTATGACAGACATATATATTAAAACTGCTAAAAACTTTCGTAGCTCAGTTTCCGTTAAATTTAAAGGTTTTGTCACATTTTTTTGAACGGAATAAAGATTAGATTCTTCAATAACTTCTTGATTCATTTCAGAATTAAAAATATATGAAAAAATAGTGTAAGGTGTATTTTGGTCAAGCAATTCTAGAGGAAAAGTGTTGTGGAAAAGGAAAGCAGTCTGTTCAGAGCTCAATAGAACATTTTTTGTCTTCCAAACAAGGCCCTTCATAGAAGCCCGGCGACTTGCTTGACTAGTTGAAGAAATTGTTCTTGCGGCATTTGATCATTGAAATGAGTTTCATTTGTGTTTGATGGGTCAACTGCTAGAGGATCCTCACTATTATTCTCATTACTATTATTTTCCGGTAAAGGACTCAATTCATCTTCTAAGAAATCCTCGCGGCTTTCATAAAAACTTTCGACTTCTCCATCAGACTCGTCCATACCATCTTCCGATAACTCTCCATCATTTATCTTGTCTAGATAATCATCAATTTGCTTTGGATTTAAAAAAGGCATCTAAAAATTATAAAAATATGATGAAAATATATGAAGCACACGTTCTGCAGTAAATGCATAGTGTTGCAAATTTACAACATTCTTAAATCGGTAAAATTAGTAAAAGAAAGAAAACTTTACTTTGAAATCAAACAATTGTATTTCAGAATGCATATTGGACCACTTAAAAAACATTTTTTTATATTCTTACCTTTAAAAATCAAGAAGTTGTACTAGCAAATAAAACACAAATTATACCAGCTAGAGAAATTCATTAACCGTTACTTTGACAAGATCACAATCAACTTACTTGCAAAAACTAAATAAGTGTTGCCAGAGTGTAAAATACACGTTGTAGATTGTATTTATTTTAAAATAGTATGTAATGAGCGAATAAAAGTAATTTTGAGGCCAATTGAATGCTTTGTTGCAGAATTACAACAATATGCATTAAAAGGTTAACAAATCACGTAAACATTTTGCTGAAAAAATTATTTTGGTCAACAACTTTTTCTATTGACTCAACAACCTTGGTTGTTGACTAAAAATGAAATAACTATACCTACAAACTTTTTAACAATTAAAAAAAAAATTTAATCAAATATGCGATTTTCGTTATCAAAAATGAAAAATAATTTTTTTTTGTGTATTTTCGGTGGTCGGGATGTCAAAATTTGTATACAAACTATAGTTTTTTATATAAACAAAAGTTGTTTACTAGCAATATGTTTGACAATCAGACCACAAAAGCAGTGTTGTTGTTGATTTGAACTCACCTTCTAGTGAATTCGCCTTGAATAAAATAAACACATTTGAAAGTTTCTTTTTTTGACAGTTGTCATAGGGGTTTCTTTCTCTCTTTCTATCTTTATATTCTAGTCTTTTCCTATGGTTTTGATTTTTTATTTAGTTAAAGAAAAATTATTTTAGTTATAAATATCGTTGTTCAACAAAAAGGTTCCAAAAAAGTACCCATTTCACAAAATGTACGCTTTTTACAGAAAATCGCTTATAAACAAAAATCGATACAATTAAAGTCGTTTTTCTAAATGTACACTTTTTTATGTAAATCCAGTTAACGAAAAAATACCATTTTGAACTAAAAGTAACGTAAAGAAAAATAGGTTTGGTTGGTTAAGGTTCTTCAGCGGTACCTTTATGATAACAATTGTAGCTCTTGAATAAATCAAATAATCATCACGGCAATTTTAACCAATTCGTTTTCCTAAAAACCCAAATTTATGAGAGTTATTTCTTTTAGTGCATTTTTATAAATAAAAATTCAACGGCAAAGCATTTGCTCACTCAACAACGTGGACGAGCGTTGGATGCATGAAATGTAAGCTAGAAAAATTGTGTGAGGGAAGGGGCGCCAATTCAGTTGTAAACACTTTTGTATTTGCAAAAAATGTTGTTAAAATATTTATGCAGTTGTCCTTTTTTTATTACAATTTTTTACAAAGAGTGAAAAACATGTAAAAATAACAACAATTACGATACAAAAAAAAATAACACAAATAAATATTATTTAATTACCCACATAACGATCCATTAATTAATTATTTAAAAACAAATTTATTATTTTTGTTTGTTAAATGTAAAATTGTGTGGTTTTCGGTTGTTTTTGTTTTTATTTTTATTTTTTGTCTCATTTAACAATTTCCAATTATTTTGTTCATCTATAAACTTTCGTTTTTTTTTCACACACAAAAAAGTTTCTGTTAAATTTAACGCTGTTGCTGTTGTTTTAATGTGTAAATATTTTAATTGTTTGTAATTAATGTTTTAGTTTGTGGTACAACTCCCTTATGGAGAAATCGCAAAAAAAAAATATTTAAAAAAACAACATGCAAAAATTGCATTAAAATTTTTATTTAAAACAACGAAAAAACTTCATTACAAATGAATAAATTACACACAAAAGCAAATAGAAATAAGTTGTAAATAGTTTTGCAGCAAAAAAAATATGTGCAAAAAATTGCATTTATTTGTTTTTAAGGGCAGCCAAAATTGTGCACATTTTTGCATAAATTATAAGAATTTGTAGCAAACAAATATTTGAATAAATTATGCGAAACTCAAAAACTTGTTTTTAAATTGTTGTAATTTGTTTTTTTTTTGCCATTAACAAAAAAAATTCTCAGCAACTTTATGCCCCAGTCCTGTTTGTTTGAAATTTGATAATCCTGTTGAATGTGCTCTTTGAGAACCCCATAAAAAAAGGGATCTTTCCCAGTGTTTGGCATACAAAAGGAGTTGAATTGATGAATCATAATTTTATTGTTCATCTTTATTTCAATTCAATTCAGTTTATTACTTAACAAAAGGATAACAAATCTCATCAGCTATTAAAAAAATCTTTTATTTGTTTTACCCAGCCCATTAAAAGTTTTTGTTTGAACATTTTTCTTTCGGTTTAAACAAGGAATGTTTTATTGAAAATTAACAAAAAGACAGGAGTTCTTTATTTTCGCACATGAGAGTCGTTTAAAAAAAGATTTGGTTTGAATTATAAATAATATAGTAAATCTCTTTATGTTGATTTAGTGAACAAATAAGAATTTTCAGCAGGTTTCAAAAGGTTTATTTTTCAATAGAAAATCATTTTCACACTCAAAATATTATGTAGTTAAATTCAAACGAAAATTCATTTTAAACAACTTAAAATTTATTTAAAAAGCGGATCGTTTACATTTCATTTAAAACAAATTCCTTAAAATTGAATAGTTTTTACTTTTAAAAAATATATTTTAACCGACACAAATCAAACTACATAACAAAATAAATACGGAAAAACATTATATTTTGGTAGTTTGTTTTTTGAATAACAAAGATAAATGTTGAAACATAAAATTATTCGTAAAATAACTATATTTTTATTCAATTTTAGCAGTACGGAAAACGAATTTAATAACCGACAATCAGTAACTGTGATAATTTTATGAGTGCATTGATAAAGAGGTTCATTTAATCAAGTTAATGAATAAATTACCAAATATTTAACGAAATATATTTAACTTTTTTTAGTTTTTAAAATTACTGATAATTTTTATGCACTAAAAATCGGTTTTTAATTTTTTACGAATATTAATTTTTTTTTGTATAGCAAAGTTAGTTATTTGACATAATAATATTAAAACAATAACTTTACATTTTTCAACAAAAAGTCAGCTCTATCCCAAAAGTCACATTTTTACAAAAGAAAATAGAGAAAAAGCACTTATATTCAAAACAAATGAAGCACTTTTTAAAGAAAAGATAAAGACACTTAAATGGGCAATTCTTAAACGATAAAATTTCAAAACTTTTTAATTCAATTTGAAACGCGATTAAAATATGACCATTCAATGTCGACTCAAAACAACGATTCGACTTAAAAACGCTTTCGAGTTAAAGGCATAACTTATTTTGCTTAGCGAAAAACATATAAAAACTTAAATTATAAAAACGATGACACCATGGGCGTCTCAAGATGTTAATTCCTAAAGTCAGTTTTCAACAACAGTGAGTTTCACAAATTTTCACCAAAAATCACTTGTTTCACTTTTTTCTTAATTTCTCTTGTTTTTACCAAAAGCCACATTTTTACCATAGTTCACTTTTCCACAAAAGTCACTATTTTTTTAATAAAAAGTGACATTAGATATCAAAAAAAAAAAAAAATTTTCTAAACTTTATCCACAAAAAATAAATTTTTTTACAAAAACCTGATATTTTCTTATAAGATTTAAATTTATTTTTATATAGAAACTGGGAAATTATTTCCTTTCGCAGGTTACTTTATATTATATTCAACATTTTTTATTTTTCGAATTTATTCTATGAGTTAAATTTCAGTTATGTATTTTATAAAGCTTTTTTGTAATAGTTCTATTCCTTAAATTTTTAGGAATGACTTTTTATACACTACCAGACTATTATATTGTATTTTCTTGTTACTGACGAAGGCCGTAGCGGGCCAGAAAATGCATTACATTCTGCTGGTGTCTAATAATTGTAAATTTTTCTGTACATACAATATACTTCATTGCTATCCAAAGGATAGCTAAGGTAAAATGTAACAAGAAAATACAATATAATAGTCTGGTAGTGTATAAAAAGTCATTCCTAAAAATTTAAGGAATAGAACTATTACAAAAAAGCTTTATAAAATACATAACTGAAATTTAACTCATAGAATAAATTCGAAAAATAAAAAATGTTGAATATAATATAAAGTAACCTGCGAAAGGAAATAATTTCCCAGTTTCTATTTGTTAAAATAGTTGAGTTAAATACATTCAATTTATAAAGTATCACTATCCAGTGTGACACAAAGAATGCTGACGAAGGCCGTAGCGGGCCAGGAAATGCATTACATTCTGCTGGTGTCTAATAATTGTAAATTTTTCTGTACATACAATATACTTCATTGCTATCCAAAGGATAGCTAAGGTAAAATGTAACAAGAAAATACAATATAATAGTCTGGTAGTGTATAAAAAGTCATTCCTAAAAATTTAAGGAATAGAACTATTACAAAAAAGCTTTATAAAATACATAACTGAAATTTAACTCATAGAATAAATTCGAAAAATAAAAAATGTTGAATTTATTTTTATATATTTTTTTATTGCCTTGAAACAATTTTTTTTTGATTTTACAAACAAAGATCATTTAAACAATTGTTTAATTTGCTAAATTTATTTGTTTAAAATTAAATTAAAATATTTAATAATTTTTTGTTTAATATGATATTTTTTTTATTGAAAATATTTTATTTTTTTTTCAATTAAATTATTACAAATTTTTTGTTTGAAATTACAAATCTTTTTATAGGCCGAGTTTTAAACAAATTTTTGTTTCAATTGCTAAAATTTGTTACTGAAACTCAAAATTATTTTTTTTCTGTGTAGCGAAAGTTCAAAAGTTTCACACAGAATGATAAAATATTACCTCATCACAACTAGTTGTGGCGAAGGGTATACAAAATAATACCTACTCTAATAAAAAGCAAGAAATTTATTTGCTTTCATCAAAAATTTATACTATTTTTAGAAAAAGTATTTTTTTTCTTAACGTAACTTAACGGTACGTTTTAAAAAAAGTCACATTTCTATTACAAAACAATCACATAATTTTGTATCTATTTCTTCATTTCTATACCTCTTACATTTTTACAATAAGTATACAAAAAGTCTAGATTCAAACAAAAACTTATGCTTTTTTTACAAAGTAATATATATTTTTAAAAGATTATTTACACTTTTGCACAAAAAAGCCAACCGTTTTTACTAAAAGTCACACATTTTAACAAAATGTTACACATTTTTTTTAAATCATTTTTTACAAAAAATAACTTATTTTGTTCAAATTTATAAAAAGTAACATCTTGTTTGCAATAATTCACTTTTTCAACATCCCACTTTTTAATAAAAATAAAACACTTGTTCACTCACTATAACCTGCAAAAAATAAAAATTATTTCTGTGGCGTTTTGACAACACATCTTTAGAAAAATTTAAAAAGTTGAAAAAAATTTTCATTGCAAAAATTTTTTTTTTTACGTTTTTAAAATTTTGTATTATAAACGAAATTTTTCCTTTATTTTAGTTAACTTTATTATTTGATAAAAATGATTTTTTCTTATCTTATCTTATCTTATCTTATTTTATCTCGACTTAAGATGTTGTGACAAAATGCCACAGATTTATTTATTAAAAATACCAGTTTTAAAAAATCTGGCTTTCCAAAAAAAAATTCACACTTTTATTTTACAACGTGTCGCACTTTTTCTTAAAAATGTCACGATTTTATTTTACGAAGTGTCGCATGTTTTCTCCGAAATTTCTTACTTTCATTTTACAAAGTTTTTCTCGAGAATTTCAGACTTTTATTTTACATTGACAAATTTTTTCAAAAATATCACACTTTTATTTTACAAAGTGTGGCACTTTTTTTCAAATATGTCACACTTTTTTTTACTTTTCCAAAAATATCACATTTTTATTATACAAAGTGTCGCACTTTTTCTGAAAGATGTAACACTTTTATTTTACTTTTTCTCAAAAATTGCACACTTTTATTTTATAATACATATTTACAAAAATGTTTTTTCATAAAAAAATGCTCTTGACATAAAACAAATTCCCTTTGTAACAAAAACTTTTTTTAGCAAAAAGCTTAATTTGTTAGAATATTCAAAGGAAAAATTTTACATTTTACTTTAATCATATAAAGTCTTAATTTGAAGCATTTTCTGGAAAAAATATTTTTTTCTTGTTTCCTTACCCATATATTTGAAAGAATAAATTTCTAAACTCTTTTTACAAGTTGGCATTAAATACTGAAGATTTGTCAATTCCGCTTTTTTATTTCTGTGAAATTAACTATATGTTAATTCTTAAATCTTTTATTCCAAAAGAATTAATTCACAGACGAATTTGTGGAATGTTGATTTCCTTTGAATGATTTGAGTTTGTGGTTTAAATTCAACTGAATTTCAAATTGAATTTTAAAACTGAATTTTAAAACTGTTTTTCTATTCCGTTTAAAATATTAAGAATGCTCTACTTTTTTGTTTTAATTCATTCTAAAACAAATTGAATTGAAATATTTTTATATCATTCAATTTGTAGTAGACTAATACCCGTTTTCACAACTTACTGATAGCTGATTGATAACAACTTAATTTTAACCTAAAGTAAGCGATAAGTTACCTGGTAGTGTAAAGTAAACTTGAAATGATAAAACACTTATATGCGGCGGATAAAATCCTACTTTTACCTTACGGCAAGTTGTAAAAACGGACCTAAATGAAAGTCTTAGAAAGGAATTTTGAAATGTAATAGAAATTAATTTCAATCGAATCATTCAACTTTGCATTCTATAGAATGTAATTAATTTGGGAATAAACTCAATAAAATATTAAGCTGATAAATTATTTAATGGTTGAATGGTTTGAATGGAAATATTTTAGGTTTAATTAAGTTTTTTAGGAAATTAATTCCACCAAGTGAAAGCGATATATTCGGCTGCGCCGAATCTAATATACACTTCACAATAGTTCTGAAAAGAAAATTGTTCTCTAGTTCATATGGTAAGGGCGTTATCGTATACCGGACACATTTTTGCGCTAGGTAAAATTATTGGTCGATTTCGCTAATTTTAACCATAAAAGCAAATCTCATATTTAGAGAATATTTGAGCTCAATTTCATCAACCTAGTTTGTTTTTTATTACCCCATTCGTACTGAAAACCTTAATTCGGCAGGTCACTTGTATGGAGGCGAGAAAAAATTATGGGCCGATTTGGCCAGACGGACATCGTCAAATAGATTTCGCTACTCATAAGCATCCAGAATATTTATACGTAATGGGTTCTCAGATCAATATTGTAGAAATTACTAACGATATTAAAAACGTATATATCGTTACCTGAAACGCAAAAGGCCCTAACTAACAAAAAATTCAAAATCCACTTTTTCATTAAATCTGATGTATTGCATCAACACAAATGTCCATAAATTTTGGAATTTTCCGCCCAACATTAGCGATTTTATTGACAAAAAACAAACGAACCTATCTTCAAAAGATTATGTGAGAAACGCTAAAAGGCTTAACTAACAGCTTGCATAATATGCAACATTGTTAATTGTCAAAACAATTTGTAGGCTTAACAAGAAAACTGAATTATTAACAGTTTAATGCAATTTATCAATTTATCACAGTCAATAGTTTTTTTCTTCTCCTGTAAAATTTTCAAACTGTTAGATAGAGCCTTTTGCGTTTTAAGTGACGATATACCTTTTTTCATATGTGGTAAAGGGTATAAAAAAAAGAATTCATTCTTTCAAAGGTTTATCTTAACCACAAGTTTTCATATTTTATGTGTTGTAGCGAAAAAAGTACCAAAAACACGATACAAAACTGTGACCCATTTATCTCTCTCTACTTTTTATGAAGCCATGAACGAAAATATTTCAATATTCTTGAAGGTTTCGTGCTACTCCTTTTTTGTAGTTTTTTTTCGCCTCATAATTTATCCTGTTATCCTTTATTTCTTTTGATTTTTTTTTTTTTGTTTCTCTTGGACCAAACACAACACACCGTTGGGGGTATTGAGGTAAATGTGGGTTAAAATCGTGTTAATATAAAGTTTAAATATGTGAATGAGTATATGTGTATGTTATTTTTTCAGTATTGGCATTGTCCATGGTTATAAATTTTTATATACCGGACATATGGTTTTTATCTCATACTCAGGCATGCATACGAAAAAAGAAACAAATGAATGAAAATAACTGAGAGGTAAAATAAAGATGTTATTACTTGTATTATGATGTGCAAAATTCTTTAATATTGTACATGAATATGCATGTACAAAAACTACAAACTACGACATGTTCTACTTTGTATAAGTTTTCATCCGGCGGATGTTGCATCTCTCTTTTTCTCTCTCTTCAAAGATAGTTATATTATATAGAATAATAACATCAGGTTCGTTACCCACGCTACCACAAAACCAACCATTGGCATTAAACCATTCCCGGGGTGTCTATTAAAGATTTAAGTAAATCTAGCGAGAGACAGTGAACACGAAACGTTTAATTTTTTCGCTTAAGTTTTTAACAAAGTCTTGCATGAAAATTTTAATATAAAACGGTTATAAATAAGAAAATATCTTTAAATACATATGGGTTTAAAAAAACAAAAATGTTGTTCAAAAGCGATTAATTAACAACATAAAAGGTAAAAACAAAGAAATTCTAGAATCAAAAAAAAAATTCTTAAGAAATCTAAACGGAATTCAAAAAAATTTTGTAAAATAGGGCGTAGAATTAAAGAAAATCGGCTTAAAAATAACAACAACAAAAATTTCAATAATTTAGAATTGTGGTTATTTTGTTGAACTATTTATGGTTTTTAATCCAAATTTTTAATATTTTTAATTAGGCTTAAGTTCATAAAATTTAATTTTCATTAAATTGTTTTTATGAAGAAAGGAATTTTACAACATGAAAATTAATTAAAATTGTTATTGATAATCTTTCATTCTTGACCGTGGCTGGGGCTCGAACCCTGGCCGGCAGGTTACCATGACATGTGACATGGGAAAAAACAGAAGTAAGGAAAAACATGTTAAATCAATTAAAATGGATAATCCTTCAAAAAAGCAAACTTCGATCTACCAAAGATTAAAATACAATTTGGTTAAAGGATTGATGTTTAACTATTGACGTCAGCAGTCGTCGATGGCTGCGGGTGTAAGACGGCAAATCCATCTGAGGAGATCGAGTGGTTGCGATCGAAACATGTCATGGTAACCTGCCGGCCAAGCGAGGGTTCGAGGGTTCCAGAATGGAAGATTATCAATAACAATTTTAATTAATTTTCATGTTGTAAAATTCCTTTCTTCATAAAAATAATTTAATGAAAATTAAATTTGATGAACTTAAGCCTAATTAAAAATATTAAAAATTTGGATTAAAAAAAATTTTTCGTTAGTTAATTTTACAAAAAATTGTTGTATAATTTATTAAGCTTGAGATTTTCTTTATATAAAAACTGTTTAACATTTATTTAACAAATAAAAAAAAAAAATTAGAGAATATTTTAAAAAGTAAAGATTGAATAAAATAAAATTTTTACAAAAAATTGTTATACTGTATCCTTAAAAGAAAAATCAATCGAACCGTACACAAATCAATCCGATGCGGTATTAATAGTACGGTGAGTACGGATTTTCTTGAATCAAGTACAGAAAGATTGATTCAAGTACGGGGTTTCAATCACGAAATACCTAAATTATACATATTCAATCTCGATTTCGTACTTGAAATAATCTGAAAATGAGATTGATTTAAGTAAAACTAAGATTGAAACAATCTAAAACTGCGCTTGATTTAAGAGTTGTAATGTTGATTCAATCCCGAAATCGTACTTGAAATAAACCAAAAGTAAAATTAGAAAGAGAATTTTGTTATGATTGATTTGCTTACCCGTTTTACACCTTACAGAATTTCAATTATAAAACACCAGCATCATTCCCAATTTGGGTTTAACTTTAAAAACTTAATGAACATATATAAATGAAAATATAAACTAAATAAGAAGCAAGAGTTCTCAATTTTAGTTTTTAAACATGAAAATAATTTGTTTTCGTCTTATTCTGTTGTTTTTGCTGTTTCTACACACAACAAGCGTATCGTTTTTACCTATTTGTGTGGCGTTGTTGTAGTATCAACAACAAACTTTATGAGATTAAAACGCTCACTTTGTAATTTTACTCTCAGAGTGGCACTACCAACGAAAAGTTTAATCTTTTTTTTATTAATTTAAGAATTGTTTACTTATTTTAAGAAATTCCGGAATTAACTACAAAAAACTGTGTCATTTAAAGTGGCTAGATAAGTTTGAAAGAGACCATTGTGACGCCTTAGGTTTTTCCTTGGAAACGACAGAGAAGTAAAGTTAAAGAAGAAAGTAGTGAAAGAAAAAGATCGGACTAAAAAAAAAGAAAAACAACCCTACTAAACAAAACAAAAACTACCCTACGTATATGCCGAACCCCGCCTTCTGTTTCGCAGCTTAGGTCCTAATACGAATCTCGTAAGATTCTCGAGCCCGCAACTCGAGACATCCCCCAATTCGCCTAAGAATCTACTACCTACCCACCTAAGCCTGCTGTTCTGCAGCCTGGGACAGTGACAGAAAATATGCTCAACTGCCTCCAGCTCCTTACACAAACCGCACATATCCGACAGGTTAGACACCATCCTCAACGCCATCCTGCCTATCATACAGTGGCCCGTGCTAATACCTATTATGGATCCAACGCAATCCCTACTCTTGCCCAGCAGCGCATGCGAGTTTGACTTACGAAGCACCGGCCACAGCGTGCGGTGTACCCGGTAGTCGGTTCGGTTCGGTTCCGCTCGGCCAAAATAGTCCCGCACAGAACCCATTCCCCGATCCTTCTAAAAAAAGCCTATTGGAGGCCTGACGGCGTCATTACAGGTGATGTTACAGAGACCCGGTTTCTAACACAGCCTTATCACATCCTTCCCTAAGATTTCTCTCAGAGCCCTTCTACAATCATCCACTGGCTTGGAGTTTACATAACAGCCCATCAGGGCTCTAAGAGCAGCCTGGCTGTCCACATATATAGTGACCTCTGAGATATTAGGATTGTTGCCCCTTACCAATTCCACGCCTCTCAAGACCCCTAGAACCTCTGCCTAATATCAATTTAAAGAAATTAACTTAATCTTTTTTTAATTACACTTAAATTTTAAGTTTAAATTTAAAATTTTTTAAATTAAAGAAATTTATTCAATTTAACGAAAAGCTTTCTGCAATTTAAGATGGTCTCAATTTGAAAAGATTTTATTTTAATTAATCGGGGAACACAAAAACTTTGCAAGTCAAATACTAACTCTTCAGGAGACCAAAAGAAACGTTTGGATTAGATCAGCAGCCGTATTCTGTAGTTCGCTTAGCTAAAGCTAAATCTCGATCGCTGCATTGCCTTACATGGGGTCTTCACGTATCTGATGAGAGAACGTCGGCAGAATTAGAGAACACATTTCTTCATGTCTTATACGATTTCATATAAGATTTCATAATCGAATGATTCTCATACAGTAAACGTATATCTTTTTTAAACACTTATCACTAGATTTTCACTATTTGCAGTAAAAAATAAAACAATTTGAAGAATGCGTCTTATTATTGTTTTATATGTATGTATGTATGTGTATTTTTGACAGCTCATCTTATAAGACAGTTGTTATAAGATTTGTCATAACATTTATTATAATATTAAAAGTCACACTATTTGAGAGTCCACACGTAATACTTTCTGCGATTGAATTTGACGTTTGCTGATATAAAAATCTTATATCTTATCCCTGTTTTAGAGAATACAAAATTTAAACATTTTAGCGATGACATTAAAAGCTAAAATTGCGGCGAATTACATTTTTATGGCATTGCCAAATTTAGCAATGCACGCTAGATAATTGTATTCGTAGCCAAAAATCGCTAAATCAACTTTATAGATTTTTAGCGATAGAGATAAAGCTTTAGCGAAATAATGTTGATAAAAAGTTTAATGCAAAATTTTAAGGAATTGAAATATCAAATTTAATGTAAATTTATTATTTTTTTTTAGAAAAGCGTTCCATATCTAAAAATATGATGATTTTTTAGACGTTTTTCCACTACGAAAAGCATCATGACTTGTGGCTTTTAAAAGGTTATTCCGCTCCTGCTCTGAAGCGTTTTCTGGAGGTATGCTCTAATTTTTTCTTATTTTATATGAAATTCTGCTATTTCTCAACCCTTTATTTTTATTGTATTTTCGATTTTCCACATAAACTTTAATTTTTGTACCTCTGTTACACAAATCAGCTACTTTCGACAATTTCATTTGTATCATTTTGTTAACAACTTGCAACGGCCTTATCCTGACTGACTTTTTGTAAGTGCATTTTGACGGCTATTAGCTGCAAAGTTTTGGATGATTTGGTGTTTTATCAATGTGAGAGCCCTATTCGCGGCTTTGATTCAATTTAATTCATTGGATTTATTAAAATGTTTAATTTATATTATCAATTACATATCATCGACAATTGCTACATGTTTCTTTAGTTATGATGACCACAAGTGTATTTTTTTACTTTAAATACTTGTTTTAATTTTTTTACTTAAATTTTTAGCGGTTTTGTAGATAAGTTTATTTTTTTAATTTTAATTTAAAACTGCCAACTTTCATCGCTTTATTTGCAACATATTTAACAAAAGTTGTTATCATTTGCATTTTTTTGTTTAATTTTTTCTATTTTATTAATTGGTCCCTTAATGTTGACCACAGAAACAATCAAACAAACAACAAACTCTGGCGGTGGTGGTGGCAACGATGTAAACAAAAATTAAAATATTTTTAAAACCTCTGATATGCAAAATCATCGAAATGAATTCCCACTTAACAAATACAAACACACAAGTTAGCCATCAATTTAGCAGGTCAGCCGATATAGAAATTATAAATATTTATACCACACAACCCAGTAATCAAACGCACACACACACACACACACACATACATCAACGTCGTCATTGGCTTTTTATCGGAGGCAGCTGCAAGAGAACAACAATAACTGGTCGTATCAAGCAACATCATCAGAGGCGGCCAACAGTTTTACAGTGAATTGCTAATCGTTTTTCAAATGAAATGCCATTTTACCGAGTAAAAGTTGTAGACCCAGCAAACATTTAAAAGGCATTAAAGTCGAAAATGATTCACGATGTTAGGATAGGCAGATAGGCTGGTAGGAAGCAAAGTCAATCGCACCTAGAGAAGACTAAGAAGAAGGGAACAATGAGTAGAGTAGAAGCATAAGAAATATTAGAAGATAATATGCGAAACCACCTTACTAAATAGAGTAGTCCTACATATACCTATTACCCAGGCGCCAGCCAGGTCACGGCCATCACGAATCCCTTCAGATTCTCTAGCCCATAACCCGAGACATTTCCTAATTCGTCAATGAACCTACTACCCAGCCATCTCAGCCAGCCTTGGACAGTTTCACAGAACGTGCTCAACTGTCTCCATGTCTTCAGCGTCCTCGCACAACCTTCAGAAATCCGACGAGTTAGATCCCCTTTCCACCGCTATCCTGCCTAGCGGTCTGATAATAAATATTATGGTTCTAATGCAGACCTTGCTCCTGCCAAGTAATGAATTAGAAGCGGTCTTCTAAGCACTGGCCATATCTGTTATATTCCTCCGGTCCCGTTTAAAACACACGAAAATTTCCAACTTACCAAGTAAACCAAGCGAAATGTTTTCAGGCTCTACCATTGAGAAATAAATAAAAAGAGAAATAACTGAAAAGAAAGTTTTATCACTTGAAATCAATTAAAAGTACTGATGATTAACTGAAACCTAATTTATACAAGTCACCTACAATATCCACACGAATGATTTAATAACAAGCGTTTGCGATCAGGAGAAAGGGTCAATTTAAAAAATTGCTAAACAAGGACAACCAATATCGTCTTATTACAAGTATTCTGTTCAAAATGTTTGCAACTGATTGATTGCATAAAAGGCATATCCGCAAATCATTCTCGATAATCGTTTGCGAATTATTTTTAGAACTGGGATTTATGCACGAAAACGAGATTTATGGTCTGGTTCATATATCTTGCTCACTCCACAGCTTATGAAATCACAGCTGAGAGCTTTAGTTCTGTAGATACGCGGAGCAGCGCTGCAATTGCACTCCCGAATAATCTGTGTTTTTACGTGGAGTCTCTCAGTGGGTCTCCGCGTGTCACCGGACTCCTTAACAAATTTCAAGTGCCTAAGATACCTAAAACGTTAAGGCGAGCGATGGACGCCTTTAATTATCCAATAGATACTAACAGACAGCGTCTATTCCCATAGTAGAAACGGGTAATAGCGGACATAAGATCTTGAAACGAGTTTTGGCTGATTATAATCAGCCTTAAGTAATGGAGGCCCAGTGCTCCTTTCAAGCGCTCTAAAAAATTATCGCTTATCTTATTCAACCGTTCCCTTCATCTAAATATTAGATTGCGAAATATTAACAAAAAATGGTTTACAAAATGACAGAGAGGTTGCGTAAACACCATCCGCGATGAATTATTTTACAGAAAATTGCTTATCCTTTAGAAATGTGTCAACTTATATAAAAAAAAAATTGGTTATGTTTAATTTCTACAAAACAACTTTTACGAGCAATTCCTAAATCTCGTTATAGAAAAATATATCCAGGGCAAATTCTAGCAGTCGTGGTCGAATACTTTTTCAATTCAAAAGAAATTTTATTTCTTATTCTTTCAGTCGTTACTGAACGAATCGAAATTATTTTTTTAATTGTTTTAAATCATTTGTTTGAGTTTTTAGAACACTAAAAAATAATTTCCATTCGTTTACTATCGTCTGAGAGAATTAGAAATCAAAAAAGTTTTCGATGACGACTGCCAAAATTAGCCCCAAGCTAAGCGTTCGTGAATATAAGAAACAAAAGTTATTCCCATATCACATTAAAAATATCGTAAAAATAATCTGTTCATTTTCACTCAGCTTTCGTGCTGCCTTAACGATTGATTCTCAATATTTAATTCTAAAAGAATAAAAGAAATTGTTCAAGAAAAGAACGAATGGATACAAAAAGTATCTTTATGAATTATTAATTTCACGTTTCCTACAACTTCACTTACTTTCCTACAAATCATACTTTGAGACCAATTCTAAAAATTCTATTTTAAATGATTTGCAAAAAATCGCTCTCGAAGATAGAAAACTAAAAACTACTGAGATACAGATAACATTCAAAATTACGCTCACTTTCACCTTCAA
This sequence comes from Pollenia griseotomentosa, assembly GCA_963931875.1. NCBI lineage: Eukaryota > Metazoa > Arthropoda > Insecta > Diptera > Polleniidae > Pollenia > Pollenia griseotomentosa. Next base: position 62,985,745 of record OZ007564.1, read on the forward strand.
GATGCATATTTTACATTCGGTCGCAAGAGAAACTAAATAAGAAGGCGTGGCAACACAGTCTTAATACGGAAAAGATTTTAAATACTGATTGAATTTCTTTAGAGGGATTTTTATCCGGAAGTAAATATTTATACCCACACAATCGCAGGTAGACCTTAAATAGCGGACGCTCTCGCAAATTTGTCTGTGAATGCTCTGGGTTAGGTTATCGAATGTTCAGACTTGACTTACTATACTTTCATGCGTGTTAAAAAAGTGTTGTTTCTATTAAGAAACAAATTGATTACTGGGCTTTATCTAACATTGTTATGAACTGGCTTTAATTCTTTTAGCTATTTTTGCAAAATTTGCATTTTAATCATTCAATAGCCTGTATGTTTTTTAAAGAAAATCTTTGTATTTAATAATAATTGAAGAACTAATTTCACACAATCTGTCTATCATCATTTCGCATGACCGAGACGCAATGTGTTCTCTACTTATTTTACACAATATTTTAAAGATTCTAATTCTTACATTAGAAAATTCACAATGACCTTAAAACTGTTTGTTTAAACAAAAAGCAGTATTTTTTTTGGCAAATGATCAAATTTTATTTGCATTATTAAACTGTTATAAAGTTATACAAGGTGGACCAAAAGTCACCATGGGGTTTAAAAATTTAATAACTTTTTTGTGTAAATATTTTTTTTGGCGAAGTTATTTTCGGAAGTACAAAAATTTTCTATTCATTAACAAGATTATTTCTTATTTTTATTCTTGACAAATGCATTGAAAGTTATTGTTGGGGAATAAGTTAGTTTCTATTCGCATTTCATTGGTTGCATAGGCCAGGACTTAAGGAAACCTTTTCCCACAGATTTTTGGAAAAGCTAAAGATGTTATACAATTAAAACTGTAAAGCGAATGAGAATTACAAACACTTAAGTATTATTTGCAACGATATCAATGCTTAGACAAAACACCAACAATATACAATGAGTTTATCTTCTCTTACTTTCCCTACACACAGAAAAAATACTAATGGCAAAGTGTTGATTGAGAATCATAGTAAATTTCTGCAAAAGTATGCCCTTTATTTAAATTTATCATTATTTCATATTAATTTTAATAATAATATTAATATTAAAATAACCTTAAATCACGTTTATTTAATATTATTGACTGTTATAATAACATTGTTCAATGTTAAATCCATAAAAACCTGTTTTTATGTATCGACTTTATATTAAATTATCTTGGTTTCATGTTTATTTTAAATGAAAAATGTTAAAACCTGTTTTACTTGTTTTGCATAAAAAAAACAACAGCATTTTTTTATTTTCATGTTCAAAATATGTTATAAAAAGAATACAATTCCCGTATTCTTTTAGTTAAAATTTTTTAGTTAAATTGCATATCAAGTTTTTAAAGTATAATGATGACGAAAATCATATCGGGCCATTCTGCTGATGCTTCTGTTAAAAAAGGGGAATAAAAATAAGTGAAACATGTATAACAGGGATAAGTGTTTTCAAATTATACTTAAATAAATGTTGTCTCTAAAGCTTCTTCTGACTGTTATATCACACTCAAACCAATTTGATTCTTCATGAAATTCACATTGTTTCAACTTGAAATAACTTTCATTCAACGTGATTCGGATTGTTATTTCAATATAAATGACATGTTTCTCTAACTTTACTGCAATGTTAAATTAAAATGAATTATAGTTATTTTAATGAAATAAATGTTGTTCGCAAGTTATTGTAAAATCATGTTAAATTAACATGAAGTAACTATGAAGCAAAATCACCACCGAAAACGGTAAAATTAATCTTGTTTTCAACGATTTTGCCTTGATTTTTTTCTGTGTGTAGTACAATTGGTTGGGGGTTTTCCGACTAGAAAAGTGGTTACAGAAAAAACAAATTGCTTCATTTTATTGTTTTCGCAAGAAAATCAAAATAAAGCAAATTGCCAGTTCAGATTTTTTTGCATTTTTTTTTCATTTTAAAATATACAAAATGAAAACTTTTTACACATAGTATGGAAAATAATGCCACTTAAATGACTCTCGTTTTCAGCTCCCAGCGTTTCGGCGTTTCCCAAAAGGGGCCAGTGGCCGGTTATAACCGCAATTAGGTTTCATCTATGTTGGGCCAGGTTTTCCGGGTTTCCCCACAGGTAGTTTTATCAAACCGCCACTGACTGGCAATAAGATGAAAATTGTGAGCAATAAGTTGCTTATTCCTTGGGAGTGAAACATTTATACTACATGTTAAACCGTTTTGATTTAAAGTGAGGCCTGCAAATGTGAATATTCCTGCCAGATCTTTCGCTATACCGGATGTGTCTCGTGGCTGTATAGATGGCTATTATTTCGGCCTGAATGACACTGCAACGGTCTGGCAACCTTACAGGAATGTACCAGCAGCTAAACCAATAAAATACGTCAATGAAAAAGTTTTTAAAGTTATCGTGGTAACTTTTGACCCACCCTGTACAAATTATATGTGCAATTTAAGCGAGGTAAATACTAGAAAAAAAAATTCTTTTTAAAGTTCTATTTTAAATTCCAAAAAATTGGCTTTTAAATAATTGTGCTTTTTTAAAAAGAATATGTAATAGACATTTAAACAAAACGAAAATAAATATTCTGTACTGCAGCTTACTTCACTGCGATAAATAAATAGCTTTTGCTTAGTAAAGACACAAAACTTTTTTTTTAAATTATTATACTTTAATTTCCATGACAATTCAATGATTAAATTTAACAAAGGAGGTGCCGCCGTAGGCTAGGTAGTAGTGAGCTAGTGTATTAGTGTATTAGGAGGGTTGTGGGTTCGATACCCTTCCATCCCTCTAGAGACTCTGGTCTACTTCACTACAACGGGGTAAAAGTCTGACTTACTATTGCGCAGTTTATTATGAGTATAATTTGAAGTTTTATTTGTAATTCTTTATAAATAAACAAAAAATAAATATTTTAAAACTAAAGGGTGCCCCAACTTGAGGTATCATCGGCCAATGGAAACCGCTACAGGGGCTGATCCAAAGCTTTTTGTGATTTAGATGATTTAGAAGTAGAGAATATGTTCTTTCAATAGGATGGTAACAATTGCCACGCAGCAAGAGAAACAATGAATCTTTTCAACACATGACGGCTAAAACATGAAGAGTATTTTTTTTTTTTTGAAGAGTGTGAACCAGTACTAGCTTTATTTCTCTTAGGGCCATTATTACAACTTGAAGTTAGCTAAAGTTAGGATTAAGTTGACAGATAGTAATGTGTTATCTGTCAAAAATCATCTGTTATCTGACGGATAGCAGCTAACGCCAAGTTGTAATAATGACCCTTAGGGCCATTATTACAACTTACAAATAGTTATTTTTAGGATGCTATCTGACAGATAAATAGTTTTTGGTTATAACAAGTTAACATTAACCTAAAAAGTGACTGATAAGCTAACATCAGGTTTGTCCTCATGTTAACTTTACAAGTGAACTTTAAGAACTTGAAGATGCCATATTTTCTGCTGAAGATATGGTAACTTCAATGATAGTCTTAAATTACTCAACTTTTTCAAAAAACACAATTTAACACAAAAAACAAAACAATTTACCATTAAAACCAAAAATAAAGCACAAAAATTAACTTTTGTTTTTAATAAATAAATAAAACAAAACTAAGTCGTTGCCACGACGTATTTTAAACAACCAAAAGTAGTCGGTATATACTGCAATGTTGCCACAGTATATAAATTACATATTTTATTTTATCGGACAGTTGTAATAATGGAAAAAACTTATTGGTCACTTTATCGTTCAAGATAGCTATTGTTCACGTTAACTATCAGCAACTTTATCATTAGGTTGTAAAAATGGCCCTTAGAGGAGGAGTGAATTGGCCACTTAGATTATGCGATTCGACACCTTTGGACTATTTTTTGTCGTAAGTCTACAGCAAAAATCCCACAACAGTTCGAGAGCTTAAAAAAACATTTTCAAGCAGATGTCAACCGTTGAAAATCGGGATTAAGAATTTTGGTAAAAGATTGGGAGCCTTCCTAGCCAGAGGGTCTCTAGACCGACATAATGTTTCATTTTCAGCTGGAACCTATTTTTAATAAACTGAAATAAAAATATTTTTAGTTTCTCAAAAAAACTCTTTTTTTTATAAAAATTAAAATGATACCTCAATTTTTGGACACCCTTTATTTAAAAATATAAGTATTTTGTTTGCAATTTAACATTTAAATTCATAACTTTTTATTTTGTTACTAATTTTGTAGAATCCTTTATAATCCAAAATTTTGTTATGCCATTTTATATTTATTCGATAAATTTTAAACTCTATACATTTTTGTTCTTATATGTCCCTGGGATTTACATATCATTAAGTTTAACTTATGCAAACAATATACGAGTTTTAAAATGTGCAGCAAAATATTTCTGTATTTGTTTGTCTTTATTTCTTTATTTAAGTGACATTTGATCTGCATTAAAATTTACATATCGGGTGCTCGTTCTTTTTTTCACATTTTAAAATAAAATGTTTTGAAAAAAATAAAACTAAATTGAAATTTACCATAACAACACAATTTTCACAGACGTGGAATGGCAAAATAAATATGTGTTAAATAATCATCGAATATACAAATAAATAATTCATCAAAACATGCAGGGTTTTGTATTTATGTCGTTTTGGTCAAATATATACAAATAAATTGATTTTCTTTTTTTTTTAAATTTTAATACTATAAATTGGATTATTTTACACTGTAGTCAAGAGTCGCGAAAACGTGTTCCAAAAGAACGAAATTAATTATACTTTTTTTAATTTCTTTTTAATGTAAAACAGTTTTTTTTGCCTAAATGTGAAAGTCCTAACTCAAAAAGTTTATCTCTTATGCTGGGATTTTGAGATCACAGTTAAACTAGGCTTAGTTAATCTGAAAAAAAGATTTGTGCCGCCATTACCAAGTTCGTATACTAATTTTGACTTTTAATAAAATAATAAAAAAAATCACATTTCGCCGGTAAATCCAAATTTTACACCACGTTGAACTAAGTTTATACTTCATCCACATCTCAAAAACCAGGCCTTAATAAAAGTTTTGATCTATTTTTAATGAATTGCTCATTTAATTTGTTTGGCACAATTATATTTTCCATCAGCACAAGTGTGAAGTATTCGTAAGTATTACCAAATTTTTACAACATTTTTGATCGAAAATCCCTTTCATAAAAGGCACCATGTAATTATGTATCTTTTAAGTCGTTAAGACCCTGTTTATGTTTTTTTTTTTTGACATTCTTGTTTGGTTTGTAAAATAAAGCCAATTTACCTATAGGTTAAATTAAATGGGTAACCGACACGAGGATGGCTCACTTTTGTCCTTATAGCGGTCCCTTTGCGATACCCTAAACCAGTGAAAGAAAGATCGACCTTAGTCATACATTAGATAGAGCATCCAAGCATGGCAATTCTGGTCTCCCAAATAGCCTAGTCCTTATAACCCTTGAGCCAGGGTACTGTCAGAGAAAGCCAGTCTCAAAGCAAAAACAAAAACAACAACAATAAACAGTGAGTTCATCTTTTCTTACAGTCCCGGCTACAGTTGGTTGATTTTTTGTCAACTCTAAATGTAGTTGTAAGTGGGAAAAGAAAAAAACAAAAACAAACTAATTTATTTTATTTTGCCAGTTCAGTTTTATTTACACTGCCACATGCATATTAGTTATCAAAGTTTTTCTTGGGATTCAAAAATTTTTTAATTAAAAAGGTTTCGTTTAAATGTGCTACATTCCCATTTCATTTTATTGATAAACTGAAATTTTTCTTTGTTTCAGTGCTTGAAAATTTTTCCCATGGAGGTGCAAGCGTCGTAAATACGCCGAATGTTTGATTGAACCAACTGACGCGAATGGTGGCTTGACAAAGAAAATCATCTGCAGCGACGAGGCAAATTTTTACCTCAGTGGACTCGTTAACAATCAGAATAGAATTGCCGCATTCGGGCAAATAAGAATCCACGAGTGATTGTTGAAAAGCCGATGCATCCACAAAAAGTGACTGTTTTGTGAAGTTTTTGGGCCGGCAGCGTCATCGGACCGTACTTCTTCGAAAATGTGGTCGGTCAAGCAGTTACCGTAAATGATGTTCGCTATGGTAAGATGATAGCGGACTTCTTGTGGCCAGAAATTGTGGATATGGACCTGGACGATATGTGGTTCCAACAGGATAATATCACTTACTGCACAGCCACCGATGTTAATTGGACGTCACGAGCATGTGATTTGACACCCTTGGACTTCTTTCTTTGGGCATATTTAAACGAAAATTGTACGTCAAAAAGCCAAGAATAATTCAGAAACTAGAGGATGCGATGGTTCGGCACATTAACGATATTGAACCTCAATTATGTGTTATAGTCTGTAAAAAATATGGACCATCGAACACAGGTATGCCATCGAAGCCGTTGCGAGCATTTGGCCGATATTTCACACAAGTGTCCTATCGTTATAAAAATTATTAAGACTATTCTCTCAAAACTTTTTGTTTTATTTACAATTAACAAAAAAAAAAAAAAACCCACGTTTTGTTTGGGCCACCCTTTATTTATTCAAATATATAAAAATTTCGAATTACTTGTTTAACAATTTACTTGTTGTGAATAACTTAAAAATTCGGATCGCTGTTCTAAAGCTCTGTTTTTTTTTTTTTATTTCATGTTTCGTTATAAGAAATATTAAATTTCAATTGCTTTTCGGAAAATTCTCCGCAAAAATTCGCTGTTATATACATATAATAAATATAAAATATTCAGATTTTAATAATAATTTATTTATTTCGTCAAAGAATAAACACTTTTCTCTGCGTGAAGACCCTTGACAAAATATTTCTCCCGTTTTTTTTTACAGATTACATCAACAATTGATTGTGACATATTTTAATTTCAATTTTTACAGGAATGTTTATTTTTGTTATATCACAAGTAAATCCTTAAATAAAAATGGCAACAATTTTTGTTTTTATGCATTTCCTTTTACACAAATATAATTGTTACATTCACTTGTTGTTTTTTTTTTTTTATTTTGGGAAAATTTTATGATGGCCTTAAGCTTTAATAACCAACCAATCATGTAACCAATTTTTGAGTTCCAGGCATTTTATCTATGAACAACAAAACTTTTTCGAGCAAAACAAAAAAAAAAAAAAAGAAAAAAAGTCTCAAATGTCCGATAAGAGTAAAATTGTAACAAAAGGAGTATATTACTTATTGTGTATGTGTGTGTGTTTGTGTAAATGTGTCGGTGTTTTTAACTGATGACCCCAAATGATTGATTGACAGTTTTTAAGTCACACAATCATTTTTCAAACACTCAAACACATGAACATGTATGTGTTGCACACATATTTACAAAATAATGATGGGTAAAAGTTGAAACAGAGTTTATAGAGCGACATGACATGCAACAGGAAGTGGCGGCAAAACGGATACGCAAGCATAACTTTACAAAATGGTTTATTTTATTTGTTTTTCTCTTTCCACCTGGTTTTTTTTTTATTAAGTTGTTGTAGATATGAACATGTATTTTATAAATGTTACTATTTTTTTTGTAGAAATTGTTGGTGCTACACACAATTTGTTGTTGCTGTTGTAAATTAAGCCTGCAGCTTTGTTGATTAAATAAAAATAATTATTTGCTACAGCAAAACTACAGAAAAATTTGTGTAACCGGAAGTGTAAAGCAACCATGTTTATTTATGTTTTAACACATACATTAACACACGCTCACACACATGTACATTTGAAATAATTATATGGTAATAAAAAAGAAAAATAAAAATATATATTGAAATATCTCCCCCTTTTGGTAAATATTTAATTGTATTAAATTTATATTGTCAATTGACACTGTACACAGACACAAACAAACTTAAACATGTTTGCTTGTTTGTTTTTTTGTGGCTGTGTGCGAATTTATTTTATCGCTGCTCTGCAAAATAAGTGTCAAAATGTATGCTGAAAGCAGAAAAATCGCAACAAAAAAAAAAAAAAAAAACAAGTGTTAAATAAAAACTTTCCATCTGTTTGAGCTTAAAGTGATTTTCTCGTTCATTCCTCATTCGCACACAATTTGGTGTCAATGTATGACGTATGACACCGGTGTATTCGTACCCTTATCATTCTCTCGCCCCGTGTGATTTTCCTATACAACTGGACGGAGAACTGATAAGGGCTCGTATCACCATGACAACAATAAATATCTGTGAATTTTTGCAATACAGATGGGTCCTTCGGACAAGCTGATAAATCAAATGGTAGTGTTGAAAGTAATTTGCCAAATGCGAAAAGAAAATAGTTAAACGTTTTTTTTTTTTTTATTAAGAAATTTATTTTAAAGTTTTTGAAATTTTAATGTAAGTTTTTAAAAGTGATTTATTTTCTGTTTTAGTGTAAATGAGTGATAAAGTTTTACAGAGATAGTTGAAAATGTATAAAAACGTGTTTCAAAGAAATTATTAAGTGTTGTAGAAATTCAATAAATAAAAATAATCAAAAAATTTCAAATATTAAAGAAATTTGTTCTAAAAGTGTATAAAATAAAAAAGGTGTTGATTAACTAAATTGAAGCCAACAAGCCTGAAAAGAGTTATTAAATACAAAGCAAAATAAATAAACTAAAATTAAACAAATAACTAAGTCTCGGTCCTGATTAAATATCCGTCATTTAAGTATTCATTGTGTGTCCTTCCTTCGTTGTTACGTTATCGTCAATTGAAAGAAACGACGTACATATAAAGTAAAAAGGATTCTATGTGATTCGGCCTAATCTCCTTCCCGTCAAAACACATGAATGAAATCTTGCATCATTTTGTCAACCAACAATATATTCAAATCCGAAATTAAATATTTATTGCGTAAATATTTGAAGAAATCAGAACCCATGTTCTATAACTTTGGTGAGAACTTCTCGCAGCGTATAGATATGAAAGAAAATATTCCATCGTTTTTCGAAATTGGAAAAAAGTGTGTCTGTAACTTATGCCGAAAACTATCAAAAGAGATTACGTCGTTACGTTATAAATTTCATAATTATCCACTCGTAGCCAATGTGAAACAGCAGAAGTTGAGAACGCCAGTCACACATATCGTTGACGGCGCACAGTAGCGCCCGTAGAGCAAACGAGGTTGCAAAAATCAAAATTTTCATGAGCGCCGACGAAGTTTTGAATAAACCCATGTTATAGGAAACTTTTCAACGATTTCAAATCTGCCACTCTTAATAATATCACATTTTTAGTTTAGAAGATATAGCCGTTCAAAGTTGACCGACTTTCGACAATTTTTAGTCAATTTGTTGCGATTTCAGGTGTAATATCACGAAAAATAGGCAAGGAATCGCCTTATTTTTTGTTTGTATTGATTGCTGTATTTATTAAATGTATAATGATAAAAAAAAAAATTAACTGTTTGCTTTGTGTTTCTCCTGGTAAATCACTATTTAAAAACTATCCGTATTTTCACTATTTTTCAACTTTGACAGGTAGGCACAAATCTTATTTGGACACGTGCATAATATCAAAATTGCATTATTCAGCCTAAATCCATATGTATGCAGGGAACAGGTAAATTTTTCGGCATGGTAGCATAAGCCTATATAATGCAAATGGTCATGAACAATATTGACTTATGGTCCCTACAGGTAGGCACAAATCTTATTTGGACACGTGCATAATATCAAAATGCATTATTCAGCCTAAATCCATATGTATGCAGGGAACAGGTAAGTTTTTAGGCATGGTAGCATAAGCCTATATATTGCAAAATAAGCATAATGCCTGGATTAGACTACGACTGAAAGTTGGCGCAACAATTACTGAAACCATTAAACAATTTAAGTACTGAAAACATGGCGTTGAACAATTTTAAATTATTTGAACTGTTTAGAAAGTCAACCACACCGAATTTTTTCACGGAAGCTGCTTTAGAAGAACTTAATAGCTTATACGGAAATATTGAGAGAAGCGAAATTATAAAAAATAATTTTAATCTGATATATGCAAATATTAAGGCAAAATGGGCGAAATCTAATCGAACCATTCAGAACTTCAACTCCAAATACGAGGACTGGCTTAATGAAGACACCATCATGGATATATTGGCAGAAGATAAACTCACCACATCAACCAGAGGAGCAAAAGGAAGGCCAAAAAAAAGTATTGAGGAGTGTTCAATTTTCACAAGGAAGAGGAAACTTGCCGATGCCACCAATGACTTGACCACGAAGCAATTATCGGACGCGCTGTCTATTAAATTTACAAAGGATAGGGAAAGAGTTAGGTCGCAGATAACCAAATCTGTTGCTGATGCAAGCCCACTGCGACTAAAAAGGATTAAGGAAAGCATTCCCACGCCCACAAACGCACACATTAAAAAGTATGGATCCGAAGAAGCCTTGGCCTTGTTTATGGACTAAGAACTTTCCAAAGAGAAATATGAGAAACTTCGGGCATCTTTAACGCGACACGGCGCTGACGTTTTACCCGGATACAAGCATATTACGCAAGCCAAAATAAATTCACGACCACTGCATACGGAGTTTACGGAAGTCTCTGCGAAAGCAAATCTGCAGGATCTCATGGGCCATACAGCAAAACGGTTGCTGGAGAGTCTTCCTGAAAATGAGGTTAAAATTCTTCCTGAGAAGTTGACATTGATCAACAAATGGGGCTTCGATGGATCATCCGGACAAAGCGTTTATAAGCAAAGGATATCTTCCGATGACGCTACAATATCGGACGGAAATATGTTTATAGCATCTGTTGTTCCTTTGCGGCTTAAATCTGATGTTTCCCTACACTGGAAAAATCCACATCCGTCATCAGTGCAGAACTCATAAGGACCACGGTGAAGGACATTGAAGAACAAATAAGCAAGATTAAGCCTACAAAGCTGCAAATTGGAGAAGGAAAATATATTGAATGCAATTACGAGTTCCATTTTAGATGTTTTAAACTGCAAAGAAAATGTCAATTCTACAAAATATGGACAATATGCGTCGAAAACTGCATCTCTTTTAGCAGAAATGTATCCACAGAAGAAGTTGACCCCGACCGTCCATAAAATATTGGCGCATGGCAAAGATATAATTAATTGGAGAGCTTTCTGAAGAAGCACAGGAGTCTCTTAACAAATTTTATAAAAAATATAGATTGCAGAACACATTCAAAGCATCAAGGGTAAGGCAAAATGAGGACCTCTTCAACATGTTGGCAGCATCTTCCGATCCACTTATTTCTTCCCTGCGGCATGTGAAGTCAAGAATAGAGTTAGAAAATAATTATAGTTTAGAAATGGTTAGTCTTTTAGATATACCTTCTCTTACGAACTGTGATGAATATTTTACAGAAAATTGAAAAAATAAATTTAAAAAAATAAATTATTTTTTTTTAATTTGTTGGGTAATAATTTAAAACATAAAACCCTAAAGAAAAAAAATAAAAACAATCTAAAAATGTAAAAATAATTTCTTTTAGTTACCATAAAATTGATTTTTCTACTAATTTTAACTTTGATAACCCATAATTAGGCCCCTACAGCGCGTAGCACCCTTTCGTTTCATAGGCTGAACAGTTATCTATCATATGCTGTTTAAACTGTTCAATTATCTTATTCGGTTCAAAAGATATGATATTTGCAACGAAAAAACTCAAATGGCGCCACTGTGCGGCGATCAAAATTTTCTAAAATTTAAAAATTTTTAACGACGGTTTTATGTTTGCTGTTTAAAAAATAGCTTTGAAGGCATTCGTATATTTTCCAAAAATGTTCAAAGCAAAATAATTAAACAATGGAAACATCTGCCAAGAAAAAAACTCTCCTTTTCCGTGTTAGTTTTCATTGCATTTTACATTTTTAATATATTCATATTCATATTCATTCACCACAGGTGGAAAAGGGTATATATAAGTTTGTCATTCCGTTTGTAATTTCTACAATATTGATCCTACACCCTGTACAGTACATATATTCTGGGTCCTTATGAAAAGTGAATCTTAAATCCGGTTGTCCTTTTGTCCCCCCCTTCCACTTTTGCATTTGTTTATATATACTAGCATAATGCTCAATATGATTTTCGTTATCACCCTTCTTTATTATTCCATCTTTTTAACGAAATAATTTTAACAAATAGAAACTAGGAATTTTTGTTTCTTTTTGCTTCTTAAAAACTCGCCAAAAAAGATAAATCTACGGTATGACAACAGTGCCTATACAAAAAGAAACCAAACAAACACACATTCACGGTACAAACTATTTTGGTGAATATAGGCCACCTATAAAGGTTCACAACTCAAATATGTAGTTGATTTATAATTTTGGTATTATGGTTTACAACTTTGCTTTATTGTGGTGAACTAAAACATCAAAAATAATTACAACTCAACTGTGTTGAGTTGTGAACTGTAAACTGGTCATATTTACTTTTAATGATATTCAAACAACGTTCCTTCATGGTGCATTTGTCTAGGGGGTTTGCTTAGGTTAGAAACTGTGAGTTTCTGGTTCAAATCTTGTTTTTTCAAAAAGAACATTTTTTTAATTTTTTTATGTTCTGAAACGATTTAATAATATTTAATTTATAATGAAGTTTTATGTATTGTATATACGTATGTATATATAGAAATTATTTAGGTTTTATCTACTTGCTCCGTATTCTGCTCGCACAATGGTGAAGGGTATATAAGATTCGGCAGAGCCGAATATAGCACTCTTACTTGTTTTAAGTGTTAACATTTTTTTCTCTCCCCGGTTTAATTCATGAGCGTATTTGACAGTTCACATTTTTTCTGTTTAAAAACAAAAACAAATTGCTTTATTGTTTTCTCATGAAAATCAAAAATAAAGCAAGTGCCAGTTCATTTTTTTTTAAGCTGTGCACTTGCATATTTTTTATCGAAGTAATTTTTGGGAATACATATTTTTTTTTTTTTTTTGTTCTTGTTTTTATTTCGTTTTTTCTTAACCTACTTACAACTACAATTAATGTTGGGAGAATTCCTAACAGTTATAGTGGGGAATGAGAGAAAAGATAAACTCACTGCTTATAGTTGGTATTTTGTTTAAGCTTTGATATAGTTGCAAAAAACACTTTTTGAGTGTTTGCAATTCATTTACTCTGCAGTTTTGTTTGCTAATATCTTTGACTTTTCTAAATTTTTTTTGAGAGAATGTTTCCTGATGATCTGGCCTAAGCAACCAGTGAAATTCTCATAAAAACAAGCTTATCCTCCAACAATAAATTTTATCATTAATACGATTTCTGTAGGACGTGCTAAATTCACAATTTTTCATATTTGATAAATACACTGAAATTTATTGTTGAGGGAAAGCTAGCTTCTATGCGCACTTCACTGGTTGCTTAGTTGTTTTTATCAAGAATAAAAATTGGGAATTTAACACGACAAACAATATGATTCTTCTCAGATCTCAACTGTGGTTTACATGTGCAACCGAGTACGTCCATTTTTTGATTTTGAGATGTTGATGCCATATTGCTTAATTTTAAGCGCCCTACACATGGTTCTAAAAATGTCTGAAAAAGATGAATCAATTCCGGTTTTTTAACGTTATAACAAATTTGGGCCATAGTTTGATCAAGAGTTATTTTTTTGGGTCTACTGAAAAATTATATTTTTAAACATACGCTTTTGCCCATGAAAACCACAGACTTTTGATGCTTAAAAACTGATTTATCACTTGAGCAATTGAAAAAAGTTTCAAATATGAATGTATTATACCCAATATACCCAAAAAGGAATCAGAAAATTGTATCACAAATGATTCTTGAAGGGATTCATCGGTAGGGTACCATTTTCTCACAGCAAGAGTATCATTTATTATCGAAAAATAAGCTCATATGCGGTTATTTTGCTATTGAAGCATATATAAATGCACATCTGTAATTATGTATATATTTTCCAATTTTTTTTTTAAATGTTTTATTGCTTGGAGATCCCCCAATGCACGATATTGGGAATTGATCGTTTCAAATTTCATTTGCTCATTTGAAAACAAATCCCTTGATACTGGCACTAACTATGCTATTGGTGTTACCAGCAATAATAATTCCGGCAATATCTCTCAACAGGGAAGCAAGAAAAAAATACTTAAACTGACCCCCTGAAAAGTATTGAAAATAGTACAATAATAAAATTATTGCCTTCAAAATTTTTTTAATATACATAGGAAGAGATCTATCGGATTGTCTAAGACACAAAAAAAAACTAATGGGACACGGAAATATCTTTTTTTTGCTTTGCACCTTTTAAATAAACACATCAAATTTGAGCTAGTATCCTTAAATAATATAATGTGGAACAGTCCCAAAAATCGCAAGGTAATGAAAAATATCTGTGTTCTAAAAATCAATTTTTTTAATGCATCTTTAACATACTTTTTATAGTATTTATGTATACTTAATATTGATTGGTTTGGATATATATCAAGAACAAGAAGCTGCTCCGTGGATGACATCGACAACAAATTTTTCAACCTTTTACTATGTATCAAAGTAAGGGGTGATTTTTAAGAGCTATAGGAAAGTTTAAAAAAAAAAAACACATAAAATTTAGAAAAATGCATGAAATCTTTATTTGAATCGATAGTACGGTCCATATGATTTAATGTTTGAATATTATTTCATGCAAATGTTGACCGCGACTGCGCCTCAAATGGTCCATCCGCTTAGTCCAATTTTGGCATACTCTTTCCAACATTTCGGCCGGTATCTCATGAATAAATGCTTCAATGTTGTCTTCCAATGCGTCATTTGAAGCGAGCATGTGTTTAGACATGAGCTTTAGCATAGCCCCACAAAAAATAGTCTAACGGCGTTAAATCGCACGATCTAGGCGGCCAATTGACCGGTCCCGAACGTGAAATAAAATGTTCACCGATCTCGCCTCTCAATAAGTCCATTGTTAAGCGTGCTGTGTGGCATGTGGCACCGTCTTGTTGAAACCACATGTCATGTAAGTCAAGCTCTTGCATTTTGGGCAAAAAATGGGTACGTTAATAAGCAGAATTGTCGATTTTGGAGTGAAGATCAGCCAGAAGCATTGCAAGAGCTTCCAATGCATCCAGAAAAAGTCACAGTTTGGTGCGGTTTATGGGCTGGTGGCATCATTGGACCGTACTTCTTCAAAAATGATGCGAATCGTAACGTAACTGTGAATGGTGAGCGCTACCGTGAGATGATATCCAACTTTTTTTTGCCCAAAATGCTATGAATGAATTTTATGTTTTGTTTTTTAACTTTTCTATAGCTCTTAAAAAATCACCCTTTATAAGCGTGTGTTCTTGTAACAAAAATCAAAAACAGTTCAAAATACTACAAAAATAATGTTCAGCTTAAAAAGCAATTGACAATTTGAATTCTTAACATTATATGCATATGGGTAATTCCATGTCAAATCGTCCAAGAGTGGGATACGACCCCTTTCGATTTTAATGAAATTTGGTGAGAAGGTTCCTTTTATCCTATATACATATATGAACGAAAAAAATTAAATTTTTTTTTTTCAAAAGTTATGTCATATTCAAAATGTCATAATTTCGCCGAATTATCCGAATGTGTTGAGATTATTTCTTCAATATCTCGAAACTACTTTACATACGAAAACACCTTCTTCAAAGTTTCAGGATTTTTAAAGAACAGTTTTAGTTATTTTATAAAAAAAATCAGTCAAATAAAAAAATAAATTTTTGACTTAGTCCGTTTTTAAAATTTAATATTTTGCAGATATTACATTTTTCAAAAAAAAAAAATATTTTTTTTTTATATATGGCTTATAGCCCCAAGTATTCTCTTTAAAATAAAATTTAAATCATCTTCGCATGTAAAGTAGTTTTCGATATATTGAAGAAATAATCTCAACACATTCGGCTAATTCGGCGAAATTTTGAAAATGACATAACTTTTGAATTTTTTTTCGTTCATATATGTTCCTTATAGGATAAAAGGAACCTTCTCACCAAATTTCATTAAAATCGAAAGGGGTCGTGTCCCACTCTTGGACGATTTGACATGGAATAACCCATATATTAAATAGAATCTGGGAATTTATTTCCCATGGAAAGTAACATTTATTATATAAATTTTCATATTAATCGGGTGTGTATTCTAAGTCAAATTACAATTTATAAAGTTTTCATACTTTTTAATAGTCTTATTCCTTCAATATTTTCTTTGCAATTTTTGGATTTTTTTTTTTGTATAGCTAAAGAAAGCCTCGTAACAGAAATATACAAACAAAAATTCTGATAGTGCATAAAAAATATTCCTGGAAAATATTGAAGGAATAAATTATTTTATTAAAAATATTATTTTACTCAATGGTATGGCAAACACCGGCTTCGCTTATCTTTCTTTATTGCCGATCTTTGACTGGGCATAAGGGTAAGTTTAATGATATGGGTAATTCCAAAGTGTTGAACGTGACAGTCGTACGCATCAAAAATGCAATAACATTTTAAACAACAAATATTTTTACGTTATTTTAACTCTTAAATTATAGCACTAAGAAAGCACTATTATCTATGCTAAAGTTTATGGGGGGCGCCATTCTAGGTCAAATATAATGGCAAAAGAAGTAGCGGTTCGAACGTGAAAAAAATAGAAGTAGTTTTTGTGGCCATGTATAAAAAGGCGTAATTCAGCGAAACCTGGCACAATTTTTTAGTCAAACTACTTTCAGAATTTTACGTAGCAATGTAACATTTAAATTGGTTTGGTTTGATTTCAAAATCTTCTGTATTTTTTTTGGTTTAAGCCAAAATCTGGTTCGATACGTGACATTTTGAACGTGACATTTTTTCCACAATAATTTAACTGATTAATTATTAAAAAAAATATAAATTTACCGTTAATCCGAATAACATATTTCTCTTCGAACTCTTCCTTAGATTACAGACCATGTAAGAAAATTTTTTTGTAATAATTTTCATCAAATATCACCTCTTTTAAGGAAGATAATATTAAAGAAAACATGCAATAAAAAATTCTCACAAATAAGAAATTAAGTTTGCACAACTTTGCAGTCTGATTGTTTATCTTAGTGAACGGATTTATGAGGGAATTTACAAAATTAGTAAAATCTTAATATTTTTCTAAAACAATATCGTAAAATAATAAGCTTTTAATAACTTTTAAATTTTCGGTCACGGTGGACCTTTTGACGGAAATGCCCATATGTCAAATACCGGCTTTGCTTAGCTGAGTTAATTTTCCCTTTTTAAACCAGAACCCCTCCAACCCAAAAAAAAAATAGTATTTCTGTTTGAAACCCTAACAAAAATTGGTGAGATAATAAACCGATTGATATTTAATTTTGCAAGAACTCGTTTTCTATGAATACGTACCGAATAACGCTGTTATAGTAAAATTAAATCTGTCATAGTTATAATAGTTATATAAAACTAGAAATCACACAACTAAATTTAAAGCTGACTGTGGGAAATCATTAAAATACGCCTTAAACCGTAACAAATATCGATGTTGTGGTGACATTTAGTCCAATTTAGATTTAAATGGCTAGAAATAACACGATGCAATTTTGTGATAATCGGCATACAACTCACTATACTTAGGTCTCGTATAAATCGGCCCAAAAATCCTTTTAATACGGCTAAACTGATACAAATCATGACAGTTTATTTAAATTTGGTAAAATTAGGTACTATATGATAAGCAAGTCGTTCAAGTTCGACCATTTAATAGCCTATACCAAGGAAGTTATGGCATTGGTAATATTTTTGGGAGTGGTATTTGAATGGGAACTAGTGATTTAGGTTTTAATATAAGGTTTTTGTCTCAAATTTAGTCTTAATACCAACATAAATATGGTTTATGTGCACAAAGACTTTAATCTGGAAAGAAGTATGTATGGGATTTTTGAGATATTATGGACCGTTCCTCACCATTTTAAATAACAATAAATAATTACAACCAATGTATCAAATTTCATCCAATAATTGCGACCACAAGGTTTATATAGACATTTAGCCAGCCGGACCGATGTACATCGTTCTATCGACTCTGAAAGTGATTGAGTCGATCGGTACACTTAAAGTTCGTTATAGGACCAATATTTTTAGATGTTACCAACACTATGGTGGTGTGGGTATTAAAATGAAACCATAAAACATTCTGCTGGTCGGCCCATAATTTACCATAGGTCAAGCACTGCAACAAATAATAAAACTGGAAGTTTTAATTGATAATTTTTAGATCCACTCCTGAAGTATTCTAACTTTCTGTGGATTTGGCCCAACAATATATAACTCTTACTGATTCAATATACGTAATTATATACTAAAAAATTTTTGCACTTAAAGAGATAATTTATAAACATTTTAAATAAAATAATAAAAAAAGAGAATTGTCAAATTTATTTCAAATTTTTAAACAAATGTTCTCAATCAAGGCGAATTCATACAAGGTGGTCTTATTTTGAAAACGTTTTACAACACTGTAAAATATTTTAACGTTGTGTCAAAAATTTAAGCAAATATTTCATATTGTTTTCAATTTTAAATTGTGTGTTTTGAAATTTAATAACTTAAAAAAGTTTTCAATTTCATAATTTTAAGCAAAAATGATAGAATTTAGTAAAGATTCCACAGAACCACTAGAACGGTATACCACTTTGACACAAGGTTAGTTATCAGCTGTTGCTTACGTAGAAAGATAAGTTCACCTGGTGTAAATTCGCCTTGTTCTCAATACTCAACATACATATCAAGATACGAAATTCAACATATCGTGTAGACACAAAAATTGTATTCTAAAGCAGACCATACACGATTCAATTCAATTGTCAACTGAGTCGGTTGTTATCCAAATCAAAGCGTGTATGGCCTTGTCAGTTGATTAGTTTGACGGTTGTCGAGTTGGTTGAAGAAAAATCAAAAGATTTTGATTTTTTCAAGTTGACTACTAAGTCTTTCAATTCGATTGTACTGTGTGTGCTTGAGTCTCTTGATTTGCTGTCAAAATTAATTTTTGTAGTTAAGTATTTTAAAAATTGTCTTTTATTTCATTAAATTTTAAAATTAATTTAAAATCTTTCAATTCAGTTGATGAAGTTGTCAACTGAGTTGAAAGACTCAGTTGACAACTGAATTGAACCGTGTATGGGGCGCATAACTTGTATGTTGAAATATCATTTGCTGGCATATGATGAATTTGAAAAATTTGGTATTTTCAGCATATCGTCTAGACACCTAACATATTGTATATCTTGATAGAGGCATTTGTTATTATTCTTAAGCATATGAGTGTTAGCATACATTTGCTGATTCAACATATCGTCTAGACTTAGCTTTATACCTAAGATGGTAATTGTATAATGTAAATTAGATACTGTTAAATAATGTTTGATCTAGCTAGATTAATCGTTGAGAATAATAAAAAAAATATTCATAAATATATAATTTTAAAAAAATAATAATAATAAAAACAATAAAAACATTTTCTACTTTATGATTTATATAAGTCAATTCTTTATTTTTAAGCTCTTTGCTTATTTTAAAATTTTTTTGCTTGAAATTGAAGAATCCCCTTTCTTGAAAATTCTTTAACGTTTGATTTAAAAATAAAACAGCTGATACAATTCAGAAGGTGAGTTGTAAAACTCGTTCGGTACAAAATTAAAAATACGAGATGGAATTTATTCTAACAGTTCTTTTACCCCTTTATTAGAAAAAAGATTCTGGTTGCATCGATGCAGGTCCGTGCTAAAAACATGGAAGAGGACATGCATTGATACAATTAGTATATTTCTTCTCATAAAGCGCCAAAAGAACTGTAAGAATCAAGTTTCATCTTGTATTTTTAATTTTTTAACGAACGAGTTTTGCAACTCACCTACTCAATTGTTTGTTAAGATTTGTTTAATAAGAACATAAAATAAATTTTTGAAATACTATGAGTACTCAAAACGGTTTTTGCTTACTAGACATTGAGATTAATTACAACCAGGGCTATGGCAACAATATTTTTTAACTTTCCTACATTTTGTATAAAATCACTAAAAACATACATATAAGAATTAATCAAATTCTATGCTTTTATTTAATTTATTTTTTAATTTAAAAAAATTTGTGCGATTAATCGACATTAATTAATCGATTTATTCGTTATTCGAAAATCGTCGTTTTAAAATTATTCGAGCAAGAGTTTGGTTTTGTTTGATCAAATAATCAAATTATTCTTAATCGGTTGACAACCCTAATAGAAATCAGTATGTACAGTATAAATTGGCCTGTTATTCAATCGCTAAAACCTATAGAGGGGTACCCCAAGGTTCCACTTTGGCGCCTTTATTATTTATGATTTATATGAATGTCTTATATCATCACATAAATGTCTGCTGATGATGTTCAGTTGCTGGCGGATGACAACGGTCATGGCCTTAATTTTTTGGAACAAAAATTTAATGAAGATTTAGATTTTGTTATGGAGTGGTCTAAAGTAAATAGTCTTTGTATGAATCCCTTTTAAAGTCGATGCATGTGGTTTTCGCAATCTTATATTAAACTTTCTGAGTCGAACTAACGATGGCTGGCTAGCTGTCCATGCAACCTTGTGTGCAAAGTAAAGGTCGCAATTTTTTTGATAAGATTGCGGACAATGATTCCTATTGACACAAGGACCAAGCCTATTGAAAATGGGCTGAATCGTAGGACCCCGAGGGAAGATAGGGGAAATTGTTGCCTCTTAGAAACTAGAAAACCGATTTTAATGAAATTTAAATCATAGATAGAAACATATTTATATGGTCACATAAGCTATGCAGTTTTTCAAAAATAGGACCACAAGGGGAGGTAGGGGGCAATTTCTGCCTCTCACAAACTGATTTTAATGGAGTTTATAAACATAGATAAGTCCATATTGATATGGACACATAAGCATGATGTGTTTTAAAATACTGTGGTGTTGGGTATCATATGGTCGGGATTGACAGACTATACTTTCATACTTGTTTTGTTTTGAGAAGGTTATATGCTTTAGCCCTGTATTTACCACGTAATGTAAAGAGGAACGTTGCCATGGCATTATGTGTTCCTTTATTATTATATGGACTAGAGGTCTATTCGGGGGTATCACAAACTAGTATCAATAGACTTAAACAGAGTTGCACGATATATCTTTGGACTAACATATAGATCACACACTCATATGCAGTGTTGCCAAAACTTGGTGGCCAAAAATGGCTAAATTTACGGAAAAAAATGGCTAAAAGCTTTTTAAATAAAAACACATTAAAATTCAATAACAAAACAGAAATAATTCATTTAAAGTTGTTTACGATGAAATTGCAAGTTAAGATCAATTTCTTAAATAAGAATAAACGTAAATTAATATATTGAAAAAAATTAAATCATCGATAAATTCGATGTCGTTCTTATTCATCTCATGGGAATCACTCGTGCCTATTAGTTTTAAATAATTTGAAGGTAAATCATAATCACGACAACATTAACCCAACCTATGTACCCAATTTTATTAAATTATCTGTAAATTTGCGACCTGTACTTTGCGCACAAGGTTAACATGGACAGCCAGCCAACCCGACAAACATCGTTAATTTGACTCAGAAAGTGATTCTGAGTCTATCGGTATACGTAAAGGTGGGCTTAGGACCAATATTTTATTTATTTTATTGTTATGGTAAAAATATTTACCTAATAGATAAAATCGAATTAACGGTTGCTAAATGCAACCTATATCCAAATTACTTTTAGCGATGTTTACTTGGCTAAATACCCACTCTTCTCCAGCATTAGACCATGGAAGACAATTCTGAAATTTCTACAAAAAAATTTTGTTGCCACCTCTTTATTGAAATACATACTTGCAACCAAAAAGAAACACCGATGTTTGTGTTGCTCGCTCCATTTTATAAATTTAATATTAGAATACTGTTCCTTTATTTTGAAAGATGTTTCATCATCATCGTTTATAGCGATTTTCAACATTTGTAAAAGTTGTGATTTAAATTAAAGGCGTTTTAATTGTTAAAAATGTTTATTTTACTTCTATAAATTTTTATAATTAAATAAAAATTATTCTTTTAAAAGAAAAACGGCAAAAAAATTTTATGCCTAAACATTTTGAAAAATGTTTAAACTCATTTTTTAATGGCTAAACAGGGTGAAAAATGGCTAAATCGAGCCACTAAATGGCTAAATTTGCCACACTGCTCATATGACTTCTTATACTATAAATATATTGAAATGTGATTTTGAAAGTTTCATTAATATGAGAATATTATTACAATTTTATAAGATTTTTAAATTCGGGAACGAATTAAGTACAAATTTAGTTTCGCGCACTCCACTAAAACTAGTTTAATGATCATACCTAAACATTGCACTCAAATTATTAGGTCATTTACTGTCAGAGCCTCAAGATTGTGGAATTCCGTCATAAAATGTAGTGAGCGCACATTCTCTAATTTTTTATTAATGTTTAAGAAAATGATTTTAGAAAATCGGTAAAAAATAAGAAGTTATCTATATAAATTTACCACAAGTTCTGTTTTCTTAAATCGTTTTCAACATTTGTGCAAAAGGAGGGTATTAGAAATATAACTATTTCTAATACCATTATTTTGGAAATAAGTACAAAGAATATTATGATATTTGCCATACGATTAGGCCTGTTATATTTGGCCGACTGGGCTTACAATCCATACCAAATAAATAAATAATACTGCAAGTAAGAAGTTAAGGTCTCAAGTTGTGTTTTTTACTGAAATTTGTATAATCTTTACTTTTTAAAGCATAGACTTAATAAAGATTTCACAGTGAAAGTTTTAACAGTTTAACGATCTCTAGTGGTTTTCTTTGAACAAAAAAAAAAAAAAAAACTGTAAGCAAATTTTTCCAAAATGTATCCTCTCCTTCTTGAAATGTCCTCTGTTTTACACATGTTCCCTTTATTGCCATCAAAGCATGCAAAATTTAATTGCACAAATTCAAATTTTACTTATTTTTTTAAACAAGAGTTTCTATGAATTGGTTTTTTCGTTTTCAAAATACCAACGAAAACAAAACACCAATAATAAACCATTAAACTATATCGTTTCAATTCGTTATTGAATTTTCTTTCCTTTTCTTGTTCAACTTATGTACCACAAAAAATTATTACGGTCCATTGTTTCCTTTATACAGTAGTAGTTGTTGTTAAAGTTTTATTTCCTCTTTTCCCATTTGCCCAGTTTTTATTTAATTTTTTTTTTCAATTGCTTGATTTGTTTGGTGAAAGGTGAGTGTGGGGAATAGTGAAATGATTTGATAGGAAATTAATGAAATTAGATTTTTCATTTTGCCATATACAAGAAATAATAAAATAAAAAAACACATCTTCAAATTATTTCAATGAATTATCCAAAATTTGTACAAATAGAAATGTTTTTTTTTTTCATTTGATTTTGTAAGGAATTGCCAACGGATGTTAAGGAAAAATTTGGCAATGGTTGATGGCCAAACGTGCGTGTGGCTTTAACCAGCAAACAATTTCAAGTCGTATTTAACTTAAGCTTAACGATTTTGTTAAGGATGTTTAATCTTGCAGTTTTGTACATTTGCAGCAACACAGCTAGAGTTTCTACGCGGGAAAGAATTCCCCGGAATCCCGGGACATTTTTTTAAAATTAATCCCGGGAAATTTTTTTCGAGAATTTTTGAGAATTTCAAATTAAATTTGTTGAAATTTAAATTTGTTAGCATCGCTAAAATCAAAACCATCAATAAAAATATATTCTTTACTAAAATTACTAAAAACTACCTACAATTCGAACTATTTTTTCTATTTCTATTTTTTGCTGATGAAATGTCTAAAAAGCTTCTTGAAGTAGAAAATGAAAATGTACACGATACACCATCCATCACCAACACCAGAACTATCTACAAATCAATTCGAATTCATAAAGGTGACATTTTCGAGTCATCAGTTCATTGTTAATTTTTTTGTGTATATACTGAATGTCAAGCTTTGTTTACATGTTGTGAAAAAATTAATTCAAATATAAAATTCCATAAAAATATAAAAACTTGAAAAAAAGTTATTTAAAACAAAAAAAGTGAACATAAAATATAAACACAAGGAATTAAAAATGCGTAAGGAATATGTGGAGCCACAATGAATTTTCAATAAAGTAAAAAGATTTACTTTCTAAAGAAATTGTGTATATTTTATAAACAAAAAAAAAAAAAAATAAACAAAAGATCATTACCAAAGGTCCTTGACAAAATGGGCAACATTGCTTGAGCCTCTTCACAAATTTTTTTTTGTTTATTGAATATTTAAAATTTTTTAATTTCACAATTAAGCTTAGAAAGTTTTTAACATTAATTTAAACGTTTAATATTCAGATTTATTTTTTTACAGGTGTGAAGTTCACTGCTATTGCTCTCTATTTAAAACCAACTTATCCCTAGTGGTGAACTGGGTAACTCTAATTTAGGGGTTTTATTTAATGGCAATTTTTCCCAATACCGATAACGATTAAAAAATTTTCCCATAGTCGCAAGAATCTAATAGAAATTATTCATTATTTAAAAAAAGTATATTATTCATTAAAAGTGTGTTGAAACGATGCGCATATGAGGTCGGTAAATTTGGGAAAAATTTCCTTATTTTAAAAATAGACTCCTTTTAGATTCAATATCTTCGTTAACATGTTTTTAGTAAGAACTGTAAAGCTCCTTACAATAGCCTTCGAATCCATCAGCCTTCATCATTGTTGACCACCGAAGGAATATTTTGAGTTAAAAAATAAAAAATAATCTGAAGGAGCAAAATCTGGCAAACAACGTGCGTGATGAAGAAGCAATTCAAACTTAAATTCATTGATTTTGGCCATAGAAATAGTGGAGGTTCAAACTGGCAAATGAACAGACGCGGCACCCATCTTTCACACAGCTTTCTCACCATCAAGTTTTCGGTTTATAAAAGGGGAGTTTTTTTGAGAGCCTTAGAACTTTTAAAAACAATTCGAGAATTTGGCCTCCGCGACTGCGCCTTTAAAAGCCATCCTGTCGGTCCAGTTGAACCACTTATTTAATCATACCCGATATTATTACGTCAACAATGTGTTGAATTCTGGCGTTTCGTTGCTGCTTTATCAACATTCACTAGAAATTTGGCGTACCCCTACAAAAAGTATTACAAAAGTGTCAAAAAAACACGAAAGACGTTGGCCATTCTTGAGATAATTGGATTACCAATCGTTTTCCTTAACAAAGTCGAGCCCTAACCGCGGAAATAACGTAAGCGACATAATTTTTCATTTTCGCTTTTTTTCAATAAATTACTTTATTGGCAACACTTGCATTATCTACTAAAATGGCATGGTCACATAAGCGACATACAAAATGTTTATGAAATGAAATACAAAGAACTCTCTCCTGTAAAATTTGATTTTTGGCGCTTGCGTTATTTTTGCGGTTAGGGCTCGAAGTGATTGTTTCACGCGCTGTTTTGCATGTTTCCCCGTGTTGTTGGAATCATTTCTCCTCCAAATGATTTGCAATTACATGAGGAGTAAAATAATCACGAATTATTTGCCTGTAGCGTTCGCCAAAAACGGTTTCGGATTTAAATACAAATGAGCAAATGACGCCGTACCGAAAAGTTATTTTTTCGGTATTTAATGCACTCTCAATAGTCTCATGAGAATTGTGCTCTATTAATCTGGTTAAACTTCCAGTTGATTCTCAGCCAATTCACCGAATATACGACACAAATGATTTTCCGCTGCCTATTATTCTTGCACTAGTTGGATCTTATATGGAGGAAGGCCAATTTCTTTCCTCAAAATTTTCCAAGTAGTGGACGAGCAGTGACCGAGTTTCTGAGAACGGCGTCGGATTGATTTATTCTAGTCCTCCGTCACACGCATGGTACGAGCTCGATTTGGATGAATGAAAGAGTAAGTGTAATTATAAATTCATTCATAGTATTGCGTATTGCTCGGATGGACGACTAAGCACACCGTAAACTCGACAAAGTGCTCTATAAATTTGGCAAACAGAGCACAAATTTTGAAAATAAATGTCCACGATTTGTAGACATGCCAAAAGTATACTGAATAAAAAGTCAAACACACTTCATGAGTATGACAGCTTGTTTTACACCTTTCCCTATCCGTAGTTCTATATGTCTAAAAAAACACCCTTTATTATTTATACTACTTTTATCTAACGCACGCACCTTTAGCCGAAGATCATCCAATTTTTTAATTTTCTTAAATGTTTCGGTTTTGAACACCTTAATTGGTCGACCGCTACGATGTTTATTTTTTTTGCTCAAGCGTTGCCGTTTAAAACCTTACCTCCCAATATTTTCCAGCCATAAACGATAAAGCAGACTCCCCCAGAATGGAATCTGGCTCTGCGTAAATATTGCTTGGATTGAGAGCTTTTAAATAAAACTATTGAATTACATTACGTTGACCAATTTCTTCCATGTTTACAAATTCATTGAGATCGTGGTATCTTTAATGGTTTAAAAAAAAAAACATACAAAAAAATGTGGAACTAATTTTTGAAATGATCTCGTAGAAGTGTGTTCGAACTTAACTTTAGTCGATGGAGTTAAGTTGAGTAAAGAAACCTCAGGAGAGGCATTTTGGGCTTTGAAAATGGGATACGTTAATTTTTTAAAGTGTTGCTTTTGTGCGTTTCTTCAATTTAAAAAAATTCATATGAATACTGAAATGCGTATGTCTTGTTTTCAAAAAGTTTAAAATTTATTTATAAGATAAAATATTTAGTTTTCTATTTTAATAATTTTAATTAGGCTTAAGTTCATTAAATTTAATTTTCATTAAATTATTTCCATGAAGAAAGGAATTTTACAACATGAAAATTAATTAAAATTGTTATTGATAATCTTTCATTCTCGACCGTGGCCGGGGCTCGAACCCGGGCCGGCAGGTTACCATGACATGTTTCGATCGCAACCACTCGATCTCCTCAGATGGATTTGCCGTTTTACACCCGCAGCCATCGACGACCGATTATCGATTATCAATAACAATTTTAATTAATTTTCATGTTGTAAAATTCCTTTCTTCATGGAAATAATTTAATGAAAATTAAATTTAATGAACTTAAGCCTAATTAAAATTATTAATAATTTGGATTAAAAACCATAAATAGTTCAACAAAATAACCACAATACTGATTATTGTTTTCTATTTTATATAAAAAAATTTGGGATTTTTTTGGATAGGATATAGGATAGAGAAATTAAATGCAAATAACTCTGGCACTAGTGTATTTAAGTATATAGTCGGAGAGTTTTAACCTGCTTCGACTTGAAATTTTACTTCAATCGTAGTCGCAAGAACTATTATGCGATTACGCTTATAATCGACTTGTAAGTCCTATTCCAATCCCTTTTCTTTTTCGCTAACTTAAACTAAGAGGTGTGCGGTCGTATTTACGTAAATACTCTAAGGATTTAGTGTTTGTTTATTGGCAAAAAAAAGAAGCAATTGTGTGATTGTCATTGATAAGCAGCAATAGACCGGGAAGTAGAAATTATGTAAGTGGAAAAACAACAACAACCCATTTCTACCAATTACCAACATCTCTACAAATATAACACTTGTTGTTTTTTTCTAGAGTACAAGGTAAGAAATTGAAAAACTACAACTCTCCAGATACTTAGATACCGGCCAGGCAGCCAAACTAAACTGTAAATATCAGGAACTAAAAGTACAAATGGAGGGAATGGCACTACAGTTAGAAAAGGAAGAGTAACTGTGCAACTGTTTTTCCGTTTTTTGTGTCTTTTCTTTCACCCCCAAAAAAGACCATTATTATTATAACTCAAGTTAAACTGTTAACGAACGTTATGCTTTGGCTACAAGTGGCAGCAGGACTCTGAAAGTTTTTCTGTTTTTGCTAACAGTTTGGGTGTGCGTGTGTGTAGCTGCTTGGAGTTAGGACTTCCTGCTTAAAATGAATTAAATTTCAGAGGAAAAACTCTTGATTCTTTAGCGCTTTTTCTTATTTATTTTTAAATTTTTTGCGCTTATTTTTAGTTTTTTCTTTTTTTTTTCTTAGTTTTTTGCCAACATCACTGAAACGGAAGTGAAAAGTTAGTTTTAAGTTACATATAATTTTTTTCTTCGTTTGCTATTTGTTCATTTTTGTTTTTTGTTGTTTTAGTTTTAGTTTTTTTGCTATTTTCCCAAAAATATTTACTTGGCTGGTTTGTTGGGTGGTGCTTGGTAGGTTCTTAGTTATTGAACTTAAAGTAGTGCGCCAGTAACCATGAGTCTTATCGAATTTTCAAGATTAAGCAGTCACACATAAATTAAGATATAAACCGAAGAGAACATTATTTGCAAAAATGTATAAGAAGAATTAAGATGTTAAACAAAATTTCACAACTGGGTCAAATGAAATTGAATTCAAATTTAATTAAAATTGTGTTGTTTTCCTAAAATGTTATTTAATTATGGATCGATATATTTCAGCTGTGCAATAAACTCTTACGGACTAGTTAAAAATCGTGTATATAGCAAAATTGTTCAGACACAACTAAAACGGGCATAACTAAAAGAGGCGAGTATCATTGAAAATTGTTCGTTAAACATTTGAAATATCTGACGACTGGAGTAAAAAAATTTTATGAAATTTTAAAATTTAAAAATATCAAAAATTTCAATTAAAAACCAACAGTTCACAATTGTTAAACAAAAATAGGTATATTTTTTTTCAGAAAATCTAAGTTTAAAGGTAACAGGGAAAGGGAATATGCTATTATTCTTTCTCCTCTCATTAATTAACTCAGACTTTCAGAAAGAAAACATTCATAATGTGCACCCAGACTAACCTTCAAAGTTTAAAATGGCTTTTCTAAATAACTAAAAGAATACTTTATTCTATTTTCCCCATCACGGTTTCTGTTGCAAAATGAAGATTAGACTGGTTCTTATCTGGCTAAATTTTTTTAATCAAGTGAATTAAACGTTTAATTGAAATATTGTCAATTAAACATTTAATACACTTGATTAAAAGTTTAATTCACCTGATTAAATATTTAATTAAAACTGATTTTATTTTTGATTAATTCTTTTACTGGCGCTAAAATTTTTTTCTGTGCATTATGATTTAATAGTGCATGTGTACGCATGTATGTACAATGTACATTGCAGGTGTTTGGCGCCCTTCTATTCGTATAAGTCCTGTGGTATCTCTTCTCCTTACACGCAAAGAAAAAACATGGTTGTGGTAAACATATTCTATTATGATAAGAATTATGATTGTAGTCACCATATTAAGATTATTATTGAAACATATTATGACTCAATATACTCGTAATATGTCATCATAATATTTTTCCCTTAATCATATTAAATATTATTCTGTTAATCATACTAAGTTAAGAAGTAATCAAATTATTGTCATGTTAATCATAATAAGCTAAGAAATTAATCATATTATTGTCATGTTAATCATAATAAGCTAAGAAGTAATCATATTATCATCATGTTAATCATAATAAATTTAGAAGCAATCATATTATGATACAGCACCTTTCATAGCTGTCATAAAAATACAAAATAAATTTAAATATTTTTGAATCGATTTTTTATTTTGTGGCTTTTTACAATTTTTTTTAATGTTAATCAAATAGCGGAGTTCAATATAAGGCTTGCAAAAGAGCAAATGAAAAATCTGTGGTTTTCATGGGCAACCACGTGTGTCCATTTTTTTGATTTTAAGATGTTGATGCCATATTGCCTAATTTTGAACGCTCTTTATATTTTTTTGAAAAAAGATGGATCAATTCCGTTTTGTAACGTAATGACAAAGTTTAAAATGTGCAATACCTAGCCCATAGTTTGATCTAGAATGGGTTTTCGGCTTTCCTGCACAATTTGTTTTAAGACATACGCGGTTGCCCATGAAAACCACAAAAATATCGTAGCACTTTTATAAAATATAACGAAATCTCTGTGTGTTTTGTTGTTGGATTTTACAAAAAACTATGATATTTTGCATTTGCACTATTACATCAGTAATACTTGAATGAACTCCGCTAATATTTTAATTTTTTAATTCTTTAAACTTATTTTTTTTATGGAATTTTATCTTTTAATTGTTTAACCGCTCACAAATAAAAAAAACGACACAACTTCTTCAAAATTATTTTACAAATGGCGCTAACATAATATGATTAGAGTAAAAATAGTTTGATTGCATCTTTAACATTATGGCTTTTAAATATCATGATATGGTTGTGAGAAATATAATATGTTTAGAAAGTTATCATAATTAAGTTGTTAGAAAAATAATTATTTTTCGGCCAACAATACTCAAATTCCTAATTGCGATAAACATTAAAATGTTTACAGTAACCATAATATTGTTGATATTTAATAAAAATAACAATTATTTGTGTACGACAACAATATATTGTTACATTAAACATAGTGTTGTTGTCGTAACCGTGCCCAACCATATTTTTTCTCTGCGTGTAGGCGGGTATGGAAAGTATCACTTAAAATATTTCGAGCTATAGGATTTGGTTGGAATTCAAAACTTTTTTAATATCTTTACCGAATACTTCGTGGTCATGGTTTTACTAATTGCACATTGTTTTCCTTCTGAGTATTTGAGTTTTTAACATATAAGGGGCGGTCTGTGATAATTCAAAAAAGTTTATTTTAAAGCCTTTGGAGTTTTTTTTTTAAATATTGGAAGCCGAGGCCACATAATTTAATACTGTAGCAGCAGATTTTTATATGATTAGAAATTAGCAAGGAAATTTTTGGGAATTTTGGGAAAACTTTAATTAATAATATTTTGTTTGTCTTGATTAATTGCCATTTTTTATTCTTGATAAAAACACTGAAATTTATTGTTGATGGGATAAGCTGGTTTCTATGCGCATTTCACTGGTTGCTTAGACAGATCATCAGGAAACATTCTCCCAAAAAATTTTTTTTAGGAAAGCCAAATTTATTAGCAAAAAAAAAACTGCAGAGTGAATGAGAATTGCAAATATTCAAAAAGTCTTATTTGCAACGATAACAAAGCTTAAACAAAATACCAACAATAAACCGTATGTTTATCTTTTTTCTACATTCCCCACAACAATTAGTTGGAATTCTTTCAACATTAATTGTAGTAGGTTCTTTACCTACTAAACACAAAAACAAATTTCTTTGAAATTTGCAAAATTGGAGTGAAATGCGCATAGGCGTAGCTTATCCCATCAACTAAAAAATTTCAATAGTATGAATTGGGAATTTAGCACATTTAAACGAAACATTGTTAATGATTTTTTGACTCCCAAGAAAAACTTTAAAAAACGAATTGCTTTATTGCTTTCGCCAGAAAATCAAAATAAAGCAACTAGACAGTTCAGATTTTTTTTTGTATGCCGTGCACTTGCAAATTTTCTATCAAAGTAATTTTTTTTTAAAAAATGTTTTATTCAGTGTTCGAAAATAAACATTAGATACAGCTTTTTAGTGTTCGGTACGGTAGAAATATGGAAAACACAAACGCTAATAGTGTTTGTGTAAAAAACTGTTTCTCTGTTTGTGACCTTCGTACACAATAAAAATATTTTACTAATTCAGCACAACATTAAGATGAGACCAATTCATTGCGTTCAGTTTTTCGTAACAAACTACAAACTTCGTTGTGTGCGGTTAAGCACATTAATGTTCGTTCATTTCAGTTGCCCTTTTGGCTGGTAAGCACAACAAAGTACATTTTTATAAAAACAAAATAAATTTTTAATTAATTAAATAAATTAATTTTAATTAAAAAAAAAAAAAAACAAACAGCCAACAAAAGTTTTGCAAAAACCAAACATTTATACGAGGTGTGTATTGCTATTTGTGCAACAACAACAATACTAGTGCGAAACGTTGCTAAAATTTGTTTGTTTACTCATTCCTTCATCAATGTGAAAAAATACTACAAAACATGTATGTCTACAGAACCACTACAATTGTACTGTTTTCTAACGAAGAACAGAACACTATCAACGGTATTATAAGTTGTGTACTAATACACAATCACTTAAATATAGTTATCGCTTCTGGGCGTTTATACCGTACGCTAAATAATGTTTGGTTTATTTTTGCGCACTGGTTTTATTTAAAATTTATAAAACTCTGATACGAAAATCTTAATCGTAGCCAAGCAACATCTTTCTATATTGAAAATACACTTTATTCTAACTTTTGCTAGTTGTCATTAATGAATCCATATAAAGCCGAATAAAGTGATTTAGTTTTTTTGTACTTCTAATATAAATTATTAATATGAAGTTCAAAATTTTTCTTAAATCGTGCACTTACACATCTTTAATAACTAAATGGAACAGAGAAAAAAACACATTTTTGCTTTTATTTTGAATTCAGCTACAATGCAGCATTATCGGTAAAAAGGTACTGAAAGTATTAACTGCAGCATTACAGTTACTTATAAGAAACTAGTTCATAAATTTTACGTTTCCTTTTCATTTTACTTTTACCAGAAAATTGAGGTGTTTGTTCGGTTTGGCTAAAAACCCAAAAAAAAGGGGAGAAGTTTGATTTGAATTTATGAACTTAGCTGAGAGAGTTTATCTATTCATTGGCGTTGTGTATTAAACGGTTGGGTTTTATTATTATCCTCAATTTCCTACTCTGCTGGTTTTGTATAGAAGAAAAATTTGTTATATCGATTCTTAGTTAGTCAGGGTTCACGCGCTTAAGCTTTTGCTAAGCAATTTCTTTCAGATGCCCTTTTATGGATGTATACACGCGGTATGCACCTAGCAAATTGTTTAAACTGTTTTCGATTATACATATGTATATATTTTTCAAAACAACAAAAATTTTATTTACTGCGAATCACAGAAAAAAAAGGAAAGACAAACATTTGCTTGTAACCATCTTTGTCCATTCAACGACGAATAAAGCATCTCAGTATCAACATCCTTTCTTCATTCTTTTTTTTCGTAAAAAGTTGAGTATCGTAAGTTGAAGTGTGCGACTATGACTTATTTATGGAAATTAGTAGGTACATTTTTACATTAAAATGATTTCCACGGGTTCCTTTTAGATGTCTTGAAGTAGTACTGTCCCTTATTCAATGCTTTCTCGTACTCATTAGGGCTAAAGGTCAAGGATTTTAAATGGATTTTTTGATTTTGTAGCAACTTTTCTAAAAAATTTAGTTTTTAGAATATGACGGTACAATTTTTATATTCATTAAGCTTGATATTATAGAATCGGAAAGGGGAGCAGGTTGCAGGTTTTTCAAGAATTAAAAAAGAATAGGATCTTTTGCCAAATATTTAAAAAACCCATTAGTACTCAGAAAAACATTTAATATTTTACTCTTCGTAGGTTTTTAGTCCCGCCATCTGGCCTAGTTCCCTTATAAAGAATTTACTTCTTTAACCCTGCAACTAGAACTTTATTTTATTAAGTGCATACTAATTGTAACTTATTTACATTTATTTTATTAACCCTAGAAAGATAAGGTACGTCTACGAGACGTACGCATTTTCAATTTTGTGCTCTTACTTTCACATTTGTTAACATACAACTTTCTCACGTTCAATAATCCCAGTTGTTAACAGCACCTAGTTGGTGGTGGCAGTTTTTATGTTGTTTTTTATGTATTTTTTGAGAAATAAACACAAATAAACACAACATATGTCTGAGAGAAGTATCGTTATCTTTAGTGTAACTTTTGCAGCGAAGATAACTTTATATTTTGGTTGAATTTTAAGGTATTGTTTTAAAAATGTGTTGTAAGCGCGGCTTGGACGACGCAGAAATTAGCGCTATTTTGCAAGGCGTGTTGGAGGACTCGGTTTCACCGGAAAATGTGAGCGAATTGGAAGATGAATTATTGGAGGATAGTCTTCAAAGTGATCCAGAAGATGAGCTTTTGACATCCTTGAACCTGACGAGAATATACCACCGATTCAGGAAAATCCTCAAGAACCTGAACATTTTACTTCTTTTCCCGATAGCTGCGTTATAACGATATCTCAACCCACTTTAAGAAGTTAAAGTAAGTGGGCTACATCGAAGGGTCTAGTGATGGCTGAGTTTCTTCAATGAATATAGTTCGTACGACAAGAGGACCAACTCGGGAATGCAAATCACTGTACGACCTAATTTCATGCTTCCATATTTTTAACTACCAAAATAATTTCGGAAATTGTTTAATGGACCAGTGCCGAAATTTCTAAAAAAAATTTTCAATTTTAATGCTAGAAATTCCTATTTAATCGAAAACTTTGACCGGCAACATTGAAAAAATTTTTCAAGATGCAGTAACCTATGATTGAGGTTGTAGTGGAGAACAGCGTGAATCAAAAAAGAGATAATACGGTGGCTTCTGTCCATCAGAAATTAAACTTATGTCCAAAATGGTATGTGTCAAATGCGGTATACCTGTATGTGGCGACCACAAACCTTAAAATAATATTGCACACAATGTTATTCAAATTATTTTTTTTTTTGTTTATATAAGTTAATACAGATAACATTATCTACACAAAGTACAAAGAAAATATTTATTTAAGTTTTTAGAACCGAACCGAAGTCCTTTATAAAAAATCTTTAATTTTTGATAATGCTTATTGAGTTTTATTTTTAATTTTATTTTTATTATAATTTTCTGTTTAAAATTATATTTTTTTAAAAGAAATATATTAAATAAATGTTTTCAACAATAAAGTTGATCAATATTATTTTCGGTGGTACACTTTAAAGGATAGGAACAAGCATACGTCTTTCAGAAGTGTCGTTATCTTTTCAGTACAAAAAATAACGTTATCTTTCTAGGGTTAAAATATGATTTTGATACAAATTGTAAGTTTTTATTTGTATCAAATAAATCGATTGCACTGTTCTGAATTTCTCAAGCAGCTCACTACTTCCGGCTTACACCAGGTATGTTGTAGTAAAGTAGTTGAGGCATTAGTCTGACAGCAGCAAAAATGAAAAGGAGGACAGCTGACTTATGCAATCACTTAATCTCTGCTTTTTTGATATTTTGCCGATAGCCTAGCTAGAGGCTGTTGGCAGCCCCAATTCTAGGATCGGACAAAGTGGCCTTATAAGTTGCTTTGTCTTAAACAATCTTTATTACTGAAATCAGAATCAAAATCAATATGTGGCTACTGATCCTCTTAAGCTCGATTCACCCATGCGTTCCGAACAAAATTTTTGTCCGGACAAAATTTTTTTTATATTGAGTTTGACGTTTTACTTTTGAGAGAGAGAGCAAAGATTTTGTTCGGCACGTTTTTTCTTGAATTGGTTTAATTTTAATTCTTGTGCCGAACAAAATGAACTGAGATGCCACTTTTTTTCAATTTGTACATAAGAGTTGAATTGAGCTGCCACATATTACATTTTTCGTTTTGTGCTGAATAATTAAAAAAAAAATATATTAAACAAAAGATGGATGTTAAAGAAAATATTGCCCTGAAACTAAAATAATAAAATGAATTTTCTTCTTTCGTCCATTTTCTTTAACACACTTTTATAAAAAAAGCTAATAGTTTGCTAACTGTGCTGCCACTTTGTATAATCGTTTACAGCTGTAAACCATATGGTAGCTTTGTTTGTCCGGACAAATTTTCCGAGATGGGTGAATCGTTCTGCAGAACACTCTCTGTAAAAAAATTATTGTCCGGTCAAAAATATTGTTCGGAACGCATGGGTGAATCGACCTTTAAGCACCACAGGATATTGGCTTAATATATATGGCTTGCATTAGCACCACAGCACCAAAAAACCAGTAAGATTGCTATATTTGGCTATGCCGAGTCCTATATACTCTTCACCATGGTGCGATAAGAATATAAAGTTATAAAAATACCGTTCTTTAAATATAAATAAATCTACTTTGTAACACGCCCACCTATCATATTAATCCTATTAATGTAAAGTTAGATTGTGCGCCAACTACTTTCAAATTTTTCCTGTTCCTCTGTTTCTGCAACGGGCGAAGAACGATCGTTAACTTTCTCATTGAGTCCTTAAGAATGTAATTTTAAGAAGCCATATGAAAGTCTTGATTTTATAAATCCTGCACATATTTCTACATATTCACATCCTGTATAAGAAAGTCAGTCCTGACTGCAACTAAGTAATGCTTAAGTTAAGCTAAAAAGCTTTTTGCAAACTTTTTTAAGACCCCAAAAAGGCGAAAAAGCAGTGGAGATCCCCAAATTTTAACTAGTACTTGTTCTAATATGACTAATTTATTTCAAGACTTTTTTCTCATTTTACTAAGCCAAATTTGTTCGTTTATTGTTTCAAAATGCTGTTGTTCTTACAAAAATTATTGTTTTTGTAAATTTTTGTTTTTTTTTTCTTTTGCTTAAAAGCTTTTAGAATTTTTGCAGCCAAAATGTTTAAAATTTAAACTCAAAAAGTCACTTTTTAGTCTTTTTAACTTTTGCTTAACTTTTTATCAATTTGACCTAAATTGCATTTGGTATAAATAAGTATGTTTGTATGTGCGTGAAATTATGTGTTTATAATTGTATGTGTGTGTGTTAAAATATACCCTTAGCATCATTATAATTGCAGAGCACAGTAGGCTCAGATTAAAAAATTAAGGTATAATCAAAGTATATTTATACCAAGTACATGCAACTCTACAACAAAACTACAATACAAAAAACAACAGGCATTTTGTTTGTGTAAAAACTTCCGAGCTTGTCAAAAATAAATTAATACATACACATCAGGGATGATAAAGTCAGTACAATTGTACATTTTTCAGTTCTGTTAGCATTACAAAAGTACTTAAAACTACAAGTTAAGTACTATTTTAAAATTCAGGAAGGGTTGGAAACTTAAAACATGAAATTAATGAACTAATGTTTGCAGATATCAGAGAATCGCCAAAGGTATATTGTCTATACCACATTCGCCAAGGATCTGATATTTTCATACCAATGTTAGCTGTTTGGTCCCGGCGCTGCTGGGGATTTTCTAAATAAAAAAAAAATAAATACTGGAGAATTTTGTTAATAACTTGACCCCAGCGCTATCTACCGGGTCAACATTTTATCAGGAAACTTATTTTTGTTTATTAATAATATTTTGTGAATTTCAGCCAAATCGTACCATAAATTAAAAAAATGTTAATTTAAGAGAAGCTCCAGACTAAACTGATTTATTGTAAAATGGCGTTTAGCGATATACCAAATTCAAAAGGTTTGGACTTGCTACTCGGTTGAATGCATTTTTTCCTATTTCACTACCAACTCTAAGATAACAAGTTAAAAAGTTTTCGTCTAAGTTCCTTTTTACATATGTATGTATTTACTTATTTTTTTGTTAATTGCCAAATGTATAGTTAAATTATGTATGAAATTATAGTACAATTAATTAGTTATATATATACGACGATTTTTTGTTATTCAAATAACAAATATAGTAAAAAATATTTTTTGATTTTTGGTACAATTTAGGGTCGAAAAGACAAAATTTTTTACTGAATTACGTACAATTTTAAAAAAGTAATATATCATTCCTGATACACATAAATATGTATATATTTGTGTTTAAAAATGTAAACAAACATATCGTCACCTTCAATGCAAACGGCTGTACCTACACTTTTAATTTTTTTACAAAAAACTTAAGTTTTTTCACTTTCTTTATATTTAGTTTTTATGTTAGTTTCGTACTTTGGCTTGATTTTTTCTGAAACAAGAGGGCGCACCAACACTTACATAAGTCATTTTTAAATGTGCAATCAATAATGCCACAAATAATAATTCATTTTGTTATTTATACTTTGACAAAAAAAGGAAAAGAATTTATGTTATTAATTTTTTAACTAAAAAAACAAATGTTTTTAAATACAGACGGAATTGTAAATGAAAATAAATAAATTTTATAAATAAAAAATTTAAGTTTACATGAGCTGGGCAGATATTTTTAGATCCAGTCAAAAATTTATTGTTTGATGATCGGTATTTCAAATATTTTTAAATGTTACACAAATAAGCAATAATGCATAATAACATGGAGAGGGTTTGTTTGCGGTTTAGGTTAAAAAAGCTGAAGTAGATTTGTCAGTGTTTCCAACAGTATGTTTTTTTAAAGAGTAAAGTCTTTTTGCATTAAAAAATATATGCACTTGTAGTTACGTTCGTTTAAATTTCTTTTATAATGCTGCCATTTTTACCGGAGACTTTTACATATTTTTACATCGTTATCCAATTACCAACCGGGTGGTACTCCGCATGTGATAAAAAAAACTGGTGGTCAAACGAATTTTTTTCATGTTTTGTTAAAGAACTTTACAATTTGTTCAGTGAAAAAAAATTGGCTTAAATCTAGTCTGTCGACACACACCCAAATAAAGAAAGTACCAAGGGTAATAGAAAATTGAAAACTAAGAAGAAAAAATTAAATAAAAACATTGGCGCAAACGCTTAGTTTTCGAGTTATGGTTTTTAGTTTTCATAGAAATATTTAATTTGGCGAAGTGCAATTTAAGGGCCTACGAAAAAATATAAAAAATATGCCACCCGATTCAGAATAAAAAAAAGAAAAAAAAACGCTGGAAAGAATTCCTTAGCACATCGGAAATAGTCTATTAGTTACAAAAAATTTAAAAATTTATTAATTTTTTTTATTAGTTTTGTATATAGTACATATGTACTAATTTTTATTTAAATATTTCCATAAAAAATAAAACATCTTTAAAAAAAAAAAAAAATAATAAATAAATAAAAAATTTAAATTTATACACTTAGTACACAAAAACTGTAATGTGAGCTTAAGAGTTCAAAATTTTTAAATATATACTATATATCTAGAAAGATTTAGTCAAAACCTTCAAAATGATACCAATATTGGCCATATACTTTTAGAAATGTAGTGGAAAAATTACATATTTCTATGAAAACTAAAACCGTCTATAACTCGAAAACTAAGCGTTTGCGACAATTTTTTTATTTAAGTTTTTTTTCTTATTTTCCAATTTTCTATCACCCTAGGTACTTTTTTTTATTTGGGTGTGCGTCGCTAAGCTAGATTTGTTCCTAAAAATTTATTTTTAACCGAAGCAAATTTAAAGAAATTATTTTACAAATAAAACAGAAATGGTCACTCGGGTGGGTATTGGTAACGCGAAGGTTAATAAAACAATCCATGATCAATCAGAAACTCGATTTCGAATTCTTGTGCAGTTTCGTCGTTTGCATTTAAGGTGACGATATTTAGAAAAAAAAAATAAAATAAAAATGTAAACAAATTTTGACACTATCGAAAATATAAACAACTGAACAGCTGATCACTTGCATGTACTTGGTATAAATATACTTTGGGTATAATAGATTTATCAATTTAAAAATGGCGTTGAAATCGGCAAGCAGGCATATCTAAAAATATTCGCACTTGTTCATTGTTTCCTGTAATTCCTTTAAGGATCATAGGGAAGTAACAAAATTTTAAATCCGCCTTTTTCACTCCAACTGTTATATGATCGAGCTGCCTTCTCCATGTATGGGCAGGTCAACCAACACGATTATTCTTAATCGGTTGACAACTCTAGTAAGTACGAAAATTTTTATAGCAAATTGTTTCAATTAGAAAATTTTGTTTTAAAAAAAAATTTATTGAAAAACGCTGCTTTAACGAAGAACATTCATAAAAATACATTTTCATAGAAAACTGTAGTTTCAACGAAAAATTGTATTTTCGGTTAAAAGTTCTCTATGAAAATTTATTGTTTATACGAAATATTTTTACAGCAAATTGTGATGCCAACGAAAATTTTTTTTTAAAGAAAATTGTAATTTCAACGAGAATTTTTATTAGTTAATTGTTTTAATCAAAAAATTGTTTTAACAAAAAATTTTCATAGAATTTTGTTTTAACAAAAACTTTTCATACAAAAATTGTAGTTTCAACGAAAAGTTTTCCTAGTTAATTGTAATAATAAAAAATGTTCATAACAAATAGTTTTAACAAAATCTTTTCATAGAAAATTGTTTGAAAAAAACTTCTAACAGGAAATTATTTTAATAATTTTTAATTATAGAAAATAGTTTCAATAAGAAAACTTTCCAAAAGTTTAATAGAAAATTGCTGATTCAATAAAAAAAAATAATAGAAGATTGTAGTTTAAACATAAAATTTTAATAAAAACTCTGGTTTCAACACAAATAGAGAACATTTTTCAAACATTGTTCTTAATTCATGATTTTATCAAAAATTATTTTGGTTTAACGAACAAGTTCACAGCAAATTCTGTCAACGAAAAATGGTCTCATATTTAATTGCTGCACCTCTATTGGTCAATATCAATCCATTTGAAACCCAAAGTTTTTACCCTCCAGTTGATTGCATTCGCGCTACTGTCTGCCTTTTGGTTATATGCATGAGTATTTCCACATTTCATTGTGAATGACGCAAATTTTCGTTTGCATGTTTGTATTAGTCGAAGTATGTGTGTATGCGTGTGTACACAAATACAAACAAATCAACACTCGTAGTTAAAAGTTTATTATTTACTTTATGTGTATAGTGGGAAATCTATGAGTAAAATGAGATTTATAATTTAGTGTTGTATAAGTTTCGCATAAAACAAAGAAATAGTAAACTGAAGGAATGATTTGGTGTAGGGGTGTAGGGAGGAGGAAGGAGTTAAGGGAAAATTATAAATTTAAACAAGGACTTCTATGAATTGAGTTAATTTAGAAAAGCATGCAACTTTACTTGTGCGGTAAATTAGGCGACATTAAAATATTTCATTAATGTGTAATAAACTTTGCCTTTAAAATAAAACGTAATTGTATAAAATTTTTCTTTTATCCAAGAAACATATTAAAATTCATAGAAAATTGTTTTAGTATAAAATTTTAATAAACAATTCAATGAAAAAAATTTTATAAAAAATTATTTCAATGGAAAAAAATTTATAGAAAATTGCTTAAACGAACACATACATATTTCATAGAAAGTTGTTTTAATAAAAATTGTTTTTATAAAAAAAATTTATATAAAATTGTTGAAACGAAAAAAATGTTATCAAAATTATTTTTGGGAATACAAAATTTATTATTAAGATTTCTGTATGACGTGCTAAATTCCCAATTTTCCATGTTTGATAAATACACTGAAATGTTTATAATTCTTACTCGCTTTAAAGTTTTATTTGTATAATATTTTTAGGTTTTCTTAAATCTTTGGAAAAGGTTTCCTAACGATCTGGCCAAAGCAACCAGTGAAATGCGCATAGAAACTAGCTTTCCCTCAACAATAAATTTCAGTGTATTTATCAAATATGGAAAATTGGAAATTTAGCATGTCATACAGAAATCTTAAAAATTTTAAAATTAATTGTTTTGACAAAAAAAAATTTAAATTGTTTTAACGAAAAAAATTCATAGAAAACTGTTTGAATACGTACAATGTTTAAAGAAAATTGTTTAATGAAATTTTTCATCAAATAATGTTTTTTCGACGAAAATTTTTAATCAATTTTTTTTCGATGAAAAGTTTTAATTAAAACCTTCCAGTAAATACAAACTTATTTTCACTTAATTATCATTTTGCAATAGAGCAGCATCAAAAAAAAGTATCCTTTTGCAGTAGAAAAGTTTTTTTTTTCCAAAACTTATTATCGTTTTCACAAACATGTCATGTACAATTGATATAAAACTAACATATTCATTACAACCCAAAAGCATACACATACATATAAGCATTGCGTTTACATACCCACACCAAATAATTTATTTCTCTTATAACACATTCACTTAGCACCACCCCACCAAATAGCTCAAGGTATTTGTTTCATTGTTTAAACCACCAAAAGATAAACTATTTTCAGTTTTGTCAACACAACCTTTCTGGCCACCCTTTTTGGTTTCCTCCCCCGAAATTTCATCAGAGTTGGCCTCTCAAAAATAAAGTTTAATCGAAATTTACACAAAACATTGTCAACTTTAATTTATTATCAATAAATTTTCATTAGCATCGTAACCCCTTTTTACGACACCTGCAGGACAAATGAGAATAGAAATATCCATCCATACAAACTGAGCACATGATTGTGGAGAAGGAAAGGCATTATATTGTTGGTGCTGTTAGAAGACAACAATAACAACAGCAAGACTAGAGAACAAGGTGAAAACAGCAAGAGCAACAATAGAAAAATGGTCTGATGAAGAAAGAGTCAGCAGAAATATGATACAGTATTTCCAAAAACAATAATGCACAACTTTCCCAGAAATTTTAGAGTTATACGGAAAATTAGTTTAAGGTAAATTTTTTTTCCATATGTGAAATCATTGAAAAAAATAAGTTAAGATTTAACGATAGACTTTCGTCTTCAATGAAATGATGCTAACAAAAGTTTTGTTAAAATTTATGCCCCATATTCCTAAAAAAAATTTTTATTTATAAAAGGATTATTAAACAGATTTTCTTAAAAAAATCGTTGAATAAATCTGTTATAAACCTATAAAGCCTTTATCTACGAAAATTTTTTATTACAAATTTGTTTTTCAAAAGAAAATTTCATTAAAATGTTTTCTTTTAAATATTTTGAATTAAAAATTATTTCAACGTAAAAGTGTTATTGAAAACTATTCAAAGAAAGATTCCCAGCAAAAACTTTGCTTACAAAATAAGTAGAAAAATAATGAGAACTTGACGAACAGACTACTTATTTTTCTACTAGAAGAAGTACTTATTTTTGTTCGAGATGTCCCAAAAGTAATCCCTTATAATTTAGCCTATTATAATCTAAAAAATAATATGTTTTTTTTATACTTAAAATTTTTATAAAAATATATAGTTACACAAAGTCAATAAAGTAAAAAATTTTTTATTTTTTTTTAATTTTTTTTTTTTGTTTTTTTTTTTTAATTATTTTATTTTTATTTTTTCTTATTCTATTTTACTTTATTTTATTTTTTATTTTTTTTTCTGTCTCTGGCGGGATTTGATCCCGCAACCTCGGTGATGATAGACTAGCTCTCTACCAGCTAGTCTACCGGAGCAGCGTAGTTTTTGCATTAAAAAACTATGTTTTATGACTATAATGACATTTTTATTGTCATAATGAAAATACAAATTTTTCTGTATATTTAAGATATAATAAAGTTATTATTTAATATATAACTAATAATCCAAAAAGTGGCGAATAAAGCTACAAAGTAATGAATTCTTGAAGTCATTAAAAGTAGGATTGTAAGTAAAGTTTTTGCTGGGTTTTGATTAAAAAATTTTTTCACAGAAAATTTGTATTAAAACTTTCTTTAACAAAAACTTTGCATTTAAAATTATTTAAACAAAAAGGTTTCTTTGATTTTTAATTGAACGAAAAGTTAATATTAAAAATTTGCTAAACGAAAGATTTTCATTTGAATAATATCTTTAGTTTTTCTTAAGTCTTTGGATGAAGTTTCCTGATAATCTGGAATAAGCAACAAGTGAAATGCGCATAGGAATAGCTTATCCCATCAACAATAAATTTCAGTGTTTTTATCAAGAATAAAAATTGGGAATTAAGCAAGACAAACAAAATCTTGTTAATTAAAAATATATTTTTCTCATGTATTTGTTTTCAAATGCTGAAATAAATAGAATTAAAAGTAACCATATTACTTTTTTTATCAAAAATAAAATTTATTGCTAAAATTTTTTATTTTTGAGCAAATCAATTAAAAACCAGTGCAATAAATTGAGTCTGATTTGTAAAATTTAAATATCTGACGATTTTTTTTGACGATTTTGTTAAATGTTCGTGACGATTTTGACGAATTTTGTTAAAACTTTTGACGATTTTTTAAGAAAAAAGCCTAACAACCCTGAATGTCACATCGGCTTCGAGTGAAATATTATGACATTTATAACGTAACGACGTAATCTTTTTTGAAAGTTTTCGACATGAGTTGCAGACACACTTTTTTCTCACTTTTTTAAAAACGATGGAATATTTTTTATTTATTTTGCTATAGAGTTTCCGTGATCGTGA
The DNA here is from genome assembly GCA_963931875.1 of Pollenia griseotomentosa. Taxonomy (NCBI): domain Eukaryota; kingdom Metazoa; phylum Arthropoda; class Insecta; order Diptera; family Polleniidae; genus Pollenia; species Pollenia griseotomentosa. The sequence continues at coordinate 63,029,811 of OZ007564.1, forward strand.
GAATCTTAAATTTCGTCATGCGTTAGCGTTAACAGACGACCTAAAGTTAAGAAAGTTAATGTTTTTAAAAAATTGTTTTTCAAAAAACCGATTTAAAACAATCACATTCTTTTTAATCGCCTCTTTCACTAGCCTTATATGTATTTCTCCATTGCTTAAGAAAATCTAAAAGACATTGAGAAATTGGAATAAAAAATCATCTTTACAGGGTGATGTAGTAAATAAATACGAAATTGGTATAAAGGAAACACGCTGACAACTATTTCCATTAAAACACACATGCACACATCCATACGAATGGGCATTAGGGGTATAACCAAAAAAAATACCTATCACCACGGGGTGGCCACTGATGTATATATCAAGAAAACAGTTTTTTGAGATCAATTTGGATAAACAACCTCCCCCCCAAACCGTTTTGTCTAAAAGCTTCCAAAAAATATTTATATTTGAATTTTTATTTTTTAAATACCATACATACAGTCATGCACTATATATTAACTTCAGATACTACAAATTATCTTTGTTGAAGGAAATAAACTTTAAGTTCAAAGTGCGTGTTGTTTTGCAATGTTGAAAAATATCTTGCACAAGTTTGATTCCACGTTCCGCGCAAATGTTACTTCGTTGTTGTTTGTGAATTTTAGAGTCTTCTCTCACCCAATGTGTAAGAAAGCATTCCCGAGCATGAGTAAATTGTTTCAGTGATCAACGAGTATATGGGATAGAGAGCCTCTCTGTCTTAGCGAAACTGTAAGCAAATGAAAATAAAAGTAAACAATTGGGATTGTGAGGTTGGTTCCATTTTGTTAAAAAAAAGAGTTTCCGTGTTATTTTAACATACCTTTAACTGTTTGGATGTAGTATAATTGGTGGTATAAGTCTTATTTGTGAAATAGCATAAAAATATAAATGAATGGTTTGTGTTTTTACAATAAGGATATTGTACTTTAATAAACAAAAAAAAATCCAAATACTAAACTTCAAAGAGATTTGGGGGGGAACTTTTTTAACGCCCGCGAAAAAGTGACCCCACCTTTCATCATAGTTTTTTATGGTCTATATGGCATGGATAGGTAGTTTTTGATAATTTGAAAAATTGTTCAAAAGTTATACCCCTAATGGGCATGTTTGTATATAAAACATATATATGTTTGTAAACACTAGTGTTAGTTGAAGTTGGTAAATGGTGTGATATAATTCACATAATTCTGCTGGCGGTTATCGACATCACCATCGTCGTCAACATCAACATCATCATCACCACCAACGCCGTCATCAACAGCTTAAACTTTATAGTTGAGTTGAGATAGTTTCACTTGAAGGGAGCAAAAACAACAAAGTTGTGTTTTCGTATAATAAGTCCTTTCAGTTTTCTTGTGTATTTGTGTGTACAGGAATTCAGATAGATTGTTTTAATGAATAGTGGTTTTAGCGATGATGTAAAGTTCCGAGAAAATAGAAAATTATTGTACGTTTATATGAGAAAGGGGAAAAGTAAGACATCAGTATCAAAAAATAATTAATAGGAAGATAAAAAGGAAATAAAGATAAACATACAGCGTTATACTCGTATTAAAAAACAGGCAAACAGAAAATGTTCCCTAAGTAATAAAATTTTTAGCTTAAAATTTGCAGATTCCGTTAAACTATCCAACAACCTAATTGTCGCAGTTTCTTTCAAGGTCCATGAAAAATAAACTACAGCAAAAACAAAACTTTCCCCAGTGATAATTGGAACTACTTAAAAATATGGTTAGCAATAAAATGTTTTCATCCCATGGCCCCTCTTCTTTACTGACTGACTACATGATGCCATGTCTCGATGTAGGCAAATGAAGTTAACATTTTTATTGAGTGAAATTGTAAACTGAAACTTTAGCCCCCACATACATACAAGCGAGTGCATATCAATAAATACATCATCAACATTATGACCATTATCATCTTAATCGTTATTATCTTCAGCAGCATCCATAAAAGGAAACTTTTGTGAGAAATATCTTGTTACCCTTTTCATACAAGGTTGACTCATGATAAATTCTTGCACCATGTTGATTGTTAGTTGATGGGAATCCGATACACTCTGAATAATTGGTAGGGGGAAATGGTATTTCTGAAATGGGGTCTCATAAAAGAAAAGTAGAGAGGGTATTATGCGTTTGTGCTGATGTTTGTATCATCTTAAAGTATTCATCCGAGAGCCACCTTTACGTAGAATCACTTTCTGAGTCGATCTAATGAAGTCCGTCCGGCTGGCTGGCTGGCTGTCCATGTAAACCTTGTGCGCCAAGTTTACGTCACAATTTTCGAGATAACTTGATTAATTCTGGTACAAAGGTTCATATTACAAGGATCAAGCCTATTAAAATGGTGGGAATCACATAGCCACCAAACAAGATTCTTTCCGGAATAGAGTTTTTGTGCTCACAATTAATCTTATTATGTTGATATTAAGATTAAATTTGGTCCAAACTTATTTTATTGCAATCTTAATCATCTTACCAAATTTTATAGGACAACGTCCATATGAGCCCATAGCTCCCATAAAAATCTACTCCCAAAAATTGGTTTTAATGCCATAACTTCCTTATAAATGTTGGTATTGACATAAAAATGGGCAATTGTAGCTTTTGCGATAGCTTCAAGGTCATTTCAAAATTATGTGTTGGTGGGTGCAAAGTTTTCCATAAGTCCCATATAAACACCCTTCCTAAAATCACTTTAAGCCAAACAAATTTCCTACACTCAAAAGAAAAAGCAAATCAATCCGAAGCTGTTTTAATAGTACGGTGAGTGTGGATTTTCTTAAATCAAGTATAGAAAGATTGATTCAAGTACGGATTTTCAATCGCGAAATACTTAACAAAAGAATTTTATTTTGATTGATTTGCTTACCCATTTTACATCTAACAGAATTACCCAACACCAGGATCATTCCCGATATGGTTTTTACTTTAAAAACTTAATGTTCATATATATAAATGAAAATATAAACTTAATGAGAATCAAGAGTTCTCAATTTTACTTTTCAAACATGAAAATAATGTGTTTTCGTCTTGTTCTGTTGTTTTGCAAATCGTTTTTTAACTACTTGTGTGGTATTGTTGCAGTGTCTGCCACAAACTTTGATAAGTAAACTGAGATTTAAACGCTCACTTTGTAATTTTACTCTCAGAGTGGCAAGGTTTAATATTTTTTGAATTGGTTTAAGAATTTTGTATGTATTTTAAGAAATTTCGGGATGGATTTTTAAAAGTAATCCCATTTAGGATTGTTTTAAGTACGTTTTAGTGTTATTCGTACTTGAATTTTTGAGTACGACTCGTACCCGAGTGTTATTCTTTCTGTGTAGGTCCCATATAAACCCCCATCCTAAAATCACTTAAAGGCAAACGAATCTCATAAAGATCAAAATACTAATTGGCACAAAGAACTTTTACATGAATCTTATACACAATAATTTTGTTCTGGCAGGTCTATGATTGCCTAAAGGTCGATTCACCCATGCGTTCCGAACAATATTTTTGACCGGACAATAATTTTTTTACAGAGAGTGTTCTGCAGAACGATTCACCCATCTCGGAAAATTTGTCCGGACAAACAAAGCTACCATATGGTTTACAGATGTAAACGATTATACAAAGTGGCAGCACAGTTAGCAAACTATTAGTTTTTTTTATAAAAGTGTGTTTAAGAAAATGGACGAAAGAAGAAAATTAATTTTATTATTTTTAATTGAATTGCATTAAACCCATTTACTATCAAAAAAAAAACGTTATTATTCTCCTTTGAATTACATTTTTTTCATGGGAGCTGTTCATGATCGCAAATATGTGAAAAGGGGAAAAATTACGAGGGAATAATTATTCACGATAGGGGTGATTAAAATTTACTTACGACCAATTCCAATAGATTTTTCTATTTCCATCCGTATATTTTGTTTAAGGTAAGTATTTTTATATGAACGATTGCCCATATCATAAATACATTCTCTTCCTGGTTTTTTTATTTCTTCAATTAGTTTCAGGGCAATATTTTCTTTAACATCCATCTTTTGTTTAATTTTTTTTTTTTTAATTATTCAGCACAAAACGAAAAATGTAATATGTGGCAGCTCAATTCAACTTTTATGTACAAATTGAAAAAAAGTGGCATCTCAGTTCATTTTGTTCGGCACAAGAATTAAAATTAAACCAATTCAAGAAAAAACGTACCGAACAAAATCTTTGCTCTCTCTCTCAAAAGTAAAACGTCAAACTCAATATAAAAAAAATTTTGTCCGGACAAAAATTTTGTTCGGAACGCTTGGGTGAATCGAGCTTAAGGGTCCCAATCAGTGCTGCCACAACGAATACAATTTTTACAACCAAAATTTTTGAAAAAGTTACCAAATGTAAAAAAATATAACCAAATTTAAAATGCTTTTTATTAATTGAGAAAATCATTAAAATCATTGTAAAACATTGTAACACGAAGGTTATTTGCACTTTATAGTAAAACAATAATTATAGATCAAGAAAACAAAACAAGAAATGTAATTCTTTTACATATTGAAAAAATAACGTGAAACTTAATTAAAAGTTTTTATTTATTTGAGACTTTTTTCGTAAAAATATTTTTTTTATTTTTTGGCGCCCTATACTCCAGTGGGAGTTAGAGGAATATATATAAAAAAGAAATAATTGAACATTTTTTAATATGCCAGTTATAAATAACAAAAATGGATAATAGTTTTCCCCTTTTTAGCTGTTATTGGCAGGACTGTCAAATGTGGCGATTTCTTAATCCTTTTGTCGATGGAAATTTACGTTTGGTGATATGGCGATTATTTTGGCGAAATTTAAAACGATTGGCGATATGCGAAATGCATTTTATGTAAATATTTTCTAATTTACATATATCTAAAATATTATAAAAACTTTTTTCTCTCTTGTGTAAATTTTATTTCAAATTTATAATTCTTATTAAAAAAAAAAATGTATAGATAAATCAAATATTTTGTAAATCATTGTAAAATATTATTGCCTTTCGCCCTTCGTAACGTACATTCAATGGGGGAAAAGTATATGACTGACAGGCAAAAGTTTTTTTTTACCAAATAATTATCTTAAAAAACATTAAATAAATATACATATCTTTAAACTTACAGCCATTTCTTAAAGAAAATTCCATAAATTTTAAAATTATATTGATAAATCAAAGTAATTTTAAAAAATCTTTAAAATTCCTACGTGTGTTTTCAAATATGTATATGAATATACTTCTGGAAATAATCTAAATTCAGAACCTTAAACTTATTTTCAAGTTTTTAAAAACACTGAATCGACTTTTGTGTAATTTTTCAATAATTGTCTAAAATCGATTCCGGATGATTTCATGCACTTCCTACTTTAAGTACTAGTTATCTTTACTTCTCTTAAAATCAAGAAAAACCATTGATTAAAACTTCATTTGTTTACGATTTCAGATCATGGCGTTTTTAGTATAAAAATTACAAATGGCAATATTTTCTTAGCAAAAATCTTAAAAAAATTATTTGGTTGCTGTTTTGAAAGGGATTTTAAAAAACTACCGTTCATTGGTAAAAAATAATGAAAAAGTCGTAGTACACAGTACAAATTATTCGAGCTCGTAAATAATTGTACCAAGAAAAACAAATTCGTTCGTAATTATTATTGTTTTAGAAAAAAGTAACCAAAATTAAAAAAATATTCACATCTTCACATTGAAAAAAAATATAACCAATTTTGGTTAGAAATAACCAAAAACAACAGCTCTGGGCCCAATAGTGTTGATTCTCAAAAATTAATTTCTAAATATTGTGGTTGATATTGTGGTATCCGGGCTTGGCCGACCATACTTTTTTTTATCCTAAAAATTTAATATTTGTTCAGTTTAAAGTATTCTGTAGTTTAATTTCCAACAGAATTCCTCTAAGTGCTACCTTTGCCAGAATATATACAAAATACGGGGTTTTCGCATATATACTTTAGCCTTTTATTCCTTCCGTTTCTTTTATTCTATTGTACACCAAAAAAAAAAAAAAAAATAAGAATCTAAGTCAAAACCTTGTGTTTTGCACGGAAGTGACCTGTTTTATTTTTTACTTATATGCTAAATAAAACTGACACAACCGGCAGTTAAAACGACAGCGGCACTAACACAGCGTCAGTGAAGGAAAGCGAAGCATTATCGTTATTATCATCTACAAACAGCATCATCCATAGTTTATGGAATTTTAAAGCAAGTGATGAATGTTCGTTTAATATATGATGACATCAGACATCATGCAAAATGATGTGAACAAAAAAAAAAAAAAAGTAAGGGAATAAATAAAAAATAAACTATTAGAAAAGCGCTATAAAAACACTAAATTTACTTGCAATATTTATTAGATATTACTAGTGTATATTATTAAGAGTTTGTGAAATGAAAAATTCTAATAAAAATAAAAGTTCACTTTATTAAATGACGGAGCAAAGTGAGTCAACTAGCAACAAAATAATGCCATATTTCTCGAATAAAATGTGGTAATTTTTACTATGCCATCGAATAAACTTGGAACCAGACCAATACTGGACTCTTTAACTAAGTACAGTAGTTCCCGCTTAAATGCACTAAATGCAGAGCGTGCCTTTTTACGGCTTCCTTGATATTTCCATTCAATTGCGTTTTGGGCAATGCCACCAAGAGTTTTTCGAAAGGTGTTTCTAATCCAATTTAAATTTCGCCTCTGTATTTCAAGTTCGATTGGGGTTTGTCCATAGTCTACAGTTGGAGATGTTATTAGTCCAGCATATTTTAAGGATTCTTCGCAAGCATATATTTACAAAGACTTGTATTGAGCCAACTTCGCGAGCGACCGCATTTCAGGTTTCACATCCATATAGCATGATGAATGATACTCAAGCTGCAAGTTATTTCATAACAAGGGACAAAATAATATACATTTTCCGGAAATTAAGAGGTAAATAATCTTCTGGCGTTGATAAAATGCCAAATGTTATATTAAAAATGTTCCCAATGGAATTACTTTCGAATACTTTAATTTGTTTAATACTATGTTAAATAACTCTTACTTTCCCACTAAATGGAAAGAAACTAAAGTCGTAATTTTACCTAAAAAGGTTAAAGATTTAAGTTACCCAAAAAATCTTTGTGCTATCAGTTTACTTCCTAATATAAGTAAAATATTTGAAATATGCATCAATAACAATATTAATGCATTCTGTAAAGAAAACAAATTAATAAGTGAGAAACAATTTGGTTTCAAATCCAAACATTCCACAATAAGTGCAATAAATTTGTTGACTTCAAATGTCAATTGGAATTGGGATAAGAAGCTCTGCACGGGGGCATGTCTAATAGACGTGGAAAAAGCATTTGATAGCGTATGGATTCCAGGACTCATATTCTAATTAATTAATTATAAATTTCCTTTTTGCCAATTTTATCAATAAAACTTTTAAAGTGTTTCATCAAAATTTAGAAAGTAAGAATACCTTTACAATTATTAACGGTTTACAACAAGGTCAGTGAACTCACCAATTCTTCTTAATTTATGTATACTAGATCTCTTGAGTGAAATTGAAAATATAATATCCTTCGTAGATGATATTAAAATATATCATGCTGATAGAACCATTTAAAAAATAAATCAAAATCTTCAAACCAGTTTTAATACAGCGGAAAAATATACAATTGATTGGAAACAATCCCAGTTAGACCACCAGTTGATAGATGAAATGCTTATTTAAAGAAAAATTCAAAACAATTTGGAATCAAATCTAATTCAAATAATATTTATATCCCAAATAAGGATACAGTAAAATACCTAGGTATAAACATATAAATGAGATATAAAACAAAGCAAGAAAAGCTTTTTTCATATATAAATCTTTATTATACTCAAAATATGTTAAACCAAGAGCCGCAATTATTATGTACCAAACATTAGTTTTATTATCTATCTAATAAGAAACCGCATTACGAGATGTAAAGCATGCTCAAGTTATAATCTAATAATGGCTCCATATAATACAAATGAAGAGTATATTACTGATACATTGGAAAAGGGGCTTGTACACAGAAAAAAATATCTCAAGAAAATTTTTAACAACACAGTTTGTTAAAAATAAAATTTTAGGTCAACAAACTTTTTGTTTAATTCAAAGAAAAAATGTATCAAATTTACACTTTGCAAAATAGCACTCAATAATATATATTTAATAATGAAATAATTAAATGTTTCTTCATATTCAATAAAAAAATATTTGAATCAAAGTAAAGACAGTATTTTAACAACTCTTGACCATTTTTAAATAGCTCATAATTCTCATTTGTTTTACAGTTTTATTTGAATAATATATGTAGTTTTGCCAAAGTCTTTGGAAAAGGTTTCTTGATGATCTGGCCTGAGCAACCAGTGAAATGCGCGTAGGAACTTACTTATCCCCGCATAATACATTTTATAGTTTTTTTATAAAAATTGAAAATTAATGGCATCATCATTAATAAATAAAAAAATAAAGATTCGATTAACATTTTGTTTGATTTATCCAACACTTTCAACAATTTATTTTAACAAATCAAGTAAACATTTTGTTAAAAAAAAATTATTTTGGGCAACAACTTTTTTTATTGACTCAATAAATTTGGTTGTTGACTAAAAATTTAACAATTATACATACAAACTTTTTATCAATACCGCAAAAATCGTCATCGCAGAAAATTCAAAAATTTTTGTAATCAAATATGCGATTTTCGTATTCAAATATGAAAATTATTTTTTTCTGCGTACCTCCAGAAGCCTTTTTGTATTTAGATAAAATTAATATGATACAAAATGAAAACTTAGTCCCGATATTTTATCATAACTATAGACGGGCTAACGTGAAAAGTGTTTGTTGTAATTCAACGACAAACGATTTAAGATATAGTACAAGTATAGTTAATAACGTATCTCGTATTACTCGAAGACTAAAAAAAAAAAAAAATTGGTGGCTAAATCTATAATTGTTATACTATTTTCCTTTTATTTCTTTGACAAATTTAAATCAACTCTAAAAAAAAAATTGTAATGTTTTTTTTTTTTAAATTTTTCATTGCAAATAAATAAAATAATATATTCTTCATTGAAGTACATAAAATATGACATATGTATGCCTACAAAAGTTATTATTATTAATATTATTTATACTAGAGAGCTCTTGTATGGGACATTGTATAATTTGAATTTATATTGTTAACTATTGTTTATGTAGTTTAATGTAATGACCTTACGTTTGAATTAAAATTTTAGTCTTCACATGTCGGGAAAGTGTTGTTGATTTCCACACGTTGCCATGACGACCAAAGGCTTGCTTAGCAGTTTTAATTCTTTTTGCGATATTCGCACTAGACCCTCCAGATTTTGTCAGAATACTACCTAAATAGCAAAAAGAACCCACATCCTCAATGATTATTTTCTGAACTCTGAATTCATGCGATATATCCGAATTGATGTGCAACATTACGCACCCTTGTCTTACAACTTTATCAATGTATATGTTCTAGGGTTTTCATTCCGTTAACAGTTAATCGGTTAACCGATTTATTGCTACCCGATTAACTGATCGGTTAATTTAAAAGTTGCTCTTTTCGATTCACGATTTAACCGGTTAATTTCAATCGATTAGCCGATGTAACAAAATTTTTAGCTGTTTGTAGTATTATATATTATTTTTATTATATATATTTTTTGTGTTTTTAATTATTTGTTTGTCTCGTATACGAAAGGTATGTGTTTAGGAAATATTTTTTCATACAATATACATCCTTCTAGCAATACATTCTTAAAACACAGTAAAAAACAAAATGCAAATTGTTTGTTGCTGAGCTTAAGCTAGATGATGACCTGACAATAGAAGAAACTCTCGATAGTAAAGGTATGTTCAGACCTAACAAGTATTTGACGAAAAAATCCAAAAAAGCGTGACCAATAAATTAATCAAAGTTTAGCTTCATTTTTGACAAGTTCTATTGGTTTACTAAACTTTATTTGTGAAAAGAGAATTGTATAGTGTAATTAAGAAACTCTTAAATGGTATTTAATTTAGCCAAACGTTTAGCAAAAGCAAATAATTCTTTAATAAAACTACGGGTTACGTGTAGGACGTCAAATATTTAATAGGTGTGAACGTAGCTTAACACAAGCAATCTTTTAACCCTTAATTCTGTTTTCAAACACAGAAGTGTTAAAAATTTTAAAAAATTAAAACAGGACTCTAATGCAGTTACAGACAAGCACGCATCAATCGATACTTGAGTTTGTGTTAGAGAGCTTTGAAAGCTCTTTTTTTCAGTACATGTTTTTTAGTGTACAAGTTGCTCATTAGGCAAAGTAACATCGACTGATCGTTGTTTTTTTACAAAAAAAAACAGCAAGCATTGTTGTGTGATTGCTTGTTGTACTCGTGTCGGTGTGAAAGCACAAAAGCTCTTTTGTAAAAGCTTGCCCATTGGGCATATGAGCTGGAGGCAACTGCTCTAATGGTATAATTGAAGGTTTTATAAGTTTAGAGGATTCTAGGAAAAGGACTGAGAAACTAGATATTATGTATTATGGTCTGCTTTCGATTTCTTCAAAATTTACGATAAGTGAAAGAATTTTTTCCAAGTTAATTTTTAACAAAACTAAAGAAGAGGATCGCTTAAATCGTTAAAATTTAAAACAAATTATTTTTCTAAAAGATTATTTTATAAGGTCTCCTAAAGTTAAAATAACTAATAAAATGATCTCACAGTCTAGTTTTTAAAAAATACATATCTGTGGCATTTTGACAAAACATCTTCAGTCGAGATAATATAGCAAAAAAATAAAAAAAAAACTGGATGAAAAAATCATTTTTTATAAATAATAAAATAAACCAAAATTTAAGAAAAATACAAAACACAAAAAAACTTTATTAACCGGTTAACCGATCATTAACAAAATTAACCGATTCAACCAAAACCTCGGTTAATTAATCGAGCGATTAGCCGATTAAATTAAAAGCCCGATTAAATGAATACCATAGTATTTTCATACTAAGGCAGTTTTCATGAAGGATTCGACAACTACACCCAGAGAAAAAACATGTTTAAATATGGTCACCTCCAACAAAACTATTTTAAAAGAAAATTTCAAACAAAATGTGATTAATTTAACCATATTATTGTCACCAACAACCATATTATGGTTGAATTAGTCATCCATAAAGAGGCCACAACCATATTATGGTTGTCTCCAAACATGTTATGGTTATTAATAACTAAAATATGTTTAACACTTATAATAGCATGGTTGGTTTTCAACCATAGTATGTTGCTCTTAGAAAAGAGGAAAATACTATTGTTAATTTAGAAACAAATTATTGTAATTTTTAAACATATCATGTTTTGTTGGAGGTGACCATATAAAAAGAGATATCAGCTTTCTGGGAGCTTGTTTCCATACGAGGGAAGACCAAAGAACTTCATGTGGGGTATATCCAATGCCTTCTCATAATCTGTAGATACGAGCCATTCAACAGACTGCTCCACAATTACCCGAGGGCTATTAACATGGTCTATAAATGATTTATGAGGACGGAATCCAGCTTGTTCTGAGCGCAGTTGAGGTGTTAGTTTGCATTAAAACCTTTTTGTTATATGGTGCGCTTTAACATTGTAAACCATACTGTTTCACGTTTTACGATAATACCTACCTTAGGCTCTTCTGACAATTCTTTTCTTGTTTTGGGTAAAATAAGCTGCGTACTGATGTGTGGTGGTTCTGGTGCTTTGCCGTCAAAACCAGGCGATTTGTTACTCTTTAAAGCACTGATTGAGTCTGTGATTTCGCACATGGTAGTGCATTGTGTGAAAATGTATGACCTCTCTTCATGTTATCGTAGTTTTAAATAAAATCCTTTTGATGTCATCCTGTGCGAGTGCATATTAGAATAGTAATTTGCCGAGTTTGCTTGCAAACGGGCTCTTATCGTTTCGAGCACTCCATTTTAGTGCACGGTCAAGCTCCCTTTACTTTGACAGGAGAACTGCTTGGTTGTCCCCAATTTAATCTGTATTACTAGATGCATTTATGTCTCTCCTTTCTAAAATTAGTTTCCACGTATCATCTGAGATCAATGAGCTGGAATAATTTTTTAAACATTTGTGCAAGGTTATTGGAGGACGAAAAGGAAGCTTTTTGTAAACAAAAATCCAAAATACTCTGCTGCGTGTATTTTGCGGGTATCATATGCAAGATTAACAACTACGTAATGATAAAAAAAAAACAATACTCTAATCGAGACTATTGAATGTGCTACAGTATTAACATTTTATTTGATTAAAGACTTGTACGTAAACTAGATAGAACAATCGATAGATTACGGTCCAGACTATGCTCTTAAAAAATTATTCGTCTTCTGAAGTTGTAAACTGCGATGAATCTACTGTGTGATGGTTTTCTGGCAATTTGTTTCAACAAAACAGGTGGTAAACATAAATTTATGTGAAAATTCGTTTGCTATTACTGCAGAGTGGGACGCGTAACTAGTTATATCAAATAGCAAAAATAGTTTTTTAAGCCAGATAGAACTTGAAGTTGTAAAACAAATTACAAAAAATGTTCAAAAGATCAATACCCTGCATTAACTTTTCAAAATAATTTCAAGCATATGGGAACCGTGATGAAGCGCATTCTGGACGTCCAATTTCGGGCCGCTTTTTCGAGTATTGCTGGCCTTATGTTGGTTTCTCACCATACACCAGTGACTTCACGCAAGTGAAGAGATATTACAAGACCACCATTGAGACAAATTACAGGTTCATTTCTCAAAACTTTGTTTTAATTAAGTTGATAGTTACGATTGTCGTATGGTATGTTTAAGCCAAATCTCGCCCGAATCAATGTCATCCAAAGTTGCGGCAACGATCTTTAGCGACCATAACGCGAGCTTCAACTTAATTTTTGATGATGCCACCAGAGTCGAGGCAGCACAAAACATTGAATTTTTCTGGATGGAATGGAGTCTGTAGAGTCGGCTGTGGATTAGTTTTACTCCAAATGAATTTTTTTTATTAAGCCCGTTAAGCCGAAAATGAGTCTCATCGAAGATTACAATTTTGCGTCTTTAAGTTACGCAAATCAATTATTGATTTTCAAAATACATTTTAGTACTTTGGCTGCGTCATTAAAGCTTGAATCTATTCGTTATGACTTTCCAGACTACACTGATTACTACACAGAAAAAAGTAAAAATTGATTTTAATTAAAAAATTTGTGATATTATTTAAATTTACACCAGTTAACAAATTAATAGTATCAATTAAACCAGTTAATAGTATTGATTAAACGTTTAATTCACTTGATTAAAAGTTTAATTCACTTGATTAAACTTTTAATTAAAACTGATTATATTTTTGATTAATGCTTTAATTGGTGAACAATTCAAAGGTATAATATTTTAAAAACTTAATTTAAATAACTACATAATATAAATTTTTAATATTATCAAAAGTTAACCTTTGTCTGTTAAAAAGCTTTTGTACATGGAAAATGATCTCTCAAGTTCAACCGAAGTTGAAGAATACTTGAAGGATGCCAATTCATTTGTAGAATATTAATTTTCTAATTCAGATCCCACATTTGATTCAAGATCAAAAATAGTTGAAATTTGTTTTATTTTTTTAAGTCCTATATTTTTTTAAAACGTTTTGGATTTTATTTTAGTTGTCTTGCTATTCTTGCTTTCATATTGTTAATTTTACTTTCTGCCAATCAAATTACTTGAGTTGACTATTAAGTGAACTAAGTCCATCCAATTTAGTTATAGTTTCACCAATATATCCGAAGTTGGAAAATACAAATGCTTATTGACTTTTGTTGTTATTTAAATTTAATTAATTCGCATAAGCGGTAGAAACAAGTTCTTCAATAACATTCTAAAGCATCTAGCCAGGTTCCCCTTCTTGTTATTGCTGGCTACGGTGGTAAGGGATATATTTCATTAAAAATTGCAACTCATGAAGGAGTCTTTAAAAATATTTTTTCCCCGTATGAAACCAATAAATCAATATTATCGAATAGACTTCTATTTTCCTTTACAACTCGGTGTAACCCATGTGCCAAGCAATTCACATGTAACACTTTTGGATTAATTGCTGTAGGCCAATTGGCAACCGTAACCATGTAAGATGCTGTATCGTATAAAAATTGTAGGGGAAATCTTGAAAATCGTGTATTTGAAGCAGAGCTCCAAAAAAATTTTTATTTCATATTAAAAATTTTTTTTAATTGATTTTATTCTTCTTTATTAATACTTGAGCTTAAGGTCACTTTTATTTCAAATAGTTCGTTTATTTTTTATATGTCGATATTTCGATTTCCTTTGGAAATCTTCTTCAGGATATTATATTTATAAAAATTAATAAAAATTAACAAAAAATTGTATTTGACAATTAATTAAAATTAAAATTAAATTAAAAAATTTTTTCAACATTCAACAATAACATTTCATAAATTCAAAATATTAAAAAATTAAATAGAGGAAACAAAAAACTATTTTAAAATATTTTTCTTTTTCGTTAAAAAATGTATTTCTACAAATCTAACATAAGCCATCTAAACTTTATTTTAGAAAACAACCAAAGATCTAAACCTATTTCCATTTTTGTCAACCTATTTAATCTTATTCAATAAATATCTATAAATTTGAGCTAAACCTTCAGTATCTTTTTTTAAAATTAATCCTTTCTTCAAATGGAATCCCTTCAACAATAAATTTCCGTTTATCAATAGTATGAAATGGGAATGTAGCACATTTAAACGAAACCTTGTTAATTAAATTTTTGAATCCCAGGAAAAACTTTGATAACTAATATGCATGTGGCAGAGTAAATAAAACTAAACTGGCAAAATAAAATAAAGTAATTTGTTTTTATTTTTGTTTTTTCTTTTCCCACTTACAACTACATTTGGAGTTGACAAGGAATCAACCAATTGTAGCCGGGACTGTAAGAAAAGATAAACTCACTGTTTATTGTTGTTGTTTTTGTTTAAGCTTTGATATTGTTACAGGTAAAACTGTGGCTTAATTCTTATTCGCTTAACAGTTTTATATGTGTAATATCTTTAGTTTTTCTAAAATCTTTGGATGAAGTTTCCTGACGATCTGGCCTAAGCAACCAGTGAAATGCGCATAGGAATAGCTTATCCCTTCAACAATAAATTTCCGTTTATCAATAGTATGAAATGGGAATGTAGCACATTTAAACGAAACCTTGTTAATTAAATTTTTGAATCCCAAGAAAAACTTTGATGAATAATATTTATTTGTAACATTTCTAACATATATCTTCTTTTCTTAAAACCTTCCACGTTTAAAACGGAAGTGTTCTCAAAATCTGGATAGTGATTTAAATCCCTGCAATGAGTCGATAAAGTTGTACCATGTGCTGAATTATAATTTCTATATTTTTGGTCATGTTTATGTCCAGCTATTCTAGTTTTCAGTTTCGTCCCTGTTGTTCCTACATATATTTTTGCACATTGTTCATTATTGTTGCCACCACAAGGTATTTTATAAACTAAATTTGACATATCTAACTTTGGTAATCTATCTTTCATTCTTGTGAATAATCTACCAACATTATTATTTACCTTGTGTGCCATTCTATATTTCCCTTTGTCATAAATATTTGAGTTTTCTAACCGTTTTGAAAATCCAGGTACATAAGTTAATGATTTATATATTTTAGGTGCTAAGATCTCACTAATATTTCGAGATTTTCTTATATAATATTGTCTTATTAATTTGTGAATTAGTTTGTTAGGAAAACTATTATCTTGTAAAATATTTCCAATAATTCTTTTATTTTTCCTATGAAATCTATTATCACTTATTGTCAATATTCTATCTATAAGATCGTTGGAAGCCCCTTTTCCTGTGCAAATTATAATAAAATTATTAATTGATTTTAAAAATTTTTTTAGGAAGATTTTTTTTTTGTATACAATTTGAAAATTTTTTTGAATAACTTTTTTTTATAATTTGGAAATTTAAAAAAATATATCACTCAACAATGTTTAAATATGCAAAAATATGCATTTAAAACCAAAATATGCAAAAATATGCATTTTCACCAAAATATGCAACAATATGCAAAAACAAATCGATGCCATTTTAACGCAAATTTAATGATTTGTAAAGATAATTGGTCGACATCGATCTTAGACTATCGACAAAAAACATGCATTTGCATGGAAATCGCATCCCTGCTGATTACTAATGTCAAAAAGTGAGCATAGTATGACAGTTCGTTTGACAGCTATTACTTCCTTAATTTCTATCATGCTGAAAAATACACTCTTCAAATATAAACAAGTTAACTTGAGATTGTACTTATTTAAATATAATATTTAAGATATTAAATAAGAAAACTTTGGGGTCTACCGGGGATTTGTGTTGATCATTATTTAAAGTTTATTAAATTACGTAACAACTGCGAGAAAAAGTATATACAGAAATAAAAAATATGTCCTTATTCTTTTATATTATCGTTGCTGAACCTCTAATCCGTCGTTGTTGCTATCAGGTTCATTAACGCCTGCTTCTACTTCTTTAAGCATTTATGACACATTAATTGTATTAATGAAATTTTAATTGAATATAAAAAAAGTATACATCTTGCTGTTAATATAATTTTTCTTAAATTAAACAAGACTAAATAATCGTTGCTGGCTGCATTTTGTTTCTAGTCCTTTTACCACATCCTTAGCTTTTTCAGACAACGAGTCATGCTGCTCACAGTTCTTGAGGTGGTAAGGTTTGGTTGCAAGTTCTTTAACGCAGTAGTAAGCAACTCTTGTTGTTGATGTTGTTCAGTTTGTAGCTGGCGGTAATAGCAGTTGTTTGAACAGGGCAACATAATGTTGTATGTTCATTTCATTTGCGCTTCTGGTGCTTAAAGTTGTTAAAAAGTTAAAATTGTAGGGAAAAATAAATGAATGAATGCATGAATGTGAATTGGGCAACTGGCTTGTTTGTCAGAGCTGAGAAGGAAATAGTTTTGAATTTATTTCTTTGAAAAGCCATTCACTCATTGCTTTAGTTGTATACAATTCGTTCATTCATTCGTTTAGCCATTTCATTCACAATACTTTCTTCTTCTGCAGTTTTGTCTAGTTTATTTATGTCACCAACAGCATAGAAAAGTCAGTCATCAGAGTCTATAGAAATTTGTTGTTGCAGCAGCAGTGCACTATTTGGTTTATGCATGAACTTCTTTCTGTTTACTCTTCTTCTCTTTCATGAATTATCAATTCTCTATTTTCATTTGCTTCCACACAAAAATCACACAATGAATTGTAAAGAGTTGTTTAGATGGTCTTTTCTTTAAAAATTTTTATTTTTTTGCTGATCCTTTTGTTTAGGTACTTGTTGGTGTTGTTGTTGCTCTTGGCCAAAAGGTAAACATTCCGATGCTTTCGTATTTAAAAAGGTTAAGCAAAATATTATGTTGCATGTTTGAATGTTAAAACGTCATTGGAGATTTGTGTTGATTATGTGTAAGAGTGGATTCCACAATGGAATGTTTAGAAAATGAATAAATCATATGAGATTAGACTGTTGTAAAGTTGTTTGCTGGGCCCTTTTGACTTAATAATTTGAAAAAAAAAAAAATATTGCTGGACTAAAGTCTATAGAAGAGTTAAATATGCAGTTTTATTTGAGTAACGAATTATTTACAACATTTCGCGGCAAAAATTTAAGCATATATGAGTTAATATCAGGAATAAAATATATCAAAACACGATTATATCCTCGAAGGAGCCGCGGGGTGAGCACCAGCAAGACCGACTGTGGTCCCCGTACCGAGCACGACGGTAGAATCTTACAGAAATCCGAGAACAACCGCAGGATGCCTGTGCGCTTCAACAGCAAATTTTAATTTTTATTAGACTGACGGAAGTAAAACTCACACGCTCAAGCTTAATAAAGTAGGTGGCCACTCAGCCCACGATTAACACACTCCGGAACCACCCTGTCGAACAAGCAGGTTGAATGTCGATGGGACCTGAGAATAACCACGTGGTATCCACGACTCCCATCAGCCCATTTTTTAATTAGGCAGACGGAAGTATTAAAACCCAACCAGAAATGTCATAAAATGGCTTAAGCAACTGTACGAATAAATGAAAAATCATTTGTGTCAAACCATATTGATCTTAAGGAAACTTTTTGTAAAGTTTTATTTAACAGTCATTTGCTTTAACAAAGTGCGAAACTGATCGCACATTTCGTACGGAATGGGATGTTTTTTTGATTTAAGAGGCTTTTTGTTAATTTTTGACAGTAGCTCAAACTTGAACATGCATATTATAGTTGGGCATTAACTCTATTAAAGCTCATAAGGGGTACTTTTTTTAGAGGCATAAAACTCTTTTAAAAGTAAAACACAGCAAGTTCATAAAATTACTGAAATTTCGGCTTTATAATATCGTGACATTTAATGTTTGTATATAATTTTTGCATTCTTCGCATTTCTTTCGGTCCAGTTTTGCACCCCTTGTTCGATCATACTCGGTCTTATGACGTCAATAGTGCGTATAAATTTCGATTTTTATTGACCATCGTTACTGGTTTATCAGCATAGACCAGAGATTTTCCGTACCCCCACAAAACGTTGTCTAGAGGTGTGAAATCACATGAATAAGTTGGCCAGTTCATAGGTCCATTTCTTGAGATAACTCACCAAACGTTTGGCTCAACAAAGTGATGGTTTCACGCTCACTATGACAAGGCTTGTTTATACCCCATCCCTACAAAATGATGTGCAAAGGCATAAGGGATAAAAAAAATCACTAATCATTTGCCTGTAGCGTTGGCACCGGTTTCGGGCTTAAAGACAAATGAATTGATGACGCATTTGGCGTGTAA
Organism: Pollenia griseotomentosa; assembly: GCA_963931875.1. Taxonomy (NCBI): domain Eukaryota; kingdom Metazoa; phylum Arthropoda; class Insecta; order Diptera; family Polleniidae; genus Pollenia; species Pollenia griseotomentosa. Next base: position 63,048,761 of record OZ007564.1, read on the forward strand.
ACTGTACCAAACTGTGATTTTTTCGGGGTGAAATGGAGTCTCATGAGGAATGTGCTTTCTCGAAAAACGACAATTTTGCTTGATTAAATATCCGTTAAGTCAGAAATGAGCCTCATCCCGAGAATAACAATCTGGTGAAACTTTTAGTTGATTCTTAGCCAATTCATCGAACTCACGACGCAATCAATCCGCTAGCTTTTTTTGCAACAGTTGGATTTTGTTTGGATAAAGGGCAAGATATTTCCTTAAAATTTTCCAAGTAGTAAACACGCAGAGTCCGAGTTGCTAAAAACAACGTCGGATCGATTAATACGAGCCTTTGTCACACTCACATCTAAAGCGGCGATGGCTTCTTTTGTAGGCATAGTATGGGCTCGAATATTATCCAAAAGAGGAAATGTGATTATTAATTGATCTATATTATTGAGTATTAGCTGCTCTGATGGGCGATTATGCCCACCATAAACTTAACAAATATAAGTTTGGAAAACAGAGCGCAAGTTTTGGAAAAAAAATTTCCACGATTTGTAAACATTGCTCTGGTGTTGCATGGTGATTTACCAAAGTAATCGTAAAAAAAGTAAAACACAATTGATTTGCAAGACAATTAGTTTTATGAACGTACAAAATCTTGGTCGTACTTCACTTCTGACTTCTTAAACTTTGGATTGTTATCATAAGTCCATCCCCAATAATGATTCCATCCAAAATTTACTTCTTTTTATGACGTTCAAGCAACTTGTGTTCTTGCAAACGTTTTTAAAAGTTGCTTTTGCGGTTCCTTACAATTTTACAAATTCTTCGTCTGTCTCCAATTCATCATCATTAAATTACTTTTGGCTGACAGTGTTTGACTTTGTCAAAATCACCACATTTGAAGTACACAAGCCATTCTTCAAACATTGAAATCAATGGACTGTAGTTAGGATAAGATTTGGCTGGCTATCGATGTGCTTCAGCTGCATTTTTTGTCTTTTCAAATTAAAGAAATAAAGCTAAACTTCCATCATATTAGACATAAAATTCCACAATTTCGAAGCAAAAAAGGAAAAAATAACTCAGTGAAAATAAATGACGGATGTTTACCCTTCAAAGTATTAATAAAGGCACAAATCATGTATAAACAAGTTAGAGTGCTATATTCGGCTGTGCCGAATCTTTGATACCCTCCACCGACAGTTCGAATGTTTAAGGAGTAATATCTGTATGATGTCCTTTTATTATTATTATCTTAAACTGTGACGATTTGTTATTAATTATGGTTTTAGGAGACTAAACTGTTTTCCGGGAGTAGGGCATATATGGGGCCTAGGGTAAATTATGTACCGATCTTCACGAAATTTCACAGTATCATTTATGGTCCTATAAAATTGTGACGAGCCAAAATTTGTTATGATTGCACTATTTTTTACGGTTTTAGGCGTACTAAACTGTTTTCCGGGAGTAGTGTTTATATGGGGCTTAGGGTAAAATATGGACCGACCTTCACGAAATTTCACAGTGTCATTTCTAGTCGAATAAAACGGACTTGTGCAAAATCTTATGTCATTCCGTGCATTTTTGCATCATTTATGTTAGTTTTTGTAACAAAATTATCAAGTTTTTGAAGGTGGTGGTTCCACATTTTGATTCATAGCTCTGGTCCTACTGAACCTATTTTGCTGAAATTCAATCCCAAACTGCTTAGGATAACTACAAGTAATTTGACACCTAGTTTGTTTATTTCTTTTGAGTTTTTCGAAAGTGAGCGTGATTTCAACAGACGGATAGACAGACGGACATGGCTAAATCGACTTAGAATTACTCAAGCAGCCAGAATATATATACTTTATGGGGTCTGAGATGAATAATAAAAAAGTTTCACACGGAATGACAAACTTAGTATACCCTCTTCACAACTAATTGTGGTGGAGGGTATAAAAATAGGCCATCTTACAATAGATAACGTATGTTCTCTTTATTTTAAATTTAATAAAAATTACCTAATAAATTCACACGTATGATGTCCTTGTCCACCTTAAATCACCAGCAGACAACATTAAAATTAATTAACTTTTTTATAGCTCGATTAAAAGCAACTAATTAAATGTACTAGTACAATTTTTCTAACCCGCTTAGACTATATATTTATTATTTTTATAGAGATCTAATAAAAAAGTTATTTAATTGGGCAATACTCGTATAAAACGACTAAATAACTAATTGACACAAATAGACGTTTTTTCCCCTTAACACAAACAAAACATCATGTAGACTTTTGAGCCACACACATGGAAAGAAGTTAACAAATGATGTTGGTTTCAAAAGTATTTATTTACGCATCTAAAATATAAAACTTCTTAACATTATTTAGAACACATACACTTAGGCAACTAAATATGCATGTGTGTATGATGACAATTTATTAAGTTGCGAACTACAACAACAACAATAACAATATAAAACTCATAATCATCAGCAGCATGAAGAAAAAAAAACATAATCCTCCTCATCAGCTTCATTTTCATACTCATCATGTACAACATTATTATTATGTACTTAAATTTATATACACCAATATACATATAAACCCACCTAATATCAGGCGCGTATGCAATGGGGATAACAATTTCCTGATTGACTAAATAAATTACGAAGCCCTAAGGTTTGCAATAGCTAATTTGGAAGTAGACAATATTAGCGATCAATATGTTTGATTATAACGTTTTTCTTTTTTTTTACCAGGGCAAGGGATTTTCTGCAATTTCATGTTTCAACCTTAGTAAGGTTAGGTAAAGGCGCCCGTACACGACATGTTTTTGTCATCTTACATGTCAAATTTCCCACTGCAAAATACATACATGTCGTGTGTTATCTTTTTAACTTTGCTTCTGTTGAAAAAAAAATGTTAGAAATCTATGCCGCATGGAAGCCGGCAGCGGCGGTGCACTATGGACTGAATCATTAGCCGGCTGAGGTTGTTATTTTACAATACCGATAAATGTATGTTCTTTTAACCTTTTAATAGAAATCATGTACATAAATATATAAAAAACGTTTCATTATTTTATCCAAAATTAGCGTCTTCGAATTTAAAGAAAAATTTTTTAAGATGGCTGCACTCTTTTATGTCGCAAATGAAAATGTTTGTGGCGGCAGCACGTTATTTTCAAACCGAGAACTACTTTGGTTTCTGCAATAACTATGCAAACAAAAGCAGAGACTATGTCAGAAGCAAATTACATGTACGTTTGTGACCGAATATAATAAAACTTATGTAAAACAGCAATTTTGACAGACATGCACAATTACATGCAACTTGAAAATTTGACATGTCAGATGACAAAAACATGTCGTGTACATCTACCTTAAGGTTCTATTGGTCGCCGTAAACAGCTCACGAGGGTCCATTAATTAGTTCCCGTTGTGTTGCCATGTTACGGCGTCTCCCAAGGGTGCTATGTTACCTGGCTGCTAATGTTCTCACTCCGCCACCCGGTTGATTCAATAAAGAAGTGGATCATGTTTTTCGAATCAATATCGGAGAGACAGAGGTTTTGTCCCCAAGGGTTCTTCGACCAAGCAGTTCAAGTCTTAAGTCCCCGAATGCCGGAAAATGACAGAGAAGATGTTCCGTTGACTCTTCCTCCTTCTCGTCGCGACAACTTCTACATTAGTCATTGAAGGCGGGCCGTAGGCTTTGAACGTGCCTAACAATGGGCCAGTGGCCGGCTATAACCTCAATTAGGTTTCTAAAATGATGCCTGGACAGCTGTAATGCCGGACAACAAACCAAAAGTTAATTTCTTTGCGAAACTCAAAATTCGCAGTAAAATGGTCTAAATTTGTTAGTGCATATTAAGCCTTAAATGCATGCTTTTGCATATTTAATCATATTTAGTAATACATATGTAATAAAAAATGCTTTTTTCTTTATTTTTTTGTCAAAAATTGTACAGTTGGATAAGGTGGATCATGCTTCAAAAGCTCGAGATTTTAATGATTCAATTTCAAAACTAAAATGTTACTCTACTTGACTGATGCTGCGATATACACGGTTAAGTCTTGATATTTTTTTTAAAAATATTTCACCGAAAAATATTACATGTCACATGCTTTGCTATAAATATAGATTCATTGATATCATTTGGTAAAAAAAATAATTTTAAAGTCACCTTTGTGTGAAACGCAGAAATTTAAAGAAAAATATCCTTAATTGAAGCTTTTACCACAGCCCAATCTAACTGGTTGGTGCCAGCTGAGTATTATGCAAAAAATTTTGAAAATTTGAAGATTTGGTAAAAATTTTAACGAAAATTATAGTGCCGCTATTAATAAAATAAACAGTTTTTCAAATTGACCTAATAGAAAGGCTCATTTGTATTTGTAAATTCAAACTATGGGCTTTTAGTCGAGACCTAAACCAAACTGCAGCGGCTTGAATCAATGACAACCAGTGTTGCCAAAAGTAGGGAAAAATCCCTACATGTATGGGTTTTTGCTACTAAAATAGGAGCGTAGGGAAAATCGGATAGATTTTTTATATTCGCCAAAATTTAGGTATTTATATTGCATTGTTATACGAAATAAATGGTAAAAAATGTATTTTTAATAATTATTTAATTGGTCACTTTAGAAAATTCAGTTCAAAAGAAATACATATATTCGGCCATTTCATGGAAATCGAAATCACGTGAAATTGAAATCGACAAAGATTTTCAATTGAATTATTGTAAAAACCAACGCAGCTTTTCCTGAATTCAAAAGTAGTTCAGGTATAAAAAAAAAAAAATATTTTTTTTTTTTGAACTTTCAATACGGGAGAGTTTTCAAAATTTGTTCGATTTTATTTTCACGTGACTTTGATTTTCATGACATGGCTGATTAATTAAAAAATAATCTGTTTGCGCCCCATACACGGTTCAATTCAGTTGTCAACTGAGTCTTTCAACTCAGTTGACAACTTCATCAACTGAATTGAAAGATTTTAAATTTATTTTAAAATTTAATGAAATAAAAGACAATTTTTAAAATACTTAACTATAAAAATTAATTTTGACAGCTAATCAAGAGACTCGAGCACACACAGTACAATCGAATTGAAAGACTTAGTAGTCAACTTGAAAAAATCAAAATCTTTTGATTTTTCTTCAACCACCTCGACAACCGTCAAACTAATCAATTGACAAAGCCATTTGGAGAACAACCGACTCAGTTGACAATTGAATTGAATCGTGTATGGCCTGCTTTACTTTTGTACCTGAATTAAATTAAAATTGTCATATAAAGATTACCTGTCATATTCATAAACATAATATTATTTTAATAAAGGTTTTCAAAACAAATTTTCTATGAAAATTTTACTTAAAAAACGTTTGTTAAACTTAATAAGTTTATGGATACGGGAGTACATTATTTTTTTTTAAAACCTCTTGTTTTTTTATTGAATTTAATTAAAAGCACATACATTTTTTTAGTTTTATTACTTATTTTTGTTGTTAGAGCTTTACTAAACATATGCGAATGAAATTAGTTTTTTATAACTATTGTTTTTTCTTAGACTTTAATGACTAAAGCTCGTAGGGATTTTTGTAGGGAAAATTTTTGCAACGTGTAGGGAAAAACCGGATTGTTTTTAGCATGCGTAGGTATTTTTCAAAATTCTTCTGGCAACACTGATGACAACCCAGGTTAAAGTCGTTGATAAATTCAAAAAAGAAAAGTAGAAGGTCAAATCGACAATAAAATGAAAACCAAACTTGATGCAGTTTTAAAACAGACTACTGGATTTAAAAAAATTGGTACTATTTTTAAATTTACCTTTCTATAAAAAAGTTGGCCACTTTTAAATATGCACCCATTTTATATATATTTGTCGATGTCGAACGGACATTTTTAATGTTTAAAACTCTTTTTGACAAAAAGTACGAAAAAACAAAAGTAAGGAAGAACATGTAAATCAATTTAAATAGATAATCATTCAAAGCAAATTCCGATCTACCAAAAGTTAAATACAATTTGGTTTAAAGATTGATTTTTGATTATTGGCTGCCAACAGTAGTCAATGGCTATGAGTGTTAAACGGCGAAACACTCTGAAGATATTAAGTGGTTACAATTGAAACATGTAAGGGTAACCTGTCCGTGAAAGCCTGGGTTCGAGCCCCGCAGCAGTCAAGAATGAAAAATTATCAATAAATTTTAATTAATTTCATGTTGTAAAATTCCTTTCTTCATAACAAATAATTTAATGAAAATTAAATTTGATGAACTTTAGCCTAATTAAAAATATCAAAATTTAGATTTAAAACCGCAAACAGTTCAACAAAAATAACCACAATACTAACTATCAAAAATTAAGAGTTTTACGTTTGATAACTTTAAAAAAACTTATATCTGTGGAATTTTGACAAAAAATCTTATGTCGAGCAAACATGTTTTAATAAACTCAGTGAAAAAATGATTTTTATCAAAAAATAAAATAAACCAAAATAAAAGAAAAATTTCGTTTATAATACAAAATTTTAAAAACGTAAACAAAAATAATTTTTTGAATGAAAATTCGTATGATTAGCAAAATTTGTTTTCACTTTTTAAATTTGACTTAAGATGTCTTGTCAAAATGCCACAGAATGTATAAATAAACTATTGTTGCACTTTTTAACACTGAATTGATATATTATGCGTTAATAAATCATTTTTTAATGTATCGTTTTTATTTTTGCATATTTTGTCATTTTTAGTGCATGTTCTTTAAAATTTTTTTCTTCTTTGTAGGTTCAGCTTTTGTGTTTTTGTTGCAACCTAGTTTGGATATCGAGATGATTATCCATACATTTAAATGATTTGTTAATCACTTTAAATTGACATGATTAAAACTTAATCATTTCATTAATCATATAGAATCATCGTTTCATACCTTAAACTGATTATAAAGTAGCATCGGCCACAATAAACATACCTTTTAGGTGTTTTACCGATAAATAAATTTTTATTAATAACACTGGTTGGAGAAAACAAAAAAAAAGTGGGGAGCTAGAACTTTGTTATGTGATTTTAATTGACTTGAGCGTGCTGAATCCAGATCCATTTTTAGTTTTTTTTTCTACCCCGTCTAGTTTCTTGAAACCGATTTGTTTGATTTTGATCAAAGCACTTACAAATGATAAGAAATAAAATTTCCTTTCCTTTAACTTATACAACAAATATTTTTTTATGTATTGAACTGTTTCGGAGTTTTTCAGAAATAAGCTGCGATAAATTTTGTTTTTCATGCAAAATTAATGCAATTTTTTGTTTTTAAAAAAACATAAAAACAACCCTGCGGGAAATTTGTGTCAATTGGTCCAACAGACTAGTCCTAGGATTTGTGAAAATAGAACAAGTACAAAAAGAAAGGACTCATGACCAGTGAAAGAAGAACCAATCCCTTAACAGGTTTATGAAGAACAAAAAAGTAGAAAAAGTAATGAATTTCAGTACAGTCTGCACGAGTGCTGTGACTCATTTTTTGGTACTTTCTAAAACTTGCCTCTTGAATATAATTCTAAGACTTGTTTGATTGAAATAATACCACATTGTATTGAAATAAAACTACATTTTAGTAACTGACACTAAGAACGTTCATGGAGAATAGACCTGTGACTGGTCAAATGGTGTCAATTGACCCCCTCCAATGACAACTCCATGTAAAAGTGATAGGTCCTATTCATGTAAAGTGTTAGAACTCGAACCGGTCTCTACCACCAAAGACCTATCACGGGACTACTTCGGTGTCAGTTCGCTTCCCTCTAGGGAAATTACAAAAGTTTTCTTGTTTAACGAATCTTCTATTCTACGAACGTCGCATTAAACGAACACACAAGTTTGCTCCATTGAGTACCATATATAGCGAACAACAAATATTGTTTTTGCGCTCAATTTAGCGAACCAATAAGATTCATAATTTTAGTTTAAAAAAGCATAATGTGAAGTAATTTCTAACTAAAAACAAAGTGAGTAGCAAAAGGTACTGCTATTTAAGGTTTTGTTTATGTAGCATTTTTGTTTGATTATGCTGCAATGATAAGTTACGCATATTCTTTCGTGGTGTAAACATAAAAATCAGCACAAGAAAGAGATATTTTTTAAAAGAAAAACTAAAAATTGTGGATGATCGAAGATGATAACCATGATATAGAAGAAATCGACCGTGAAGAACATTTGGAGGAACAAAAAAATAGATGCTATCAAAAGCTTCGAAATTTGTATTCAATGGGCTCAACATAATAATGTTAATTTGTCAACTTTATTGCTTTTAAAGCCTACAGTACACGGAATGTAAAAAGCCACATGTGCATGTGGTTCTGACGTAATTTTGACGTCACTACAAAGCCACAATAGCAAGTTCGTGATGTGTGATGACGACAAAATTACCTCAGAACCACATATGAATGTGGCTTTTTACATTCCGTGTACTATAAGGCTTAAGAGAACTTCAGGAAGATGCCACAAAACAAAATTTTCTTTTATTCCAAAAAATAAACATTACTCGACAAATTTTTTATGTAAAATTTTCAAGGAAATTGAAAATGAATGGTTTTATGGTACCAGTGTAATGAATTGTACCTTTTTTTAATATTTTAATATATTATACAGATCTCAAAACATATTTCCAAATAAATGATAAATAATGCAGTTCTAGTCATTTATTTATTCATAACATGGGTACTAGACAAATCAATGGCATATTACGAACTTTTCAGTTTAACGAACGGGCCTGACAAAGTACTGGTTCGTTAAACCGGAAAACTACTGTATTAGGACAACAATTTTACATTTTTTATCAGTTATAAAGCCATATATCATGAAAATCGGTGGACAAATCTTAATTTTATCCATTATTATCGGCATGACTTATATTTCGCTAATAAATTTCAAGATGACTTGGGAAGGATTTGTCCGATTTCGATAAAATTACCAGCTAATGATTTTAAATACAATTGGCTTTAAGTCATTTTAACAATAATTTTTTGATATTTTTAACTCCAGACGTAATACAAAAAAATGAAGAAGGAATTAAAATCTTTATATTCCGTCATTAATGAGTTTAAAATTATAAATGTGCTAAATTATTTCTTTCCATTTTTAATGCTTTAAAAAAATAAATCTGCTTGTAATAATACTAAGTACGTTGGTGAGGTGGCTGAAAACAGATGAACAGACGTTTTGAAGTTTTTGTCATGCCCATAAATAACGCCCCTTATGCTGTAGTGCCCAATATTAAAGATTTATATTGTATGTATATAATTGTGAATGATCGGATAGCTATATTTTTCAGATTAGTGCTTCTACTAACTGTTGCAGTATCACTTTTGATTTTCATACAATAATCCAATATTTCGTAGGCAACCAAATTATAAGTTTTTGTTTATTTTATTTTTATTATTTTAAACAAAAAAATATTAACACAAAAAACGAATAGTTTTTAAACTTGCGCGTTCATTTCAGTAATAACTGTTGGGCTTTCCACACATTAAAAAGTATAAAACTTTTATTAATTGGGAAAATTAAAAGGTAATAATTAAACAAGGTTGGCCGAAGATGGTTGTGACACTTAAAGTAAAAAATCAATTTTTTAAAATTCGTACGAGCCGTTCCAGAGAAAAGTGGGTTCATTCAAAATGGTCAGCAAAAATAGTTACTGATTTATGCCAGCCAAACTGGGCAGTGTAGGGTCATAGACTCAATGAAATATGGAATAATTTCACTTAACTATACTATGGTAAGGCCCTTCAACCTCTACAAGCCCCAAAAAAAAATCCGCAGCTTCCCAAGTTTGCACTTTTTTATTGATGTTATATTTTTGTTTTTAAAAAATCTTATATACCAGAAATTTTATATGAACAATGCGGTCAAAATGATCAAATTTTAAAAATATTGTGGTTGATTTAAAAAAATGTCAGTTTACATGGGCCGAAGAAAAAATTTAATTTACACTGGTTCACAAATTTTTAACTTTTTGTCATAACCTCAAAAATGAGATGTTTTCTAAGATAAATCGGGGCTGCTAAACACGAATATGGCATTCATTTAATTTTCTCAAGAAGCGTTTTCGGAATATACGCGAAAACCCAGTTTTTTGCAGTTCATAAGAATGTTTCCCAAAAACATAAGAACTGATTTTTTTAATTACCCAAATTTTTGTTACAAAGATATTTATTTCCTCTTTCAGCAGATATCTATATTGTGTTAATCTGAAAAATTCATTGAGTTAGATGCCTTAAGATTGGAAACAAATTGATTTTTTCTACGTTTTTCAAAATTCAACATTTTCAGTTCTTTCGTTTAGACAAAAAAAATTTTTTTTCTAATTTTTAAACCCATATCTTAAAAAAAAAAATTTTTTCCAAACATATTTGTAGCAAAATGGTTAACATCGAACAAAAAATAAGAAAAGTGCAATATAATTAGCGAAAACATCCAAATTTAAATTTTCAAAAAAAAACGAATTTTTCTTGGTTGTGTTGACTGGATTAGGATTAAGTGTTAAGAGACAATTTAATTTGTTTATATAATTCTATTTTTGGTCAACAATTTTATATTTTTCTCTTTCGGTTTATCCTTTTATGTTGCAATGACGTTTCACGAATTTGCTTCCAGCAGTAGTTACCCATCATGGTCTGAGCCCAATGGCGGTGATAGTGATTTTCCATTACTGCAAGACCTCGGTGAAATCTTTCACCTTGTTAGTCACAATGAAACAAGTCTAAAAAGTGTTAAAGAAAACGCAGTTCCTATGACATGTGTGCTCCTGTAATTACAGGACACCCATTTAGATTTCAAATAATACTGATTTTCTTAATTTATTTGAAGCTAGCTGGATCGATGGAGCCGTAAAGTAGGCGAAAAAGTCGGCGGGGAAAAATTTTATTTTCGTAAAAACCTAAGTTAGACCATGGCGATCATTAGCAAGAAAAATTGTCCAAATCGGTTCAGCCGTTCTAAAGTTATGCGCTTAGTAGAAAAAATGGGCGAAAAAGTAGGAGTGGTAAATTTTTCTTTCGATGAAAACTTAAAATGGATCAATACGCCCATTTGAAAGAAAAATTAGTCAAATCGATGGTGCCGTTTTCTGATTTTAGGTAAATTTAGGTAAATTTTTCTTTCCGTACAAAGTTGGACCATGGCGATCATTTTAAAGAAAAAATCGTCCAAATCGGTCAAGCCGTTCTCAAGTTATACGATTAGCAACACACAACATTTCATTTTTATTATATAGATAAAAGTCTTCCATCATATTTGGAAAAAGGTGCCTATCGTTAGGGCTTGTGATGTTTCCTTAAAACCAACTTACTACTTTCTGAAAAGAACTGCATATATCTTGGAGCGATTTTGATAAAATAACGCGTATCTTTGTGTCTAAAAATCCTCTTTCTTTCAAACAAAAAGCGAGTAATTTCGAGCTCTCTTTTGACAAGTTTAAGTCATGATGTAAATCATAAAGTGCGCTTTGAATCATAGTTTAATATTCATATCACCTACAGAATAAAAAATCAGATTTAAATCTACTTCTTCATTATTTGATGTTACTTTTAATGCTGGTGGTTTTCGCTTTAGAAATGGAGATAAATTGATTTATATCCGGATAAAGAACATAGTCATTTGGTCATGCAGATATAGCAATGAGTCACATGATCAATCTGATCCCTCCATTCAACTAACTCCCCAAATGATAAATAATTTTAATTGTAATTTCAGAATAAAATACGTTTCGAGTCCATGGCTTATTGACAAATCTGGCTAAGTACCGAAAATGGAATGGTAACCGTCCTCACTGCACAACGGTTGCAAAATTTGTGCATTGTTTTTTTTTTTTGTGATGCTTTGTCAACGCATTCGTTTTCAGTGATGCTTTGCAACATTCCGTTTATGAAGTCATCCAGTAACTTGAAATAGACTGATAAGAAGGCATACTACCTAAAACCGCAATAAGGTGTATAAATATAATACAGTAGTTTTGACTTAACTGCCTTTTATTTACGTGAACTTTTGACTTAACTGCACAAAATTGATAATTTTTGGAATTATTCTTTATAAACCTATACAAATTCCTTTTTTTAAGTGCACTTTCTTTACCTTATTATTTTCATACAAAAAATTCAAGTTAACTGCACTTTGACTTAACTGCCCAAAATACATATTTTCTGTAATTATTCTTCAAAATCCTTGTTTACGTGCATTTTGTATACCTGCACATTTTTCATATTTTAGGGCAGCTTAAAAATATTTTCATATAAAACATCAAAGTTAGCTGCACACATGAAAAACAATGGTGGCCACTTTTTCACATAAATATCCAATTTGAGCTGTTTATAAAAACAAAAATCGCAAACAAGTCAAGTTGGTATCATTATAATTCATTTATTTTGCTTGCATGTACCTACATTTATGCATATGGGTTGTACAACTTTACCTCGATTATATGAAAGTAATAGTAAATCTTAGGTCTGGAACAGAATAAATTAGTTGTAGTAGTATTTGGAGCTGACGAATATTCTGTAGCGCAACAAAGTTCAAAATTTCGAATTGGGCGCTTCAACGGCAACGACTACTACAACTACGTATTCTGTTGACACTACTTCTAAACTGCCGTTTTTAACTTTTGACAGCTTGCAGTACTATTCTTAACGTTGTACTACAGCGAATTTTCTGTTCCACACTTTATTGTTACATACAATACATGCATAACAAATGACTATAGGTTGTTTGAACGTCATTGTTATTATCAATTTATTAATAAAATTTCAAAATTTTTACTTTAGCTGCACTTTTATGCAGGTAACCACAATTGCGTACCTGTACTTTAAGGCAGCTTAAAGGCAGAGTTAGCCGAACGTCCACGTCCCCTAACGGAACGTCTGGTTCGTTTTGTTATTTGCAAACAATGTAAATGCTTACTGAATTTAAATGTCACGTTGACGGAACGTCTCGATCTGTATAAAACAGATTTGTATGCCGTTGTTACGTGACAGTTGTAAGGCAGTGATGGGCTGCTTGTATGTTTAATTGAATGTGGGTATTTTTGCTCTTTTTTTTGGAACTTTTTTCAGTACGCTATGGAATTGAGACAAAACAACTTAAAATACAACATATTTCCATATAAACAAATATATTTATGTTTAGATGTAAAAAATACAAAAAAATTTAAATACACATACAATGGAAATGTGAAACAAGTAAAAGGCTTTAAATAGTATCAAAACCTCGTTTGGTGCGTACACCACAATACAATATATGTATGCTAAAAATATATATGCTATAATACAAATTTGTTTATTGTAAATCTATAATATAAATATAAATTATTAATGTTTTTTATATACACAAAATACTGTTTTAATACCATTTAAATCACTTGGTACTTTTTCCGCACAGCGGTCACCATTTAAACATTTTTGATTCCCATCACTTTGTGTTTTGTTTTATGTATACTATTGCTTTTTGTTTATGTATGGGAAACACATATGACACATTTTTAAATGTTCTATAAGTGCACCAACGTGCTTACAGTACGGTGCGGTACATTACGGGTACAGCAACATTCGCCTAACTGGGCCTTAATACATTTAAGATAGCTGCATTTTTGATTTACCTGCACAAAAAATCGTGCAAAGGAGATTGTGCAGCTAAGGCAAAATTACTGTAGTAGCATTGATAAAAAACAATTGCTTATGAAAATTCAAATTCGGATGTTTTCACTAAATATGTCGTTATTTCTTAATTTTACGCTTACTACGTTTGGAACAAAATATTATTTAAGATACATGTTAAAAAAAATTTTTAATTTTTTTTATTGCCTTACTTTAGCGAATTAAACTGTAGAAAACACATACAAAAATCCCATTTTTTTCAAGTTGAAAGTCCTGTAGCTCAAGAAATCTTTATCCGATCGAAACAGTATTTATATGGGATGAAAGAAAAAAGACTTATCTATGCAAAATTTGCAATTCAGTTGAATCGTTTTCGAGATTTTTCGAAATATGTACTGAAAACAACTGCGGAAGAAAACACGATTTTCGCGTATATCTCCAAAACGCTTCATGAGAAAAATAAAGGTTAGGTTAGGTTCCATTGGCAGCCGTGATCAAGCACAGCTCACGTGGGTCCATTAATTAGTTCCCGTTGTGTTACCATGTCACACCGTCTCCCATGTGTCCTAAGTTATACGGCTGCTAGTATTCCCACGCAGCCATCCGGTCGATTCAGTAAAGTAGTGGATCCTGTTTACATCAACATCAGAAAGACAAGTCTTGTCCCCAAGGGCTCTTTGAGCAAACATTTCGAGTCTTAGATCTCCGAATGCCGGGCAATTACAGAGAAGATGTTCCGTTGACTCTTTATCCTCCTCCTCGCCGCAACTTCTACATAAGTCATTGTAAGGGAGCCCCAGCCTCTGGGCGTGCCTCCCAATGGGCCAGTGGCCAGTTATAACCGCAATCAGGTTTCTAAGATGATGCCTGGACAGCCGTAAAAAAATAAATGAATGCCATATTTGTGTTCAGCAGCCCCAATTTAGTTTAGAAAATATCTCATTTTTGAGGTTCATTTTTTTTTTGTGGCATAGAAGAAATATCAAAAATTAGCCTACATCTATATTGTGTTCAAAAGGCCAAATAATTTTATTAAAAACTAATAATGAAATAAGTGTGATCGAGAATGGTAATAAAATATTTTCAAGTGTTCACTCTAATATGCATCAACATTTTTTTGAAAATAAAAACAAATATTGAGTTTTTGTCCGAAATGTACTTCGTGCATTGGTGAAATTTTGCAGATGGATTTTAAGGTAGAATATTTTTAAATAGAGTTGTATATTAAAAGAGCGCCGTTAAATTTTCCATTGACTGCTTGCCTACACAAGACTAATTATGCCGGCGTTTGTAGGCAAGCGAGGTGAAGGGAATTCTTTGAAAATTTAAAAATAACAATTACTTTCGGTCCCTTAAAATAAGTATACATTTGTGTTCAGGATTTATTGGTCTTTCATAATTTGGAGAAATAATATTTTTGACAATTTTCCTATTCCTTAGGTAATTTAGAACACGTTTCCAAAGACTTGTGGGCCGATTAAGGATAGAAACACAACTGAAATGGAGTTGCCAGCAGTGAAATTTGGCTACGCCGCTCATGTTAAATATACAAAAAAAATTTTTTATATTATTTTTAACATAAGCGGCGTTGCCTAATTCCGCTGCTGGCAACTCAACTTCGGTATAGTCGTCATCTGTAATCGACCGATTAAATTTATAAATAAATATTAAAATTACTTGTTTCCTGAATAAAATTTAAATTATATTGCGATTATATCGTATGCGACGAAAATAAACTTTTACAGGAAAAGGGTTTTTATTATTCTTTTCTTAAGCAAAACAATACTTTATTTGGATTTTTGGTAGAAATTCAAAGTCTATAAATTTGTTCGTCATTGCAAAGAGTACTTTTAATCCATTTGCAAAAAAAAAACTACGTTTCGAAAAATTGTCGCTAACGATATAATCGCAAATAGGGCTCGATATTGTTGTCTAATATTAAATATTTGCTTAAATGAGATCTGCTTATAGCAAAATATCACAGTTTTCTTTTTAATAAATTTCCCAAAAGTTCCCCCCAAACGGTAAAGCTGGATCCGCTTCTGCTTAATATATGTATAATATAACAAAAAAATTTGCGAACAAAGAAAAAGACGAAACACTAAAGCACTGAAATTTCTTGTTGCACATACAAAATCTATGTTAACACATACAAACATCCTTACAACTACAATTACATCTAGCACTATTACTTTGAGAAAAATACGAAAAACATCACCAACAATAAGTAATTTGACTCACAACATTTTATATCTAACAACATTTACAGACGGAGTCTTTGGGAATCATGTTAAAAGGATATTAAGTGGAAAATAACACTAAAGAGTAAGAAGTAGACCGAAAAAGAAAAACAAAAAAAAAACTAAACACAAAATTCATGCTCCCTTCATCATTTAAGCACTTAAAGTGGTTGCAAGAAACAGCAGACAAAAAACACAGGCGCGAATCAGAGTCCAATGAAAATATGCTAGAGGAAGGAGACAGTTTGGAAGCTTTAAAAAAGGAAGTTTGGCTAAAGACTGAACCGTGGACTAGTTTATAGTTTTAGTCCATTTAGTCTGTGGTTTTGTTTATACTGTTTTAAGTTTCAGTTTGGACTGTTGTCTTTTTAGTCTATAGCTTAGCATTTATTTTAGTCTAAAGTCCAGTCTAGTCTATAGATTATCTATCTATAATAAATAGTTTATTTAGTCTATGGTTAGTCCTTTCTTCTTTTTTTGGGTAGCAAATGGAAATCTTGCATAGATTCCGGTACGGTTATGTCGGATTCTCACCAACTAAAACCACTTTCTTTCCAAGGTAGGTATAACGTCGCAGAGTGGAAAACACACAATCGACTACTTCATTCATACCTCCTGAGTTCTTTCTTCTTTGCCGCCCCCTGCCCCGCTCACGGGACTTGAGTTGTACTACTTTGGCATAGAAACATCATTGCAACATTCATTATTGCGTTGATAATATTATGCGGCTGTACATCTCTATTAACCTCACGGTCTAGTAGAGCTTTGTGGTGTGCAAATCAAGTGCAATCGAACAAAGCGTGCGTCACATCTTCTATAATGTTAAGTCATCGTGGACATACTGGGGATTCATCGTGCCCATATAATTGACTTCTCTATGGTAAGTCTACATTTTAGTCTTCAGTTTGATCTATTTACTATTATTTAATTCCCGTAGTTCCTAGGTGGAACGTGGGGCCTCAACAAACGAGTAAAAATTTGGTTTGTCTAATGCCAACGCTTTCACTGCACGCCATGTACACCTTCTAGATTCTAGTCCCTCAGAATCAACCAGTCTCTTCCATGTATTAGCAGGTCTTCCATTTTCGAGATGAATGCTGATCGCCAGATTTCATTCAGCACTCCAAACAATGTTATACCCTTTGTGATGCGGGATCTAATATCATCACTTGCTGGAAATGATACTTCCAAAGCAGCAGAAAGAGTCGACAACTTCGATCGGTTTCCCGTCTAAAAAAAATAGATGTTGAGTGTAGTCGGTATTAATAACAGCTTGGTTTTCGCAATATTAATACTAAGATTTCATTTAACTGTACACTTGCTGTACAGGTGCTGAAGTTTTATCGAGATATGGGAGTATTTGCAGAAGTTATCCCGCTATGCGACGTTTTGATTATATTCATCTTCTAAATTGGCGCTCGGTAGAGGGCGACTGCGTTATAGAATGTGAATAATATTTATTTACGATAACATGGTCCGCCCACATTTGGCATCGTTCTCAAAAACGTGTTTGATAAAGAACAATTTGGGTTTTTAAGGAGAATTTTCTAAAAACCATTATGCTTTACTGCCTAATGTCTTTCATGATCTAATTTTTGTTGCATATACAATTTTTCCAATAAAGTTTCTATTTTTCATTTTCTGTACCACCTCGGTCTTTTGTTCTATCAGATCAAGGTTTCTTGACTTTAGTTAATTACATGTGTCGTTAGTTTATTCAGGTGTCTTGCTATAACAACAACTGCTACATCATCTCCAAGTCCCAAGACATTGGTATGTTCAGGCACCTGCGGGTTGAATATGTCAATCAGAGCTGCCGTTTTTGGTTATTTCTAACCAAAATTGGTTATATTTTTTTCAATATGGAGATGTGAATATTTTTTTCATTTTGGTTACTTTTTTTTAAAACAAAAATAATTACGAACGAATATGTATTTCTTGGTACAATTATTTACGAGCTCGAATAATTTGTACTGTGTACTACGACTTTTTCATTATTTGTTACCAATGAACGGTAGTTTTTTAAAATCCCTTTCAAAACAGCAACCAAATAATTTTTTTAAGATTTTTGCTAAGAAAATATTGCCATTTGTAATTTTTATATTAAAAACGCCATGATCTGAAATCGTAAACAAATGAAGTTTTAATCAATGGAGATTTATAATTATTTTTTTTTTTTAAATGAGCGTAGCTTTTCTTGATTTTAAGAGAAGTAAAGATAATTAGTACTTAAAGTACTTAAAATCATCCGGAATCGATTTTAGAAAATAACTGAAAAATTATACAAAAGTCGTTTCAGAGTTTTTGAAAACTTGAAAATAAGCTTAAGGTTCTGAATTTAGGTTATTTCCAGAAATATATTTATATACATATTGGAAAATACACGTTTTTTAAAGATTTTTTAAAATTACATTGATTTATCAATATTATTTTAAAATTTATGGAATTTTCTTTAAGAAATGGCTGTAAGTTTAAAGAAATTTGAAATTTTACTGTTTATAACTTGTTGGTATGTATATTTATTTAATGTTTTTTAAGATAATTATTTGGTAAAAAAAAAATTTGACTGTCAGTCATATACTTTTTCCCCATGGAATGTACGTTATGATATATTAAACAATTTTGAAACATTTTTTTATAATAAGAATTATAAATTTGAAATAAACTTTACACAAAACAGAAAAAAGTTTTTATAATATTTTAGATATATGTAAATTAGAAAATATTTACATAAAATACATTTCGCATATCGCCAATCGTTTTAAATTTCGCCAAAATAATCGCCAAATGTAAATTGCCATCGACAAAAGGATTAAGAAATCGCCACATTTGACAGTCCTGCCAATAACAGCTAAAAAGCGGAAAAACTATTATCCATTTTTGTTATTTATAACTGGCATATTAAAAAATGATCAATTATTTCTTTTTTATATATATTCCTCTAACTCCCACTGGAGCATAAGGCGCCAAAAAATTAAAAAAATTTTTTTACGAAAAAAGTCTCAAATAAATAAAATCTTTTAATTGGGTTTCACGTTATTTTTTTAATATGTAAAAGAATTACATTTCTTGTTTTGTTTTCTTGATTTCTAATTATTGTTTTACTTTAAAGTGCAAATAACCTTTGTGTTACAATGTTTTACAATGATTTTATTGATTTTCTCAATTAATAAAAAGCATTTTAAATTTGGTTATATTTTTTTACATTTGGTAACTTTTTCAAAAATTTTGGTTGTAAAAATCGTATTCGTTGTGGCAGCACTGATGTCAATGTACACAATGTTATACACAAGTTTGATGGAATCTATAGTTTCCGAACCAAAATGTTCTGTAAGCGATGTTTAGTGCGCTATTTTAAAGTATCGAGACCTTGCGCATTCATATTTCCAGTCCTTAAGCAAAAGACTTAGTATTTCTTCCTTTCTTCCAATAATTAATTCCTGAAGAGCGTATATCTTTTAGTCGACGCGAGTTTGAATCTCCTATAGAGAACAATTATCCAATTCATAAGATCGCTTTATTGTCTTATCTGTTGTATAATCGTATACTTATACAATGTTGTAGTTTTGTTGTAATTTTTATACAAAAGTGTGGAATAATTATACCCCAGTTGGCCAGATTGCCGTTGACGACATCGTCGTCAATGATGTATGCACGACTTTTCCCCTGTCGTTAAGGTTTTCTGCAAGACAGTTTTCAGGAAATCGTCGTTTACGACAGTTTGAGCGACATTGTCTTATAAGTTGTCTTCTATTTGGCTCTATGTGGGACAGTATGAGCGACATTGTCTTATAAGTTGTCTTGTATAAAAGCTATTGACGACAAAGTTTTCTTGAATGCTATTCAATCTCTTGCTTGGCTTTCTTAAAATTCGCACATACTTTTTTTTTAATTGTTGATTTAAATACCTACATAAAATTTACGAATTAGCGCTAAACAGTAAAACTGAAAAATACTGATAAAGTTATTCGAGGGCTGGAAAATGGATTACATGCATTTAATACTTCACTGTCAACTTCAGGATTGCTTATAAGAGTCGAATATAAAACATGTAAGAGAAATTAAAATTCCAACTATACTAAAAAACTGCCTGAAATAGATAACCATATAATAATTTTTGTCGTGGATGTCAAAATAGACGACATTGTCATGCATGTAGTCGATGACGACCAGGGCTGGGCAGTATTTGAAATACATGTATTTGAAATACGTATTTAAAATACAAATACGTATTTTGTATTTGTATTTTAAATACATGACGTGCAAGTATTTTGTATTTTGTATTTTAAATACATATCCAGCAAGTATTTTGTATTTTGTATTTTAAATACATACAATAAATATAAGTAGTTTGTATTTTGTATTTTAAATACATAAAAAATGGGAGTATTTTGTATTTTAAAAACATAGTTTACAAAATATATTCTGTCAGTTTATTGATGGTTGATTGCATTTTAATCTACCAAAATATAAAAAAATATGGTGTCACTTTTCATCTTTCGTGAAAAATGTTTCCGCACCGAAAGCGTTGAAGTTTTGTTTTTATTTTTTATTTTCATCATTAAATCAGTGGCTCTTGTCTTAAATAAGTTCGTTTTTGTTTAAATTCATATATAATCTTCAACATTAAACCATTTTTCATAAGTCTAATGCAAAATCAAAAGGGTTTCCATTTCCAAAAATAAAATTTACACATAATATGGAGTTTTAGGAATCGCTTACGGTGCGGAAACTTTTTTCACCGAATCAGCTTTAAAAACAGTTTTTTTATTATCAGAACAAAATTCCCCATATGGCGCTGGAGTGGTATTTTGCACTCAAAAAAAAGTTATAACCTTAATTTACATGACGTGGAAGTATTTTGTATTTTGTATTTGAAATACGTTCAATAAATGGAAGTATTTTGTATTTTGTATTTTAAATACATACAGGATGTGTAAGTATTTTGTATTTTGTATTTTAAATACATAACCTGAAAGTATTTTGTATTTTGTATTTTAAATACATGACCAGCAAGTATTTTGTATTTTGTATTTTAAATACCGCAAACCATGTATTTTGCCCAACACTGATGACGACAAAGTGTGTCTGTGTGTCTGTGTGTCGTGCACGATTTTCGCGACACTTGTTCGAAAATGTCGTTGACGATTTGTTCTCGCTGTCCCTCACATGTCGTGCAGAAATTAACATTGTCGTGCATCCGTCTTCGAGGATGTCTTCAAGACGTGGACAACTGGGACGATTGAGTTGATTATGTATATATATGTTTTGAAAAATTGTGTACTTATACCAGGCCTGGAAATAGTGTTGCCAGATACCAAGAGTCCACTAACTGTGTTTCGAACAAATAAATAGACAATTTTGAAATGCACTTTACTATTAGAAAAAGTAAAAACAAATAACTATTTGTTTAGCCTCATATACATATTTTGTATTGTTATTTGCAGAATTTAATAACTCTATTAATTTAGTTGTAAGCAAAAATGCTTTAGACATGTTCAACTTTCATCAAAATGTAGGCCCAGAACAGTCGGTAAAACGCAACTGCACTTCTAGTTATTTTCGAGTTTCATTTGAGTTTATGCCATAGACTCCTTTGTGGGACCACACATGGACGCGACCATTTTGAGACCGGTTTGAAATGCATTGGAAATCAGTTGCATTGAAACCGGCATGCAGGAAACTCGTGTTTGTGTTTCACCTGTTCTCAAAGAAAATCGAAATGATTGTGATAATTTAATTACATTTTGGTACAATTTAGGTTGCAGGGTGAGTGGAAAACGATTGAAACTAGTTTCAAAACAATGATTTCTAAAGGGTTTCGTTGCAGTTGCGTTTTACCGTCTGTTCCGGGCCTTAGTCTTAATAAAATTGTAGCCTTTTTCGGTCAAACGAATGGTTTTCTGTGAGGTTAAATTATTAAAAATACCTTAAGTCCTTTACAAAAAGTAGTGCTAATTAGCATAAATAACAAACAAGATCAATTTATATAACTTTTGTACGTTATTTTTTTCGCATTTTTAAAAACTGGACCGTATCATGTCATTTTGAATGTCTTTCGGCAAATTAAAACTTTTTTTTTAACCATTTTTGTCTTAGTATACGATTTCGCTCTGTACAAAATATTAATTTATGCATTAAAAAATATAATTAATAAAAAAGTAATTTTTCAAAATTAAATAAATTTTTTTAACTGGATAAATTGTATTTTAGCTGGCACCAGGACAAGACCCAAGAAAAACTGGACATTAAAGGCCATTTCAGGCCGTCAGGCAACCCTACCAGGAAATGTTCAGGATGTTTGGTGAATCTGTAAAAACCTTTTCAGAGTGTGATAACAAACACCACAAATTTAATTCATCTAAATGATTGAGATAATCACCCCTATCGTGAATAATTTTTCCCTCGTAATTTTTCCCCTTTTCACATATTTGCAATTATGAACAACTCCCATGAAAAAAATGTAATTCAAAGGAGAATAATAACGTGAAAAAGTGTTCACGGGAATAAATTCCCCTTATCGTGAAAAGTTTTTCCCTCGTAATTTGTTCACGTTTCCCTTAGATTTTCTCACTTCACTTTATTTTTGCTAGGGAATAGAACATGTATGTTAGTAGTTCCTCCTATAAATCGAATACTAAGGGCTAGGTCCGTTAATAAGACAAAAACCGATACATTGGTCAACAAAATGCAAAACAACAGGTTGACTGCCGCCGGATTTGTGAAAGACGTGGTGGCAGAATTTTGGAAAATATTTTACTAATAAAATTTAAAAAGTGCAAAAAACTAACGTTGTATTCAACCTATCCCTCCAATACTAATTATTTAGATTTATTATTTAAACTTTTCTTTAAAATATATACGTGTATATTTTTAAACAAAAATTTCATTGATTTTTAATTTTCTAATCGTTCTTCTTTTTTTACATTCACTGGAACTGATAGCGTGAAAAATTTTCTGCATGAGATTCACAATTGCTTTTTTCCCTTCGAGGGGAATGAAAATTTCATGGGAACAAAAATTCCACTTGTTATTCACGATAGGAGTGAATATCATATTATGTTTAATTTATTTCAATATGTTTTTTTTTTACTATTTTAAATAAAATATCTTATCAATTAATATTTATAACCATTTAAGCTCAAATTAAAACTCCCAAACCTGGTTTAATTTCATGATATCGAGTAATGTGAATGGCAAACATTAAGGAACAATTGTGATGTTTAGTTGAACTGTTAATTTTCAATTTTTGATATTTTTTTAGTTAGGCTTGTGTTCATAATAAAATAGTAAATAAATTGAAAAATGATAATTACAGCAAATTTTTAACCACCAGTACCACTGGTTAAAGATTAATGTTCGACTGTTGGCTGGCACCGCAGTGGTGCAGAGGTTAAAACGTCAAAGAATGTGGTACTTCTTGAAACATGTAAATTCAACCCGGGTTCGAGCCCCAGCTCAGCTTAACACTTTATCAATAAATTTAAAATTTCATGTTGCAAAAATTCCTTCCTTCAGTTAAAATAATTTAATGAACTCAAGCCTAACTATCAAAAAAAGTAAGAAATTATTACTAAAATTTATTTTTTTTTTCTCGTTAAAATTTTCTTATTTTTTTATTATAAGATGAAAAGATATTTGTTGATATTTTTAAATAGTTTACTCAAATTGGTTGATTGACCGTGTACATTAAATTAACATGTTCCATTTTTGACTTTTGGCAATACGATAAAGTAACGATACAAAAAATTTGTATGTTCACAAGTGCATAAGCAAAACTAGTAACCATACGACGGAGCTGGTGAATGGGACAAATATAT